>GL876973.1:294908-309133 GCA_000193285.1 Magnaporthiopsis poae ATCC 64411 | reverse complement strand
TGCGGTCCATGGAGGATGCGTGGATGGACAACAACAACAGCAGCTCCCAGCCTGGGCTGGGTGGCGCCTATGGTGGCGGCGGAGCTGACGGGGAGGGCGGCGGCGGCGGTGACGGTGGGGATGAGCTGGGCCTCAACGGCGTCGTCGACGTGCTGCTCCGCGGCATGCTCATCGGCTTCGTTTGGCCGCTCGGCAGCTTCGGCTGGCTCATCAGGGAGGAAGGGCTGTACAGCCGCAGGTGGAAGGTGTTTGTGAGCTTCGGATTCGTGCTGAGCCTTACTATCGGCATGATACGTGCCATATCGGGGGAGAATAAGTGAGGACGAGACTTGATAATGGATTGGGCAGCGGCGAGGTGGCTCCTTTTGGGCGGTTTGGTTTTCCCTGTCTGTCTGGCATTCTTGTTCCCTCTGGCGTTCGGCGATTTGCATATAGTTAACCAACCGACCCCTCCTAGACGAAGCGTGGTCCGATAGACAGACACCCAGTAGAATATTCTGCTTCTTCTCTCCTGCCATGTCTTGAACATGGTTCAAATGATACCTCGTTTAGTTTGTTTAAGCCCTCTGATATCGGGAACGCAACGTCTCAGAAAGTGTGCCCCATTTACAATCAGATACTGACCACCTTGTGACATACAGAGCCGAGATGCACCGTCGCTCTATCCTAGCCTTCAGATAGTCAAATTCGGCACGAAAAAAGCAACGCCGTCATGATGAAGCATCGTGAGAAGATCACCGTCAGATGACTTGAGTCCAGACGTTCTGATGATACACTCCCCTGCGCCATCAGACCCAATAGGAAGAAACAGAACTGAACGCCTTGCATTACATTCTCCCACATTGTCTAGGTACCAGCAAGCAGAATAACAAGCGCAAGATGAAGAAGACCGACTACCTACCTATCCATGCGATTATAGGTATAAACTGGCCGCTGACACCACGTCTCGCGCAATCAGCGACAGCGCCGTGTCGAACTTCTTCTGTAGTGCCTCACTGCCCATGACCTTGCCGGCCTCGGCCATCTGCCTGAGCAGCTCCTCCAGACGACGGATGATTCGCACGAGTGATCCCTCATATGAGTTGTTCATTTTGCTGTGTTGATAAGCAAGGTCAGCATGTGTCTCGTTCTTGGCAGATGGGTACGGATGAGGTGAAGCCTTACCATATCTCCATAAAGGGCCGCCCCTTCGCCCATGCCAGGACAGTCTCCATAAGCTGCCACTTGAGGCTGGCGACGACCTTCTCGTCTGGCATGTCCAGCTTACTCTCACGGCTGATGCGCGCGATGGTCTTGGCCTGCGCGTGGACTTCGCGCACGAGCTTTTCCAGGTCCTCCTTAAGTGGCGGCGCCTCCATCTTCTCGTCATAGACGAAGCAGCTGAGTATGGCGGCGCATACTTCCGGCGTAAGCTCGTTGAAGAAGCCGTTGAACAGCAGCTCGGCGAGGATGAGCTCGTGGCCCTCGGTCGACGAGATCTCGCATGCGACTCGGGCCTTCATCTGCACAACCTCGGCATCGTTGATGAAGCCCAGACGCCGCAGCACCCGCATGCGCGACTTGAGTTCGTCCAGCTGGGCGATGCTGTGCGCCTTGTTGATGGATTTCTTAGTCTCCTTGATCTGATTGCTAAGCTCGACCTTGGCCTTGTACTGGTCCCAGAGCTCGGGCAGGTGCGGCGACTGGTGGAGGGGGTTCGACAGGAGCCGGGATTCGAGGACCTCGATTTTGCGCATAAGCTTCTTGAAAGATTCGTCCTTGATACCCATCGTCTCGATAGGGTCCAGGATAGGCAAGCCATCGGGAAACCTGTTGTGAACCTCGACCAGAACGTTGCCGATGGTGCTCTTCCCTTCCCTGCTGCTTATGTCCTTGGGCATGAATACCCTGAGCTGACTGATGCCGACAAGACATGTTAACAGACACGGGACGACCTCGATCCTACCCTCGTCGGAAGAATTACGCGGTGTGACACCCTCAATGATATGTCCCTTCTTCGGGATCCTGCCTGGGGCGATCTCGTCCGAATTCGGCGAAACGAAAAGAGCCACGTCAATAAAGCAGGACTCTTGTGGAGAGTACTCAGGCTCTCCGAACTTGGGGTCTCTCCGCTTCGTGTAGTTCACAATAGCGCCCCAGTCAAAGTCGACGCCATCGGGCGTCTTGATCTTGACAAGCCGGCCGGGCTGCATGAATTCCAAGCAGTAGTTCGGGTGTTGGATGACGGCCTCCATGTCTTTCTTGTACTCCTCGATCTGGACACGGACATTGTGGTAGTCTTTTATTGTGGCTTCGTCGGGAATCACCATGGCGTCCTTCGCCTGCTGCAGATCTCTGACCTTCTTCTCTAGCGCCGGGACGCTGGCCGCGTTTTGGAACTGGTAAAAACACCTCTCCAGCATGTATTCGGGCGAGACGGTCTCGATGCGTTGCAAGTTGAGGATCATGTTGTATCCCAGGTGGAAGGCCGAGTTCAAACGGTCTTGCTGGCCGGCAACGATGCCCTTGGCCACCTCCGGCTGAAGCTGCTCGCCGATCATCATGATGACGATACCGCGATCATCCAGGCCACGACGACCTGCACGGCCTGCCATCTGAATGTACTCGGATGAGGTTAGCGGCCGCTCCGAAACGCCGTCAAACTTGGTCACCTGACTGAAAACAACCGTCCTCGCGGGCATGTTCAGACCAATCGAAAAGGTCTCGGTTGCGAAGAGGACCTTGATGAGACCCTCCTGGAAGAGGATCTCGATTGTTTCCTTCAGGATGGGCAGCAGGCCGCCATGATGCACGCCGATGCCCTTCTTGAGAAGGGGAATCAGGTGCTGAATCTGCGGCAGAGACTGGTCTTCCTCAGAAAGCGACATTATCGCATTGTCGAAGATGTCCTGGACCAGCTTCTGCTCAGACTCGTGGTTGAAGTTCATGGTGGAGACCTTGAGGGCTAGGGCCTCGCACTCGCGCTTGCTAAAGTTAAATACGATGACGGGGTGGAATGCCTTCTTCATGATCATCTTGACGATCTTGGTGATGTCCGCTTTCGCGTCGGGGCCCGTCTCCTTCCGAGGTTTCTTATTCTTGCCCTTGCCGGTCTGGCGTGCGTTGGGATCGTCCGCGTCTTTGGCCTTGTTCTCCGCAATGCTGCCAATCGCAGCATTGAAGTTCTTCTCTCGAAAAACTCCATTCTCGTCCACAACAAGGTAGATGCCATCGCCGCCGGCCGGGAAGAAGTAGTTCTGAAGAGGGGTCGGCCGGAAGTCGGTGTAGACGACGTGGCAGGCCTGCCTGTGAATCTTTGCGATCCACTCGGCGAACTGGAAGGCGTTGGGGATGGTGGCGGACAGGAACACGTAGCGCACCTTGTCCGGAAGCATGATAATGGTCTCCTCCCAGACAACGCCACGGATGGCGTCGCGCATGTAGTGGATCTCGTCGAAGATGACCCATGCAACTTCGCGCATGATCTCGGAGCCGCGGTACAGCATCGACCGCAGAATCTCGGTCGTCATGACGAGACAGCTCGCTGTGGGATTGATGGTCACGTCGCCCGTCATCAGACCCACGTCGCCAAACTCGGCCTGGAACTCACGGTACTTCTGGTTGCTGAGCGCCTTGATCGGGGAGGTGTAGATGACCCTCTGATTCCTCTTCAGGCACTGAGCGATGGCGTACTCGGCGACCACCGTCTTGCCGGCGCTGGTGTGGGCCGAGACCAGCACGCTCTCGTCGCGCTCGATCGAGGCGACTGAGATGCTCTGGAACGGGTCGAGCTTGAAGGGGTAGACCCGGGCCGGCTCGTCGGGCGGTTTGTGCTGGGATAGAGGCACGTAGACATAGTCGAGATCTGGCGGGAGCGCAACCTGATGCTGGACGTTGTGCTGCAGGACAATGGCCTCCTCGCCCGCCGACGCGCTAAAACCTTCGACGGGGGCGACCTGCCTAGACTCGGCGGTCGCGAACGAGTCGGTGAGGATAGGCTCAGCCTCGGCCTCTTTCTTTCGGCGTTTGCTGTCGCCGTGGTCGTCCGAGCCCGACTCCTCTTCGGCGGCGGCGGCAGCTCCGTCGGCCGAGGCCTTCGTCCCATTGCCCATCTCCACGTCCCCATCGGCGGCAGGGTCGGCCGGAACCGAATCGAGGCTCAGTCCTTCTGTCGACTCCTCTAGCTTGACATGTCCGTCAGCCTTGCGCTTCTTGCTCTTGTCCTTTCTTGATTTTGACTTGGACTTCTTGGGCTTTTGCTCCGAGGGCTTCTGTTCCAACAATCTGCGCTCTGGGTCGGCTGGCGGCGGCTCGGCCTGCTCGTCGAAGACATCGAACAGATCCATGTTTGCGGCGCGCACAGCCGCGAGGGCCGTGTAGTTGGACGCTTGACAACAGTGACGCGAAGCTGTGTTTGAATGGATCGGACTGAAGGTCAGATAGGAAAATAAAAGCAGGCGGCCAAGTGCACGTTGTCGCGAGCAGGCTAAGGATTCGGCGTAGAATTTACACCCAATCCAAGCCCGGCCGATGCGATCAATGATGAACGAGAAAAAAAGTTAAGGTGGGGATGGCAGAAAAAGGCCGGCGCGACTTTGATTTTGATAGCAGTACCGCGATGTATCTTTTCTCCACTTAAATGAGGAGGGGCAGTGAATCATCTAGAAGCGGGTTGTGCAGCTTGAAATGCGTGGGCGTGAGCCGAGTAAAAAGTACTTGTTGGTACCTGCCATCGAGGCGGGCGGACTTGATGGTGCACGGGCCATCCAGCGCAGCTCCGGCAGGCTCCTGGCAAATGTCACACCATTTTCGGCTGCAGCTTGACGAACCTCCTCTCCACAACGTCACCCACGAAAACGAGCGCCTGTCGCAACCACCAGATAACTATCAGCTGCAGAACAATCTCCTTTCAACCAACCGTCAAGGTGAGCTAGCCCGTGCCCGCCGAAGGATGCCAGCCCAATCGGAACTCCACTAACAGGAGGAACCAACACACAGATGATCGCGGCCGCCGGAGCCCGCGCCGCCTCGCGCACCACCACCTCGCTCGTCAGCCGCCGTGGCTTCCACGCGACCCGCGCCCGCTTCTCGTCGCCCTACCACTACCCCGAGGGCCCCTACTCCAACATCCCCTTCAACCCAAAGAGCAAGTGGTTCGGCGTCCAGTTCTGGACCTTCGCCACCGTTGGCTTCTTCGCCCCCTTCGGCATCGCTGGTACGTATCTTCGGTGGGAGAGAGAGATATCCGCCTTGGAGAGGAGTTATATCTGCCTTGGGGAGGAATTGAGATGTGGGGAAGAGAGATTGATAGGCTGGCTATGCTTCTGCTGCCTCGTGCTCGCCAATGGATGGACTGGGTGCGCTTTCGTGCGATTGGAATACGATGCTGACAATACTTGCTCCTTGCAGCCTGGCAAACCTACAAGCCCAGATAAGCGGCTTGAACATATACAAAGGATCACTCGAACGCCTTGCCTGCCTGTCGACTGGCCCGTCTCAGCCTAGTGCGTTGGACGAGGAAGTTCTTTGGGGGATGTATTTATAACGCCACCAATAGACGCTGTCAACCAAGCAGCATTCCCCTCTGTTGGTAAGATGTCTTTGAGGCGACTGCCAGTGTTTTACGACCGGACCAGCTGAATGGTGCCTGATATGCCTTGGATGAGTAGCCATGCCAGTGAACAACGTGATCTCTCATGCAGCTTGCTTTGTCGTGCATGGCGCACACTACGTTGCTGCTGTTACGTGAATATCTCATTATGAACATCTAATATCGACACGGTTGCCAGTATATGTGAGATATTAACTATATTTTTACAAAACCCTTATTTCCTTTAGCCACCTGAAGTCCACTGCCTTTGGGAGGGCGACCCTTCGATCGGAATGGTTATCTTGTGTTTTCGTAGGAATCGGTGTAGAAACTGCACCATAAACTCCCTGTTCTCCTCGTCGAGACTACATCTAGCGCCGAGCTCGGCGTAGACGTCGAGAATCATACGATGCTGGCCCAGCTTGGCAAAGGCGCGCAGGGCCCAGCAGACGAGCCACGTGTCGACGTAGAGGCCCTCGCTCTGGCTGTCCAGCGCGCCGAGCAGCGCCTCCCAGACGCCAAAGAGCCGCTCGGGGCCCCAGTCGGCGACGCTTGAGGAGCCGTGCAGCGCAAACGCCTTGAAGAGGGCTAGGAAGATGCTCCCGTGCAGGGGGATGCGGAAGAAGGTCATGTCGTCGAGGTAGCGGGCCACGTCGTTGATGCGGCCGACGCGGACGCCGTAGTGGCGCACCAGAACCCGGTACGTCTGCAGGTCCGGCATCATGGGCGCCGCAATCTGGAAGCCGCCCCGCAGCTCCGGGTGCTCGCGCGCGACGCGCGCAAACATTATGAGCACCTTGGTGACGGCCTTGTGCGTCGAGTAGGCCTGGGGTTGGCGCCAGCGCTTGTTGCTGCGCCACGTCCTCATCTTCTCATACACGCGCTCGGCCCCGGCCTCGTCGCCGCACCGGAGGAGGCCGGCGATGACGCAGTTGAGCACGACCTTGTCGATCACCTCGCCCGCCTCCACCATCTCGCGATATGCGGCCCTGACGCCGTCCGCGTTCAGCATCATGCCGAAGAAGTAGATGAGGGAGACGTTGTGGTAACGGTTGAAGGGGATCCGCCGATTCTCCATCTCCCGGTACAGCATCTCGGCGAGTGTGAAGTTGCCGGCCTTGGTGGCGACGTCGAACAGGATGTTGAACGTGACCCCGTCGGCCTTGATGTTGGCCGTGTGCTCCATCTCGCGCCAGATGCCGAGGGCCGCCTCGACCTCGGTCTCGGTCGACGAGCCCACGTAGCGGCTCGCAAAGGACACGGCGGCGTTCCACTGGCCCCGCGACAGCGCATAGCCGCAGTTTTTCACCGTGCCGACCACAGACAGGTAGCGAAGCATATTCTTGGGATTTCGCTTCACACCCTGGCTCAACGAGCGGAGAAGGTCGTGGCGAAGTCTCTTGTGCTGAAGCGCAAGCTGTGGTTCGCCCAGCCTGGTGTATTCTGCATACACTGCCGCGGAGCTGGCGTCGTCCTCCGGAACAGGGTTCCCCAAGCGCTTGTCCACTGCGCCCCGCAAGCGCATCAGGATCTTCTTCTCCTCCGCGCTGGGAACAAATCTGTACTCGATTTTGGGGCGCTTAGGCGCATCGTCGGGTACCGGAGGAGTCGTTATCACAGGACCGTTGGGTTGTGCATAGCCGCGGAGATAGGGGTCCCTGACGAACTGGAGATGCTCGCTGACGGTGTCGTCCGGGTCGTAATGTCCCACGATGGCCAGAAGCTCCTCCTTGGTGGGCTGCCTGTCGTGGTCAGGAGCTGCGGTTAGATTGGGTCCCCTCTCCCCAGTGCGATCTTCTGCGCCCCACGTGCTCATGTTGGCCGCATTGTCTGGGCCCGCGTCAGGGGTGAAGAATCCATCGCCGGAACCCGCGGGACAGGTCGTATGTAGTGCTGAGGAGCACTGAAGGTGTGGTCCTCTAAATCGGGTCGCGCAGCTGCTCAGCAGGGACGGCGGTCCTGCCTGGCGGCGATACGGCCTCGCAGAGGGGCGCGGCTGTGCTCGCTCTCCGGTCGTCGCAAATTTGGTGCAGCAAGCCGGTCGAGGTTGTGGGCCTAGTAATGGCCATTGCAGAAACCTGGTGCCGCATATCGACCTTTCGATTCGTTTAGAGAGGTTCATGAGCTGGCCACCATTGTGCTGGGCGCCCTCAAAGCATCTGTATCCAGGCTGACAGAGGCTTGGGCTTGCTGCGCTGTCCAGCGTCCCCGCGCGTCCGCGATTTTCAAGCTCAAAATCTGAGGGCATCTGGGTGGGCAGTGAGCCCAGACGGGATGGAGAATTTACACAATTACATCCTTATCGATAACAAGGGCGGCGGCAGCCCACCACCACAACTCGACAGCTCGCTGGGTAGACCCACGTCGCGCAGCATTTGACGACGAGGTCAAATTTACAGCGTCGCTCGGCGAAGCGCTGGCTCAATTGACCGCAACAGGGCCTGCAATTGAAGCCGGTCGGTCCCTGGACGGCAGCAGTGCCTCGTCAGACATTGAGTGTCGTCCCTGCAACCAGCGAACCTTCTCCATCCTGCTCAGGCAGACCATCCACCACCTCGATTGCGGTTTGCACAGGGGCCGCCTCCGTCGCAAAACCTCCGCTCTCCAAGTCCGCCATGGTCCGCGGCCGCGATCTCCGGGCGGTCAACGTCGCCAGGGCAGTGAGGCAGTCTTTGGACGCCTTCCGCCCCAGGGAAAGAGGGAAGCCGTCTACGCCAAATTGGCTCAAGGCCATCGAGAGCATCCCCCCCTCGGAGCTCATGACACGACCCGTGCCGGTCCAGCACTCTGAGGTCAAAACCAAGTCGAGGAGCTCCAAGGCGAAGAAACCGAAGAACATCTTCAAACCACAGAAGATCGTGTACCCGGAGGATAGGCTACGGCAAGAGTTCTACAGGGACCATCCGTGGGAGCTTGCCCGGCCGAGGGTCATTCTCGAGGTCGACGGCAAAGACTCGTGGTACTGCGACTGGAGCAAGGGCGTCGCACAGCCGGGCATCGCGCTGTCTGGTGAATGGTAAGCAGCATTTGCGCAACACGGCCAGACCTATGCCCACACTTTTAAATGCGAGCGGAAGGCGGTAATTTCCATCCCGCTGACACGTCGTAACTTCGCCAACGGCAGCGTTATCCAGCGACAGCTATGGTTGATGCACAACTCCCATATCTGCGAAGAACCAGTGAACCCCTTTGATCCGGAGAAGGGCAAGATGTGGGTCAAGAGGAAGCCTCTAAGTAAGAACGAGGCGTACGACAAGGCACGGCGCGAGTTCTACGCGCTGAGGCAGGAGGAGGAAATTGAGCGGAGGATAGCGCGCGAGGAGGCCATGATGATGGGCGCCTACTTTGGCAAGAGCCGTCTGCAGGTGGGCTCCGAGCTCGAGGACCACGAGTTCGAGAGATGGAAGGCGTGGGCCGCAAAACGGCACACTGAGAGAGAAGCCGCCCGTGCCGCCGCGTACACCTCATACGGATCTACCGCTACGGATGACGTTGAAGTCGAGGATCTTGAGGCCGCGATCGACGAAGTCATTCCGCCGCCAGCATAAATGCACCGCGAGAGGTTCAGCGAGACGAAACAGTCGAGCCACCACTGTGTGCGAAGCACATGTGGCACAACTGCATGCGTTGTATATTACTATCCGTTGCTACTTGTGCCTGGACCAAAAGATTCCAACCTAGGGTATTATCGCTATCGCCGTGTTGCGGAAACTAAATCGCTCTTAAATAATCCCCAGACCTTGCATACACCCTGAGAGGTTCCGCAAGACGAAACAGCTGAATGGCATCTGTGTGCAAAGCACATTTTGCACGACTGCATGATAAACGTGGCTCAAACAAATAAACCTTCCAATGCGTGTGACTATTGCTATCACCGTGTTGCAGTGGCTCGTCCTCGGCTGACCGCCACTGTCTGGCATTGCGGCCACGATGACGGCGGCCGACGCATGAGCTGACACCCTCCTCAGGACGCCCCAGGCCTGGCATACGCGGGCGGCTCGAACAGCTGTATACAAGGCTTGTTGACGCGCTCTGCGAGCGGCTTGTGCTGGACGATGAACATGTCAGCAATGTCCGAGTAATAGAAAAGCTTCCCTGTCAGACTGAGAGTTCTGATATGCGCCCAAGTCTCCATGTAGACCATCTTGGCCCGATTTGCAGGGATGACAAAGAGGAGCTTGAGCGCATAGGCGACCAGACAGACGATGAAGCCGGTGCCCGGGCCGTTGGTCATGATGACATGGGGATAGCGGAAATTCGCCCCGAACCGAGTCCTCGGGCGGCTGCGCGGCTCCTTGACAAGCGCGTTGACGATGGACAGCGCGCTGAGCAGGGACGTGTACCAGGCGGTCCAAAGCGGCTGGTGGACGTTGCGCGCACGCGCGACGCGGACGACATCCCAGGTGCCCGTCGGCTGGCCGCAGGCGGCGTTGCGGATGAGCGTCTCGAGCTTGGCTACGACGTTGGGGGAGTGGGTGTCACCAGACGTGATGATATACCTGCGGTGCAGGTTTTCGTGGCCCTCATAGCTGCGCTTGATGAACTCGGACATCTCACCCGTGTGGCCGCCCGAGCCGAGAATGTACGTGTAGTACACGGCAGGTAGGTCCTCTATGCCGGGCGCGGTTGAACCAGTGCATGACGCCCACACGGGGCCTTTCTGCCGAGCTCTCTCCCGACTCAACGACACATGGCGGCCCTATATAGCAGGTCAGCTTCAGGTTATTCCCTTTCTTTATTTCTTTTTTGAAGAGACATACCACAATGCAAGTGACGCCCGCAATCGCAAACGCGACGATACTCGAGATTATGATGTAGAAGGGGACAAGCATGAAGCTTGCAGATATGAAAACCGTGGCCCCAACAATGATCACAAGGTAGTAGCGAACATCGTTATCTCCAAGCGCGTCGATGATGTCTACGTCATTCTCAGTCAATGGCGATTTGCGGTTGCCAGCGACACGAGGGTCTTCTAACATGACGTCGTGGGGTGTTAGCATCTATGGCGGGACGTTAGTGTATCGTCTCCTCAACGGAGAAACCTACCGCTGTGTGAGCTTTTCTCAGATTCAGAGGCCATGGCTGTTGCTGTTTTTGATTTTGCCACGCCTGTTTGCGAATACAGGTAGGTTTGCCTCTTTTGGTAGCATGAGTGTTCAGCCTCAGAATGAGCTGGGTCGTGAAGGTCACATTGTGACATTCAATGCTTTTGCTTCCATCCAGGTCCCCTTATCCCCGCTGTCGAAGGAAAGCAGTGGAGTCTATTGACAGCTTGCTCTGAGCTCCACGCCCCGTGGGCCCATATAATAGTGGAGCTATGCATGCGAGCCGGCAGGCATCTCCACTTCGCGATTGGTCTTGTCGATTTAGTGTTTTGCCGACTGATGTCAACACCCCGTCGCCAGAGACACCGAGAAGCCTCTCGTGGAAAGCACACCAAGCCATTACGACGAAACCACCGGCATTGTTGTGCTTCCCTGCCATGATTTCACGTCTTAACCGCCATGCCAACCATACGGCGGTCGCGATACCTCGTCTGCTTCTACTGCGGGCGCAAGACGTCCACCCGCAACGATGGTAGCGTCCGGCATTTTGACTGCCCCAGCTGCGATGCGACAAACTACCTAGACGAGGTAAGAGCGCTGTCGCCGCAAATCACTGTCGGAAATCTAGTCTGGTATGGTCTGACACACTCGTACACATCTACAGAATGGAGAGATTACGGATCCTCCCCTCGAGGCCACGGCCGCATCCATCAGGTCAGACTCGAAGCCGAGCCTCGGCAGTCCCGCGTCCGAACCATCAAGCGACGTCTTCTGCGCCACATGCCTCAAGAACCAGCGCATATTCACGAGTTCTCTGGCGCAGTACCTCCCCGACGACCCGGACGACCCCGAGTACGAGGAGCGGGAGCGCAACTTTTACAGGTACCGCAAGGGCCTTGAGAAGCAGTATCCCCAGGTCTGCGCGCAGTGCGAGCCCAAGGTGCTCAAGCGCATAGCAAAGGCCGGATACACGGCAAAGACAGACCACCTCCGCCGCATGATCGACCGCAGCAGGCAGGAGCGCACGCCTACCACCGCCAGGAGCCTCCTCGGCGCGGTGGGCGCCCTCGGCCAGTACCTGTGGCTCTCCGGTTTCGTGCTGCAGGCGCTCTGGCACGCTTCCATCATGCGTGATCTTGTCGGCCAGTACCAGGTACCGGTCTTGGGCGGCGCCTGGGGCCGCTGGATGCTGGACGTGGTCGTGGCCAAGTTCTTCGCGGTGCTGCCGGGCCCAGAGCGGTTGATGAAATGGAGCATCACGATCACCGCGGCCAGCATCTGGTGGAACCCGTTTCTGGTGCAGACGATTCGCGGGTTCACAAAACATCTGTTGGGCTTCTCGACATGGTATACCTACCAAGTCATCATCATGCTGCTGCGAATTCTCGCCCTCGGGATACCAAACATCTCCGCTCAAGAGGCGTCTGAGGTGCCCACCCAGTTGGCGGCGCACACATTCATGCTTGGTTTTGTGTTTTTTGTAAGTCAACATCATCGTTGTCTTCTCAGCGACACCCTGGGCTAACGGAAAGGACAGATCTCCAGGCTGTCCCTTGGCGCGATCCGGACGGATACAACCCCCTTATTCGCATCGTCACCCAAAAGGCCCCTTGTCATGCCAGAGTATACCCCCCAGCGAGCACGCGGCAACGAGCCCGCCAGCATGTCCGAAATACTGGATGACGTCCTGGCAACCCCATCTACGCCTGCTCTAGACCTCAGCCCTAGCCCAAGCACTCGGCCCTCGGGTTCTTCGGCCAGATATTCCGGTGGCTATCCCAGTCCGTCGAGTGCCACTCGGCGTCCTCTCTGGGGCCAGCATAGCAATGGTTTTGGAGGAAACCCAGCTACGCCTCCACGCAGGAACCCATTCGCCGCTCCTGAGGAACCTCAGAGCGTCCAGTATGAGACTGAAATGGACTGGACGCCGACGCAGTCCAAGCATCGTGCCTTCAATTCTTTCGGTTCACCAGAAGAACCTCTTAGAGGCTTTGGCCAGACGCCTGCCGAGGGTGGAGACCGCCGCCAGTTTTGGTATAAAGTACCTCCAGCACCTACCAGCATCGCCCAACGGGCGCTCAACCCGCCAGCCGCCGCCCGCTTACGGAAGCAGCCGCCGATGGAGGAGAGAGCTCCGGTTTTCGGACCCAGCTTCTCAAACCAGGGGCCTGCAGACTCGGGCGAAGATCGGTACGACGTTGCCTTCAAGGAGCCTTCCTTCTTCGCCGAAACCAGCTCCGATCCACGGAACACACTGTCCGACCTTTTCGGCCAGGCCTTTTCCATCAGCCCGAGCCAAAACCGGACTGGTGGCAACTGGAGGGGATCAGGAGCGGGAGGCTCGCGTCCAATGTCCCCTCCAGCTCGTTGGGGCAGCTCGTCCGACATGGCCCTGCTCGCTGTCTCGGGCATGTTGCTCATTCCGGGTTACGCCACTCTCGTGCCTCCCGAGTACGGCTCGCACCTGGCCCTGGGCGTGTGCTGCCTGAGCCTCGTAGTGTGGGCCAAGGTCGGGCTCGGCAACCTCAAGGACCTGCTGCTCTGGGCGACGGCGACGACGGCCAGGCGACCCTGGGTGCTGACAGCCGCCGTCGGGTCGCTCATCGGTCTGGTGGAGCTCGGTGCGGCTGCACGCATCGCGTTCGAGTGCTACACAGAAAACCACGGGCTTGTGGCCTGCCGAGCGCGGGGCAACTGGTTCGTCTCGGTTCTCGTGCTACACCAGCTGTGGAACTCGTTCCTAGGGCCGCTGGTGCAGCATAAGCTTACGGGAGGCGGCATCCAGGTGCGACGTTGACCTTTATACATTTCTTTCATTCCACGTAGCTCGTGGACAGGCTTCGTTTTAGGGATACCTTTTTTAGTGCATAGCGACGGAGATAAACGGCCTTTTCCCCTCTTCTTGTGATACTTGTTTGGGTGCCCGACCACACACCCACAGTGTGTAGACTCTGGATCGGTTCCTTGTATGATATTTACCATTTGAGTAGTGCATGATACCCGTGTGCCTCCTGGCAACTATGACACTTGCACTCCTATCTGTGATGCTCATTCCAAAAGGAAATTTCTGTGCGCCACCGGAAAGGCCAAAGGTTCAACATCCCAAGGTCCCAGGGCAAGCCATAACTCTCAGACAGAAGGCGGAAATGTTCCTCAATTTCCGGACTGTCGGAGCAGGAGGCTGAATGTTTCTTCTCATCCGTCCGTATCGGGAGTTGTCGTGTGACCCTCAACCAAAGGCGGAAAGACACCAAAAGCACCCGTTGTTACCACAACAGCCCCTAACCGTGCGTTGACCCTTTCGTGTTATTTTCCATCCAATAGACCTCCAACTGACCCTGTTTGGTTCACCAGGGAGAGAAGCAGCCAGGGACCCAGGTGCTCACGACCAGGGGTCCTTCCTTCCAGCAGCACGGGCCCAGTCACGGTCATCCAAGCGAGCGTGCACTTGCTTGCACTCATACGTACATGACGCGGACGGACGGACGAGCAGAGCCGAAGAGGATATCAACACAACACTGCATTAGATTCATAGGAACGACAGGGGAGGGAAGAGGGTATGACGGAACACGTAGTTCGGCAATGCTGGCCTCGCAGAGACCCGCCGGGAT
>GL876973.1:246240-257480 GCA_000193285.1 Magnaporthiopsis poae ATCC 64411 | reverse complement strand
GGCGCGGCGTCTTGGCTGCTGCTGGCGCGTGTCGCCGCCATGTCTTCCTTCTCGTTGTGTGCTGCGGCGGCGTCACCGGTATAGTGGTGATGCCGGAGGCCGCCGCCCATGCCGCGGGTGCTCTTGCGGGGGCCCGTGATGTTGAGCAGGGCGCGGATGACGCCGACGAGGACGACGATGACGTAGAGCAGCAGTAGGCCGGCCGACACGAGGGCGTCCTGGACGATGCCGTTCTGGAGGTAGTTGACGACGCGGTAGACGGCGGCCGTGATCTCGTCGGTGGTGACGCTGGACGGGCTCGACAGGAACGACGTCATGTCCGAGTCGCCCGAGATGGACGCCTGGGCGCCGTTGCTGAAGGTGTCGTTGGGGAAGAGCGGGAACGTGACTTTGGCGTGCTCGTGCACCCACGTCAACCCCTTTTCGACCGCCTCGATCTTGAGCCCGACGATGCAGCGCACCACGTCCTTGACCACGTTCTCGAGCACAGTGCCCTTGAAGACCTGATCCAGGCGCTTGTTCATCTCGGACTGGAACGTGGTGAGCGTGTTGTTGACGGCCGACGTGGCCGTGCGCACCTGGCCCAGCACGTCGTTGTTGACCTCGTTGTTGAACTTGATCATGACGCCGTTGGCGTCGGTCGCCCATTTGGTCGACACCCCCTCGAGCGTGCGCACCACGTCGTTGGCAAAGTCGCCCACCTTGTTGACGAGCGCGGGCGCCTCCTTCTTGACGAGCTGCAGCACGATCCACTGGCAGAAGCACGAGAAGAGCCCGGCGATGGCGAGCGACAGCACGAACAGCGCAGGCAGCGACGTCGCGTACGCCCAGGCCCAGCGCACCAGGTACTCGCGGTCGCTGCCCTTGAACTTGTTGCCGAGCCAGACGCCGATGCGCGAGGTCGACGGCCGCGACGCCTGGTAGATGACGTCCATCGAGTCGAACTCGCGGTTGATCATCTGTCGCGACAGCTCCTTCTGGCGCCTGTACCGCCTGATCTCCATGATGGCCATGGGGACGCACACCAGCACGGCCAGGAGCGGGATGACGACGAGGAAGGCGATGCGGGCGTTGTTGGCGACCGTGTAGAGCCCGTCGAAGAAGTCGCGGATGGCCGTATTGTCGGAGCAGAAGGAGAGGGCCTGCTTCTGGGCGAGCGGGAATATGTCCCGGGGCACGCCCCAGGTCGAGGCGCTCTTGTTGAGCTCCTTGCGGACGAGGTCGAAGGGGATGGCGATGGCCTCCTTGGTGAAGTTTTGCACGTCGTCAAACGTCGGAGTTTTCTCCTTCATGTCCTTGAGGCTCTTGACGAAGTCGCCGCTGTCGACCTTGATGTTGCGCAGGTCGTTGAGCTTGCTGCCCACGTCCAGCTTGGGGATGCTGATGCCGGAGCCGCCGATGAGGCCGCCGAGGCTGGTGCCCGAGTTGACCTTGTCGATGATGTCGTTAACAGTCTTCTGGAATTTGCCAATCTCGTCGTTGAGGCCGTTGGAGATCTTGCCGATGGCGTCGTTCATGACCTTGGTCACGGCGTCGGCGGCCCCGACGCCGATGTCGAAGGTGCCGTGGATGAAGGCGGCGATCAGACACACGTAGGTGCCGACGTAGAAGTTGATGACGAAGTAGATGATGTTCTCGACGGCCGTCAGGATCAGCATGAGCACCTGGACCATGCCGCTGATGGCATGCGAGATGCCCTCGGTGGCGACCTTGTTCACGCCGCGCGACAGGTAGTGCGGCATCGAGGCCATGGCGCTGCCAATGTCCTCGACCTTGCTGCACGCCGAGAGCGCGCGGACCTTGGCGTCGCCGATGTTCTCGTTCAGGCCGGTGAGCAGTATTATGACGCGGACGAGGACCAGCAGCAGCAGGATGGTCCAGCGGTTAAGCCATATCTGGGACAGCCTTGACCTCAGGCCGAGGAAGGGGGCGGGCTGACCGCCTGTGCGCACGCTCGGGAGATTGCTCTCCTGGTCCACCGGTGTCAGGGCCTCGCGAGTCCCGACTGGCCTGCTCCTCAGGCTGAGGGGCAATTTAGGGAATGCCATGGTTGAAATGTCGATTCTAGAAGGGTAGGTCGTCTTAGTCCAGCTGACGAGGTTTGTTTTTGGAGTCGCGGAGTGACGTGATAGGAAAGTCGTATGGTCGTTTAGAACGCTGCGTTGCAGATGCAAAGGGAGAATCCGAAGAAGAAAGAAAATGATGCTCTCAGAAGGAGGGGGAAAAAAAGACACGAGAGAGAATAGCAAGACGATCACCAATGCTGAGTGACTGGTATTAGAAGATTAGGCGGCCGTCAAGGTCGACAAAGAAAGCCCGGTCTTGAACAAAGGGAAATCGGGCAGGGTCACAATGAGAGCGGTGAATAACGAGCCATGACTGTACGGGAAGGGAGCAAAAGGAAAATGCGTAGGTGAGGAGGAAGAATACCAAGACAGAACAATGAAGAACCCCAGTGACGGGCAGTGACAATAGTATTTGAATAGGCGCGGCTCGGATGCACTCAATAGAACTGAATGGCAGGGTCTTGCCCAATAAGGCAGGTTGGTGTGGGGTGAGCCCCACGACACGGGGAGGTGATTGGATGAGAGAGCAGCAGGCAAAAAAAAGCTGACTTACAGGAGGCGGCGCGCCCACTGGTCGCAAGCTTCGGGTTCAATTTCTAGCGACCTTGGACGAGATGCGTGTCCGGATCTCCCTCTGCCCTGGCTGGGAGAGTTGTCCCTGGTGACCGCGGTGGCAGGTGTTGAGAGGGGCAAAAATAGCAACCAGGTCTTTGTTTCGACCACAGGGTGCCGCTGGCGGTTTCTTTGTCGCGCGGGTCGGCGGGTCGTGGGGTCTAGCTAGCCGCCCGGCCAGCGGAACGCTGCGCTCTGAGCCAGTCGTTTGGCTGCTTGGCGCGGCCTCAAAGACCGCCACGAAACAGAGCAAATTCGGGGCCGCGCTTTGCTCGTATGACAAATTGCCTCTCGAAGGATCGGAGTAAACGTCGTGGTCGCTGCTCCTGTTATAGTTTTTTTACTTGCACGCAATAAAAGAAACCCTCGTCGCCGTTGTTGGGGCCTTTCTTCTTGTCTTGGACCGGGGTCGGGCTATTGGGCAAGGGGACACCTCGGGAGCCTGGGGTGGATGGTGTCCATCTTTCGCGAAGGGGAGTTTCGCCATCCGGAGCGGATGGCCACCCGGGGTGGCCGGCATTTTAAACAGCGTTGCCGGCGGCCTCTTTGGAGAAGATGCCTTGATTTCTGGCGGTGGGAATGCAAACTGACATCACTTAGTCGCTCGGCTGGACGAGGATCAGTGTGAGTAACCACACCACCACACCGCTCTGACCCGAGTGGGTGGCTGTGCGCTGTGAATTTCTGCTCGCCTCAAGGGTCCTTTTTTCTCCACTGGCTTCTCCGCGTTTTGGTCGAAGCAGGAACAGCACGAGGGCACCAGTGGCCGCTCGCGGTACGTTCCACCGCAGATGCGAGATGGAGCGTCTAGACAAGGTTCGCGGGAAGATCGTCGCATGTGGCGGTTCTGCGATGAGATGGCAGCCAATCGACCCGCGTCGACAGGGGTAGGCCCACCTGTGAGGTCAGCGGCGTTCAAGCCAATCAGACCCTGGAGGTGCTTTTTGCCACCGATCACTCGGGTTTCCACATTGCTGGTGCCACGGAAACAGGTTTGGGCCCTGGCTTGGGGCCTGACAGCGAATAGCCACAAGCGTACCTGTCTTGCGCCATGCAGGGTCAGGTGAGTGATACCGTTTTTCGTGGTAGATCGGCTTTATTCTAAGTAGAGAGCGTTTCTAGCGTGGCACGGCCGTACTTTCTACACCTCAGATGAGTCACGGAAGCACTGCGAGCGCTGGCGGATCAGTGGTACCCGACATGCATTGGGCATCGGGACAGGCTCAGTTCAGTTCACTTATTGCAATGGATGTGCTTTTCCTGCTCCCGTTCGCTCAGGCGCCCGTGGCACCGCGTCGTTTCCATTTCGGTCCATCAGCCACCAGGCACCAGTTATCACTGTGCCGCAGTGGCGGTTGGGTTGTTTGAAGCTGTGCAAGGAAGGCCGGTGTTTTGAGGGAAAAAAAAAGAAAAAAAAAAGAAAAAAGGACGTAGAATGCAATCGACAGCCACGGCGTATATCCACTCCCCCAGGCCCTAACTGAGCTGGCTCGGTGAACATACGGCGGAAGAAAAGTGGTAAAAGCTTACCGGGCCTCGAAGTTTTTTTTCGGGTGCCCGGTTACGAAAACCCCGGCTCACAATCTCACGGCGGTTTACTCCCCCTCTCACCTTTCTAGGTGCAGGAACAGTTACTCACCGGGCGGGATACCTACGACTACGCCCGTTCTTTAACTCATGACCTGCGGTTGTGGGTACGTATTTACATGGGGTAGTCCGGCTTTAAGCCACTCAACCAGTCCCCGTAGGCTGGGAGAGCTTGGAAGACGCGCTGCCAGCCGGCCTGATAAACGCATAAAAGTCGCCCACAGGGCCTGCGGATAACCATAAGCTGCTCGGTGCCCGGCTCCTAGCGGGACGAGCACTCGTTCGGCAACTGACAAACCATCTCTACATTCGTCGCCGGCTCTCTGGACCCTTCTCAAGACTTCGACAGCGTAGTGGCCGGCGTGTCACAGTGTTACCTATAAGCGACCACATGGAGGGTGCTGATCTCGCCTCATATTCTCTGCAGTCTCTGGCTTCTGGCGCACCCAGCCATGCGGCTTGACGGCCAATAACGAGTTGAAGCCGGGCGCCCGATAGAAATGGATGCACCGATCCCATTTCGGGCTCAGGCCGGAGGAGCTTGACAATCTTATGCTGCAAAATCGTCATCAGCGGCTCGCCCGGTGCGACAAGATTTGGCTCATCCGGAAGCAAGGGAAATGGGATGCCAGTGACTATATCTCCCGAACTAGCCGGGCTCAAGGGCGCCATGGCAGCCAAGCCACCGTCGCCTTGCCCTGCTATCGCGTAGTGAAGCGCGCCCGACGATGCGGCACAGCATGCCCCATTGATGGCGCCCTTTCATGCCTGCCGAGGCGGGCCTCCGGTGACGCCACGCTCACCCTGGCTGCGTGGCTGACGTCCTTGATCAGGCCCGAGGTCGGGGTTGTGTATGCGGCTCTAGCAGGTGCGAGACAAAGGCGCGCTAAGCGCCGTGTGGCGTGATAGCCTATGGCCTGGCGCGCAGCACCATGGCCGCCCGGATGACCCCCGGTTATGCCGGAGTGCGAAGGGGCGGGGATGACAGGGTCGATGGAGAGGACGGTGACGGGGTGGGTATCGCCTACATCGCCCGCCTTGGCAACCTTGTATGCTTCCTTGATCTCGCTAGCCCGGAGAAGTACCAGTACCGACCCGTTGTGGCAATGACTCTGTAGGTGCTGCCGGTTTTGGCCACACTACAAAACGACGGACGCCCAATCGCTCCTGCCGGCAACGTAATCTCATCATCCTCTCGCGGTGATTCCGGCACCAGAGCAGGCGTCCGTCGTCTGATCTGGCGAGACATTTGGCTGGGAATTTCGTCACAGGGGCTGAGGCTTTGTCGACCCACGATCGCTGCAATCGTAGGCCAAGCATTCTTCCCACAGAAATCTCCAAGTCTAAAAGATGAGCCATCGTTCTGGGACCTTCCATCGCTGCCATCCGTTCGAGCGTCGACGCAATTGCTGCAGTGAGATTCAAGGGTGCCGGGCCATGAGCCATGGCCGGCCTCCACCCCAGCCTCCATCTCCCAGCGTCGGTCTGCATTTCGTGGGCCAGCGCCTCCCTGGTCGGCTGTTCCGCGATCCGTCCTGGCTGGGTGGCCGTTCCCGCCGCAAGCTCGCCTGGAGGCCATCAGACCTCCGTCTCCTGCGCGGCCACTTGCAGGATGCCATCCGAGCGCAGCTCCGGTTGCTTGGCATTATCGTCGGGCTCGTCGTCAGGCGGCGGCCCATTCCTCCTCTACCGACGTCGTCGCCGTCGGTAAAAAAAAACCACACCTGCGGCGACCAGCAGTGTGAGCACGGAGCGCCTAGACAACGGATCCTGTGACGGGACTCACGACGGTTGGTGAGCTGCCAACTGGAGGAGAGGGTTGGTCATGCGAGCAAGTTGCCGAGGGGTTGAGCTACCCATGCAACTGAAGCACGCGTCGAGCACGCTTGAGGATGCCCCGTTCGGGGCGCAGAGGTCCGCTCGTCTGGATTGGGCGTCCATGACTGCCTTGTCTGATCTGGAAGCCATGACGAAGTTAGCCAAGCCGCCGCTGTTCACCGCTGGACTTTTTTATGAGACGGGCGTGGACACAACGAAGCCGGCGGTGATTTCAAACCCCGTCATTATATACACTCACCTGCCGCCGAAAATGACACACTACCCCGAAAGAGTTGAAAAAAACCCACGCTTCCATTACCACTCTTCCCGGCCGTATCTTGGAATCGACGGTGCCGCTCTGGTTGGCGGGGTTTGTCGGGATTGAGAACATCTCGTCCTAGTTCAGCGGACCTGTTTGCCGCCTAAAGCTGGAAAAGACGCCCAATCTCGGGGCCGCGGGGCTTGGAACCGGCGTGTCCGAAGCGCCTTGGACACGGCCGGAATGGAGGGGTGTTAAGAACCAGCCTCTAGCCAATCTGCATTCGGACATTGAGTGACCAGCTGCAGGGCGTCTCGTACAGCCAGCTGCCGCAGGCGGTGACTCATATTCTAGTCGGAGCCACCCAGCCTTTTTCCATGTATTTCAGCCGCTTAGCGGACTGTGCCCGTCAAGAGCCTCATCGTCAGCCGGCACTGGCCTAATTGGGAAAGACGGCAGGCCCGGCCAAATGAGATGGTTTCGCCTGGTCGTTGCAGCACGTGCCCGGTTACGCGTGAAGCTGGGGCTGAGTCGTTGTGGCAGTGATCGGGGTGTACGTGCATGCGACATTTGTCTTGTCTTTCACCTCCCTTTCCACGAATTCGGGGCTTCCGTCAAAAGTGCACAAACCGCGGCGTGGCTAGGAAGCACTAAGTTGATGCCCAACAACCTTGTGCTGAAGGTGAAGGTCGCATATATTTATAGCTATGGTACCCCTGCAAACCATTCCGTGGTTCATATAATAGCGCCTCTAAGCCATGGGATCCCTCGAAGACTCTACTTTTTTAAGCATCTTTTAAGCACCCGGAAAAACTCACACTATTCTTCACCCGAAACGTTTATAACCTCTGGTTATAGTGCTATCATCTTTAGCCAGTCTTTTCCAACGTTTCGCCTTGCTACTATCAAAGCCAAAGCGGGTAAAAATGGACGACTACATGTTCAACAGCGTCGTCGAGGAGTGCAGCAGCGTGACTGAGACGACAAGCTACCTCGAGATTTTTCACTATTCGGACCCGGCCTACAACAGCAACGAGGAGCACCCGCTCCCCATGCACGAATTTGACGACTTTGTCCACCGTAGGGTATGTTTGAACGACGCTTGCAAGCCCGGGCCGCCGTGCGCATGCTGACGCGACGTGCACCATCCGCGACTCCAGGGCCGCTTTGAGCCCCCGCGCCTCGAGCAAGGCGTCAAGCTCCTCCACGGTCTCCGCCTCGTGTAGGTGCCCCGTCGCCCTGATGCGAGCTGAACGAGCCCATCTAAATTTAACCTGGCCGCCCAGACTCCAACAAAAAGCTGAGGATCCCGAGACGTTCGCGCCGGGCGTTATTTCCTTTACGCCGCAGCAGTACGAGGCCATGGTGCGGGGGATGCGGCTGCCGTTCCGCGCCATCGAAAGCACCGCCGTCGTTGGGCTCTTCTTCTGGAGCGCCATGGACCAGGACGACGCCGATCCGCACATGCATGTTATTTTCCGCAAGTCCGACGTGCGAAAAAAAGGCCGCACGCGCGGCTGGGAGCTTATGCTCTCCTATTCGTTCCGTACCGGCATCACGTCGGGGTTCGCCAAAGGTACCGAATCATCCGACATGGTCGAAGCCGTCCGCCACGCCCGCCATTGTGCTGCTCAGACCGGCCACCCTTTCCTACTTCCCGTTATCATTTTAAGCCACAGCTTAAACCCTAAAAAAGGAGACCAAAAGCAACGCGATGCTCGCGATTGGCTACGCCGCCTCGAGCACGCCGTCACCATGCGCGATGGAGTACAAGGGAATGAAGTCCACGCACACACCCTCGATTTCGACCAGCTTAATCGCGATCTTGTCGAATGCCACTCGCAGGTCCTTTGGATGCGGCCCCAAGCCTATCTCGAAATTATTCACACTTTTAACGACGGCCTAGCCGCCTTCCGCAACCTCCACTTCGCCCTAATCCCTATCGAACGCGGCGGCGGGCCCTACGGCGAACTCGACCGTTTACACCGTAACATGCTCGGCCGTCTGGATTTCTACCGTGCCAAACTTAGAGGTATCAACAATTATGCCAGTACCACCCTCGAACGCCTTCAACTCCAACGCGCCTCTCTTTCCAACGCCTTGGCCCAAAAGGAAAGCCGTTTAAGCCTCGAGATCGCTGGCCAGCAGCGCCGCCTCGCCCATAGTGCCAAACGCGATAGCCATGGCATGAAAACCCTTTCACTGTTCGGCGCCATATTCCTGCCCGCCACTCTTGTGTCTTCCATTTTTAGCACGACCTTTTTCGATTTCCAGGCTACCGAAAGAAGCCAGCCCGTCGTCGCCGCCAGCGTTTGGGTTTATTTCGCTATTTCCGTACCTCTCACCTTGGTGGTCGTTCTCAGTTGGATGCTTTGGGACAGGCGCCGCACCCGCAGCTATGCCGAGGAAGACGCCGAGCTGGAGGCTGGCATTGAGGAGATGGAGAATAAGATTATGGCGACTACGCAACTGCGGTCACTGACTAAGGTCCGTACGGCCTTCCCGTTGATGAGTGAACTGTTGTTGCGGTGAAACGTGCTGGAGCATCCTCTGTTCGTCAGACGGTGTGCCGGCACGGGTGCAGAAGATGGCGAACACGGCAGACATGACGGCTTATGGTGCGTGTTTGGAGGAGCAGAGAGTGCCTAGCAAGACAAGCACATCGGTCTTGTTGAAATTGCAACAGAAAGGGAAAGAAACCTGGGGTCAACTTCGCTCAGTCAGCCGCCAAACGATTCCCACCGTTACACTGCATTCTATGTGTTACCCCAACGTGCATAGAGGACAGCATGCAGACTGTTATTCGTCAGCCAACTAGATGATCGGCACCTACACCGAGACTACAGACAAACAGCGGAATCTACCTGTAGCAGGGCCTGGCAACTTTCTCTCTTACAGCAGGGCAGGTAAAATAGTTCTCCGTTCTAAGACAACAGACGCGGTCCACCAAACCCAGCATGAACCGGGAGCCAGCCGTCCCGCACCAAAGCGCCCTGAAAAGCCACGAAATCACGTCTCCCCGCCGCGATGATGGCAGGCGTGACCCGTCGCAGCCGAGCCATCGCCATCCCAACACCCTGAAAAGTGCGCGGGAACAGCGCCGCGATCATGTCAGGGCCCCGGGCCATGGACGCCATCTCCGATCCCCAACAACACTCGTGGAACATGTATCCCGGCAGAACACGCTCGCCGGCTTCTGCGAGATGGCGTGAGACGACGTTGAGCTCGTGGGACAGTCGGCAGAGCACGCTGCGCAGTCGCCGAGCGTGTCCGTGACTCGTCCGCCAAGCTTCGGTTTTCTTTGCAGGGCGGCGGCTGGATCTCTGGGATGATGTGTGGCGGTTGGCGAGGCAGGCGTCGTCGTAGATGCCGGGGAGCACCCGCTCCCACTCGTCGATGGCGGTGAGGAGCTCGTGGACCAGACGCTTTGCGCGGTGGTTGAGGATCCGGATCTGGACGAGCTCGTTGGGGAACTGGCGCGTGCTGCTGTAGAGTATGTGGTCCGGGCTGATGTCCTCCATCGTCGAGGTGTCTTCCTGGCTTGGGTTGGGGTAGAAGGCCATGTCGCGGTGGCAGCTGCGGGGTGTATCTTTTGAGTGTAAGTGGTTGAGCCGTTGCATGTGGGAGAAAAGGAGGTGTATCTAGGAGTGGCAGACTGGGGAGCGTGAGTGTTCTTCTTAAGCTATACGTCAACGGCTTGGGCCTTTTGTTCGTGGGTGCAAAGAGTGGCAATCATCGCACCGCGGCACTCGAGTTGAAAGGGAAGAATATCCAGCAGGTTCTTGAATTGCTCCCATAAGAAGCTGGGTTTGTTGAGCATTCCGGCCACTGCTGATGTCCGTCGGAAACCTTCCCCGATGCTGGAGACACGCAGCTGGACAAAGGCATCTTTTCCTGCAAACTGGGCTAACAACTCAGAGATTTGGAATCATGTCAGTTGGAAGACCAGCCGAGGTGATAAGCTTGGCTTAGTTTAGTAATATATCCTGGCGCAAAGGTGGTTATCATACCAATTATGCCTTGTAAGGCGGCCGATGCCACGACGGATGGCCCTGCCTGGACCCAGGGGCAGTCTGGTGTTTGCTGGTGGCTTAGGCGGTCTATTATCTGGCAGACACCTCTCCTCTGCTGGCCTATCGCGCCAATACTTGCCTAGCTACCTGACGCATCTGCAATTACACGTTGCGCACTGAACCCGCGACTTCTGGTTGATCCGAGGGTATGGCGACACGAGCCAATGTCTCGACGCGTCACCTTGGAGATGGACGGACAATTGGAGAAGTCAGCGTTGATAAACGAACCACGCATATTTCAGGCGCTACTGTAGTAGCAGGCAGAGTGACCTTCAGCTTCTTGCACAATATGGAAGTCACGTATGCAGGAACGGACCAAGATATGCGAGCAAAGTACGTAAGTTCAGATCTATCTGGCGCGGCACTGCAAGCAGCAGCACTACCCACTGCCGCCTATAGCAAACCGCGATGCAATTTAATTACAACAAAAAAAGACACACAAGGAGAGACGTAAAAGACGTTGCTGCCCAGCCGGTCGTCAGTCCTTCCTCGCTAAAGATTCAAAAACAGGCCATGTCCACCCAAGAAGAAACCCGAGAAGAAAACAAGAGCGAGGCGAGAATGTGTTGTTGTTGTATTCTGCCAGATAACTCTTTTGTTCTCTTCCCTTACTGCTTCTTCTTGTTCTTCTTGAGCTGGTCCTTGGCGTCGAAGCGGTCCAGGTTCATGACCTTGGTCCAGGCGTCGACAAAGGCCTGCGCAAAGTCGTGGCCGGAGCCGGACTGGCCGTAGACCTCGGAGATGGCGCGGAGCTCGGCGTGGGAGCCGAAGACGAGGTCGGCGCGCGAGCCGGTCCACCTCTCGGCGCCGGTGGCGCGGTCGGTG
>GL876973.1:231039-245773 GCA_000193285.1 Magnaporthiopsis poae ATCC 64411 | reverse complement strand
GAGGCCGAGGCCCAGGCGGCCGAGACGAGGTTGGCCACGGTCAGACCAGGCGTGCTCAGGATCTGCTGCTTGAGCTGGGCGACCTCGCCGTCGTCGATGACGGGCCCCTCCGCGGCGGGGAGGGGATCCTGCCAGATGAAGTCCTGCTTGGGCACCTCGGGGCCGAGGTAGCGGGCGCGGGGGCCCATGTCGCGGTGGAGAAGCTTGTACCAAGCCTTGGCGAACTCGTCCGCCAGCTCCTGGGGGTGGTCGAGCCAGCGCTTGGTGATCTTGGCGTAGGCCGGATCCTTGATGAGGGCCAGGTCGCTGGTCAGCATCCTCGCCTTGTGGAACTTCTTCTTGTCGAACGCGTCGGGGTAGTCGAGAGTTCCGTTGACAGCCTCCCAGTGCTTGCCACCGCCGGGGCCGGTGACCAGCTGCCACTGGTTCTTGTACAGACTCTCAATGAAGTCGTTGCTCCACCTGGTAGTATCAAAAGTCGGTTAGTGCCTAGTGCGACCCAAAGAAGCGCGTAGGTGTGTGTGTCTTTCGGCTGCTTACTTGGTAGGAGTCTTTGTCCACACAACTTCAAGGCCGCTGGTCCTCGTGTTCTCAGCGTTGCCTTTGCCGACGCTGTTGATCCAGCCGAGGCCCATGCCCATGTCGTTGGCCTCGGGCTCGGGGCCGATCTTGTCGCCAGGAACGGCACCGTGGGTCTTGCCAAAGGCGTGGCCACCCGCGATAAGGGCCGCCGTCTCCGTGTCGTTCATGCCCATGCGAGCAAAGGCCACGCGGATGTCCAAGGCCGAATCCTCGGGCTTGGAGTTCCCATCGGGGCCCTCAGGGTTGACGTAGATCAGGCCCATGTGGCTGGCGCCGAGAGGCGTCTCGAGGTGCGAGGCCCGTTCGCGGACGTCGGTGCTGCCGTTGTAGCGGACGTCGTTGCCCTTGGGCACGAAGGTGGTCTCGGCACCCCAGTAGATGCCCTCGTCCGACTGAAAGGTGTCAGGGCGCCCGGCACCGAAGCCGATGGTCTTGAAGCCCATGGACTCGAGGGCGACGTTGCCGGCGAGAAGGTACAGGTCGGCCCACGAGATGGCGTTGCCGTACTTTTGCTTGATGGGCCCTGGTGGTGATGGGGGAGGTTAGTTGCATGTCCAGACCAAGACTGGCTGGTGGAGCGAGACGGTAAAGAGGTTTCTTCATACAGAGCAGGAGGCGAGCCTTGTCAAGGTTGCCATTGTCTGGCCAGCTGTTCAGGGGAGCGAAGCGTTGTTGACCCATGCCGCCACCACCACGGCCGTCCATGGCGCGGTATGTGCCGGCGGAGTGCCAAGCCAGACGGATGAAGAGACCGCCGTAGTGACCGAAGTCGGCGGGCCACCAGTCCTGGGATTGCGTCATGAGCGCGGTAAGATCCTTCTTGAGAGCAGCATCTGGATCGCCCGTGTGTTAGAATGTATCCCATCAAACGCGGCTGCTAGCTCAGACCCACTACTCACAGTCAAGCTTGCTAAAGGCCTCAGCGTAGTCGAATTGACCACCCAGAGGGCTGATCTCAGGGAAGAACTGGCGCAGGACGTCGAGCCTGAGGGAGCAAGGCCACCAGTCAGAGCTGCGCGTGCCGCCGCCAGCCATGTTGCTCTTCCGGGCACAGGTGCCAAAGGTGGCCGGGGCGCCACCTTCTGCCCTCTTTTCCAGAGTCTCGGGGATGACATTAGAGCTCTGCTGCGAGAAGGGGCACGAGGCGGCGTGGGCGAGAGGCGCGACTGCCAGAAGCAGCGCGGTGGCAAATGTGGGAGCGCGCATGTTGAAGAAGAGGGGCTCGCGATTAGTTAAATATTAAAGGAAGGACTGTAGCTGCTGTGAACCGGTAATGAAAGAGTGGAAGGCAGGCAGGCAAGCTTGGGTGGTGAGAAAGCTCATCGGAAAGACTCTTGGGCCACGGGTCTCTCTTTCTCTTATACCTCGAGGAGAGACGTCGCATTGATCGCAAACGAAGGACCTGCCCGGAGAGGCAGTGAGCAGGCCCGCCCCCCGCCTCCAGGTTGCATGAACCCACCAGATTACACGTGAGAAGCGCATTGGATCTTGTCTGTTGTCGGACATGTTGATCAACCGGGTGGCTTCCAATGTTGATGACTTTTTCTGGCGTTACATTGGCCAGGGCCAGGGGCGGCACTGAGGCGCAGGGATGCAGGGACCAGGCCGCATCCCTGCACGCCAATGGTGGTTTTCCCATTTCTAGAAAATGGGCCCATCACACCTACTAGTCAGCGTTGTGGCGGCGGTGGGTGGATGACAACCAACACTCTCAGCGCGGTCGTATCTTGTTTTTTGTTTTTACTTCTAGTTTGTCCAATATTTGGCCCAGCCAAGCCTAGCGGGAGCCACAAATCGCCACAAAAAGAATGGAGAGGGGTAAAACCCGTCCATCCCGGCCAGGCTGGTAGACTTGTTCAATAAAGGCAGGTGTGATCTATCCTGGCCCCAGCAGACGGGCATGGAATGTGATGAAGCGTAATATGTTGCATTCGTCTCGATGTGGTCGAGCCCTTCATTTTGGGAGCGACTGGTGGAGTCAACGTGACCGCTGTTTGCCTGGCCCAATGTTACCCGTCTACCCCGTACTGGACTTGGGCTGGGTGGCGCGATCCTGGGGGGGAGTGAGCGTGGGCCGCGCCCAGTGCTCGGATTCCAGGCACGCCAGGCACGGACGGGGCATGGACGACGCCTCGGTAGGCACTAGCGACCTACATTTGACGGGAGGCGATAAAATTATTACTTTTTCACGTTTCGTTTTTTTCTACCCCGTAACCCTGCCAACACGACACTTGAAAGGTTGGTACGCATGGTCCTTAAAAAGACGCACTTAAAAAAAAACGCACACTCTATGCACTACTTTTTGTTTCTGTTTATTTATACACCGCCATGAGTCTTGGCGTTGATTTGGGCAAAAATGAAATGCGCCGCGGCCATTGATTCAGGGGTTTCAGTTTGCATTTGTCCGCCTGCCCAAAACTGATAATCGAGCGCGGTCCTTTTGTCAGTCGGTTTTTTACCCATCGTTTTCCGAGTTAAGTCTCCACTCCGCCCGTTCATTTCCGGGGAACTGGGAAACCGCGTGGTACATCCTCTCATCACTTCCAAATGTCAAACGCTATTCGGGTGGACCTCCTGTCAAAAACAGGAGGTTACACTGCTTTTGGGTGCGCGAATGGGACGCGTTGAAAGATCGCGAAAGGCTATTTTCCGCGTGGGGTGGGTCTTCCATGTCTTGATCGGGATTACATCTGGCAAATTGATTCCACATCCCGCTGGCCCCTCATTGGGCTCCTTAGCAATCCTTTTGTCAAACTGATCGCCGACGTCCACTTCACACATGATAGGGGGGGCAGCCCAGGATGGTCCATTGTGGTCCAGGCCGCGCAACCATGCCAGGGAGCAGAAGTAAATTTTTTTCTGCCACGCAACACTCACGCAACTCGTTCCTCGGTGAATTGGCAGGCATCATCGTGCAGTATGTACAAGGCTGGGACCTGCCAGGCACCGCAGCACTGCAGCGAGACATGGATATAAATAACCCTGTCCCCGCTCCCTCCCCTTTTTCCTCGGGGACCCGCCGTCCCGTGATCGAGATTCTTCGGGCCCTTCCGACCGCACATGCGGCGGACCCCAAAATCGGGCCAACAATTGTGCCGTGCCAGACAGGGGAATTGCCGAAAAGTACCGAAACGAATGCCGCCAACGTGAAAAGGAAACAGGAAAAAAAAAGAGCGGGCGGTGCAGAAACAAACAACAGTGAAACAAGGAAAACACAAAAAAAGAGAAGCAGACCAAATACCGCGCTAGTATCCATATTTACGCCGCACGCAGGTATTGGCGCAGCACCCAAGTCTCTTGGCACAGCAACTCTCCCCTCAAACCTTAGCGTGCCCCGATTTCTATTCTCAGCACAGCCAAGGAGGCTCTGGAAACCGACAACGACGTTGCTGGGCGGCACAGCATGCAGGTTGCACGCGTGATAAATTACGCCCAGCCAATTTATGACCGCCTGTAAACGAGATAGCGTGACTTGGAGAGGAGATCGCCACCCGCGGACTGCTCGCTAATCGGGTCAATAATGCAGCAACATTCAACGGGCGCGCGTGGTCTGGCCAGCCCCGCCCACCGCATCCATGGTAAGGCAGGTGCCCATCCCGACAAAAAGCGACGTCAGGCGGGCGACCGGTCAGACCGCTATCACCCCTTGACGTCGGCGGCCGAGACATGTCGAAGTTTGTCCGAAGCCGCCCGGACGGAGGAGGCGGCCAAACAGCGCACCGGCATCTCTTTCCTTTTCCAGACGTTTCAACTTTCGTAGCTCACCGCCGCCTGCTCCGGCCTGCTGTTCC
This sequence comes from Magnaporthiopsis poae ATCC 64411, assembly GCA_000193285.1. Lineage (NCBI taxonomy): Eukaryota > Fungi > Ascomycota > Sordariomycetes > Magnaporthales > Magnaporthaceae > Magnaporthiopsis > Magnaporthiopsis poae. The sequence continues at coordinate 241,400 of GL876973.1, read as the reverse complement.
TGGCACTTCGCCCGTGAATGCATCGTCGCTCGCCACCGACATTCATTTGCCTTCTTATTCATGGCATACATACGGTCGTTTTAAGGTTTTCCTTTCTTTTCTCCTTTTTCTTTTTCTTTTGTCTTTTGGCCCATCCGTGCACCTGTGACCCCTCGCAGCACGGTCGTGTCCACACAAGCGCGCGTTTGTACCCCCATGCCTGCCATCCCATTTTGTTTGACACCTCTGCTTCCCCACATAGGATCAGCATGGACAAGTGCAATAACATACATGTACCGGTCAGCACGAGGTATCGTAACGGCGATTGGAACGCTCGATCGCCACAGCACGCATTCATCCCATGCCAAGTTTTTACAGAAACGCCACACGTGATGGTGACACATAACGCGCGGGACGGGCCGAGAGGGAGACGACAGACTAACGGACCAGACGTCTTTTCCTATGCGTGCATACACTAATGAACGGCCCAACAATCCTCGGGCGGGAAGGCGCTAGCCCCCGCCGCTACTCTTTAGCCTAAAGGTGTGACGAGATTGAACGCAAAGGACGCGTAAAACGATCGCCGCAGGCATTAAAAAGGGGATTGCGGCACAGCACCGACTGACTGGGTCGACGTCTCCGGTGCGTGGCTTGAATAATAAAAAGAATACAAAAACAAAACTCAAATCCGAGCACGGAAAAGCGCCGACCCCAGAACGAGTCAGAGCGGGCAGGCAGAGTGGCTTAATTATCGTCGTCTCACACGAGCGGTCTGGGCGCGGCAGGGCAGAGTTGGTGTCGTCGTCCTTGTACGAACCTGTCGTCTCCTTTCTTTTTCTCTTTTACAGCACCCATGTCTTGTAACTACGCCAAGCCTGTCCGCGTCGCCCCTTGTCAGGCCGTCTTCCTCTCCGCATCGCGTCGTCAGGGTGTTCGCATGAGCACGGGGTTTTAAGCTCCGTCGGACCTCCTGTGGCTCTCCCTGTTACGGTTAGAACACCGCGAGGTTGCTCGGCCCCTGGGAGTATTTAAACTCCCACAGCTTTCGTTTTGTGCAAAAAATATCAAAGCAGATTGTTTCCGCATCCCGTACGCATTTTGGAACAAGATGTAGCCGTTCACTTTAGCTAGCCGAAAGCTTCAGCCTCACGCGCAAAGCTGGCTATCTAGGTCTGCCGATTTTGCCTAATTGTCTGCTAAAAGATGTCCCTGCTCCTCCAACTGAACGCGACACAATAACATCGTGCTTAATATTAAATAAAAAGGGAAAGAAAAGAATATTTGGATACTTCTAATGCGTACACCCTTTCAAAGATTAGTTAAACGTTGGAATTCCGCTTTTCGTCCGAACACTTTTACCATCGCGATGGAAAAGCTTAAAGCAAAGGATGAAACCACTAGAAGTTATTTCCAACGACGTGTTTCGACTTTGGATTTATAAACATATACTAACGACATGCGGAAACACGAAGAGGAGCAAAGGTGTATACGGATTTTTAAGGAATAGGGCCCAACCGGTAATAGGAGGAAAGAACACGCAGGATTTTATCTGGGTTAGCGGCGGCGCTTTCGAAAAACTGTGCACCGCTATCTTTTGAACCAAAGTTGGGCGATGCGGATGTAAAAGACAGCATGCGTCGTCCTGTTTACGGATGTGGCGACGGCCCTCGTTGCAATCTACCGGCAGATACAATGTGAGGGAGAGGGTGAACATGCGCCATGCCGACCTCGAACATGGTACACCCCTTCGCTTGAAAATAACACCCGGCACGACGCGGGCCTTGCCGGCGCGCTGAGGATTGACGATTGGCGACTGCTACGTATGCCACACCCCGCAAAGAGCCACCGATATCTGGCTTGTGGGAATGGATGCAGCTCCCGTCCTGAAACGCGTTTATCTGGGTCGTGGACGGCAAGCCGGGCTGGAAGGCATCGGATCGGGGTTTCCAAGGCCACAATTTTTTAATTAATTACCCATCAAACGGACCCAATGTCACCCCGTTCTCTGGTGCGAGGGAAGCCAAGGAAGCTGTGTCTTGTATGAGGTGCCTCGCGGGTGGATGGCTGATAAGGCCAAGGATGCCCAACACCAGTCACCCCGCTCGGTATCTAACCTGCTGGGAATCGTCGCTATGAAACTGCGTCGTTGTTACCCTGCCGTTCCAGCGCCCCACGCGATGGCCGCCAAGAACTGCCCCCCAAAAAAAAATCGATGTTCGGACCCACCTGGTCCAGCGCGGCTGCGAAGCCAACCAATAGCGGATTCTCCTGCTTTCCAGTGTTTGCGATGCCTGAAATTGTCCTCTCCCCATCCGAGCCCGCCCACCCGCATAAAGGACTCCAGGGCAATTTGTAACAAGGGGGTAAAAGGACCGTATGTAGCGAGTACTGGCCGGGTTGTACTGCCACGGCTATGCGGCAAGGCCAAGCAGCTTCAAGGAAATAGAGGAAACAGTTTTATGTAGCCCTAAGGGTGGCGCATAACACTCATCCCAGGCCGGAATATCGGCAAGGTGGAATCGACGTGCAAGGGCTGCCGGTCAATTGCCACACGGGCCCTTTGCCACACAGGCCCTCGCCTTGTCATGTCATCGGATTGACTCGCTCTATATCGCCCGGACATCGACGCCGACCCCATGGAGTCGGTTCACAATGGCGCGGACTGCGTCATTGCAGCCAGCCGCGCCGGTGGCATGGTTTCGGGATTCCTGGGTGCACGGCCTGATTAAAAGACCCCACGCCGCGGTTTGTGGGAATAGGCGACGGAGAGGAGCCACTCTACATCGGCTAGAATATTAACGACTTTGACAAACATGTGCCTCGAGGGCACCTGAACACGGCCGTGATCCCAGGGGAAGAAGGAAGTCCAGTGCGTGCTTGTGGGTGCCAGTAGGGCTGACGGGGTGCACACTACGTCCTTATTCTTAAGCAGCTGGATGTTGGGACCAAAGGTATAAGCGGATGTGCCCGGGTATGTGCCGGAAGGTCTCCCTGACTTTTAAGCTTACAGACCCCCAGGCTAGACGCAACAGGCAAGCTACTTGGTGGTAGATATGGGTGTCAACGATTACCACTGTGATAGCTCCATGCTGAGGCATGGGTCGAAGGCTTAGGGGTCACCCCTGAGCCATCTCTGGGCGCATATACCAAAGGACAGTTGTCACGTCGGAGGCAGTCCTCTCTCTATTCCTTTCCCGTTGTCTTGCACACAACAACATCTCTTCGGCTCCCACTATGCACCGCCCATTAGCTGCCCGGCCTGTCACAACCTCTTGGATGGTAGCGAGCCATAGAGTAGAAAGTTAAACTGCTTTTATCCCCCGTCTAGGTTCTTAGATACTGGGATGCATCTGGAAGCAAATAATCATCTAGCCACAGCCACTGATGAGGCGTTCATTTCTGTGTAGTCCTGGCCAGTGACAAGAATAGAAAGAGAGGAAAGAGCCCAGAGTGACGAGTCCCATGATGCCTGCCATTCCGCATCCTCACTGTCTTGGGCGGTGATCACGGTTTCGTCGTCTTCGCCGGATTCAAACTGGTCGGGCTCAGAGCTTGAGCCCTCTGAGGCGGTCCTGCGGCTTGGTCGATTTGCTCCCCACGAACACTCCCTGGGCACGCGGGAGGTCGGACCGAGTCGTCTCGCTCCCGTTTTCCTCGCTGAGCCAGACACGTGGCCGTGATCACCACCGCCAAGACGGTGAGGATGCGGCCCCGGATGTCACCCCTGTAGGATTGCAACAGGGCCAAGGGATGAGGGGCCCGTCGGCTTCGGCTGTTCGCCGAGTCGCAGCCCGGGCGCCGTCCTGGTTCTGGAACAGGCGACGGCTGGCGACTCGGGGGCGCCCGTGCTCAATAGACTCAACGGCTGAAGCACCCCGGGTGGCGGCCAGTTGAAGTCTCGCCTTTAGGAGTAGGGCAGGGTCCGGGCGAATCTTGTCCACGATCTCGTCCATGGTGTAGAAATCTGCCCAGCCCCAAGGGAGTATTTCTAGACTCAGAGCCATAAAAAAGGACGTAAGAAAGCCGAGCGCCGACCGTTTAGCCGCTACGGCAAATGGTTCCTCTGAAGCTTCGGTGCCGGCTGGCAGTACTTGGCATCTTCTAGGAACCCCGAGGTAGAGAACATCCGCTTTTGGTGCTGGCTGTATCTAGTTAGTGCCTCGGCACTCCCTGCAAACCACAGGTTTCTCGGCCATGCCAGACTACCGGTCGAGGGGATGGGAGCCATCTCGAGCTACATTGGCCAAAGTCGTGGCTCTCGAGAAGTTGCTAGACTGAGCCACTCAAGAAAAGTGGCGGCGTTCGATGCCCGCAGCAGGGTTGTCCAGTGGATGGCGGCGTGCCGCTGTCGTGAAAGGGAAGAATAACTGGCTCGGAGTCCTCTGGTGTGTTTTGAAGAAGTATATCAATCGTTAGGGCCATGATCGAAGGTGGACTTCGTGAATATCCGGGATGTCCTTGCTTGGCTCCAGCGCAGCCAAGTTGCCATCGGGCCGTGGGCTGGGAGATGCCGTTGTCTTGCGCTCGACGACGACTTCCCGCACCAGAATCGTCGGATATCCCTAGGGAGAGCTCTCTCGAGAGTCCGACCTACCAATGTACCAACTGAAGCAAACCGCCATGCCGACTCCAAAGGAGCCGCAGCTACAAGCCGCCCATCTATCTGCGCGCGCGCCCGCGGGCAAGCGCACAGGCGTGGTGTGGCCGGCTGCGAGAAACAACCTGAAGCCCGCCGGAAGACGCCTGAAGCATGCCGGAAGACACCTGCCTGCCGGAAGACACTCGCGATGGTCTGCGGCCCCTGGGCGCAGCGCCATTCGCCGCTGGATCGAGAAGCAAAAAAAGGGTGGGGGGTCGCAGAAAGCGTGTGAGGGTCGGGCTATAGCACTGCTCGGGTATCGGATGGGAGACCGCTACCGGATTCTGCCGAGATACGAGCTCGCCTTGGTCTTCCGCGAACCGACCAGGCTCGCGCGTGAAACCGTGACAACCGGCGACCGTTTTCTCGAAATCGGCGGGTGGTGAAACCGGGGGAGAGCGACTCTCGCGAACGTTCGAAACTGGTGCTTGATCGGCGCACCGTCAATTCGGCCAACCCCTGGGATTGGAAATGTTCTGAGGGTCCGAACCGCATCTCGGTGCCATGTCTGGCTAGGGATGCATTGACTCCAGCATTCCGGAAGTAGCCTCCATTGTCAGAGAGAGTGCAGACTGGGAAACCGATGATCCCACCACCTTAGGAGGCTGCCTTTTACAGCGGCGAGCAGAGCTGTCACGGCAAGGCAGCTAGGTACTAGGTCAAAAATCGATTGTTACACGACGTATACAGCGCGCCGTCGTTCCGCCGTTTTGTTTCGTTACTAAGCTGTTCCTTTTAAGCCCAGGCTTTCGATGCTCTTATCTTTGCGCGTCGCGCGGCCCTGTCCGCTCTCCGCCAGAACTCGACCCCGCGCCGACGCCGTATGGACGCGGAGCAGTGGGACGCTCTGAATTTGGTGCGTCGCTCCCCCGTCGTTTCTCTGCCGGTGCTGAGCGGGTCACGTAGCCGACCCCGAGCGGGCGGCCGCCCAGGACGATCGTCGTTGAAATAACGTAACGAAAAGAAAATGGTGCCATTGTTGGCAGCAGGGGGGTGGCGGTAGGCGGCAGTGGACGGCAGCGGGCAGCGGTCGGCAGAGCAGCAAAAGGCATAAGCGGCGGGCAAAGCACGGAGGCGAAGATGTGGTGGTGATGTTGTTTTATTTTTATGTTACAGTCGCCGGGTGTGTGATATAAAATTTTGTCGACGGTGGCTACATGAACATTTAAAAGGGTTGCCAGCTTCATCCTGATACGGAGTTAAAATGGGAAACTTTTATCTGGTTTAATCGGAGCTGGGGTTCGTAAATACGGGGGCTGGGGTTGTATATAAAAAGGGTTGGTATTGTAAATAATTTGTAATTAAGCACAAGTCCATGGAACATCCTTTTGTTTTTTCCATTTCATTGGCTATTTGTGCCGCCGGAGACACTGACTGGGTGGCTCGTAGCTGTGAGCAGGCGATTCGTCCAGGGGTGATAGGGACGTGATGTAACAACACTGGTCTTCCTGCTCCCGATCTGGCGGACCCCTGGCACCAGAGTGAATCTTCGCGCCACGTAGACGGCTCACGGCATCGCACAAGGCCCTCGCTAGGTTGCGCCCGCCACCGCCCACGGCCAGGGCGGTGATCGGTTGCTCAGGAGGAGGGCGGTTTAATCGACGACTAAATTTTTAAGATTGTGGGACGGGGAGCGCCACAGGGATCATCGGCGGTGAAGACGGCGCCGCCGGCGACGGACGTCGAGTGCAAGCCCGACGCCATCTTCCTCATATCTCGAGGGCTTGGGCTGGCTGTCTCGATGGCCGACGGTGGCCCGGACACTTTGTCATGCTGTCGCGGGCGGCCGGACCGCAGCGGCACCGACGCGCGAACTTTGTATCCTGTTCTATTTCCTGGTAGGGACCTTGGAGCTTGTAACGTCTGCTTTGGGGCGGAGGGGTGCGATATCGTCGCGCGCAGCCGGGCGGAAGGAATAGTTGCTAGTCTGTAGTCCCCAGACCAACAAATCGGCGGAGTCGTCCACGCGGCCATACCTCTGCAGTAACAATTATTCAAAAGACTGATGGCCAAGCACAGGCGCGGTGCGGCGGGCGCCAAGGTCCAAGAAACATACAACTTGCACGGCAGCCGTCACATCCACTTCCCTCGAATCCGTCCTGGCCCTGAAAACTCAGAGCGCCGTAGTTCTCCTGTTACTGTACCTGTGATATTATTCAGAGTATTAATCTAGAGGGCAAAGAGTCCAGGCATCAAGCTGTGGTGCTGTTCTTGCACTGAGTCTGCCACGCCTCCCACGAATACTTCTGTATCAAGACGCCATTGTGGCCGAGGTCGACGCCAGTCTGGATCGTGCCCAACGGGCCGGGCGGGGTCGGTTCCCAGCCCTTCTTCGTCAGACCAGCCGCCGGGTCCTCGATAAAAGCAAGATAGAGATCCTGCATGACGTTGCTGAGCTCATACTCGAACGGGGTAGACTGTCCCCGCGCGATGTCGTGGGTGCCGAAGAAGAGGGGCAGATCCGCCGAGTGGAAGGCGCCCTGGCCACCTGGCATGATGTTGGTGAAATTGGCCGAGTACATATATCTCCAGGTCGTGAGGCCGGCGGCGCCGCGCAGGCTGGCCTCGAAATGCGCCGGACAGCCGTACCTGCTGTCGCCCGGGACGGTGGCGTTGGCCGGGAGTGGGCCGGGGTTGCCGGGGATAACCCCCTCATTGCGGGTCGTTCCAGTGATGGCGGGCTGCGATATCGTCAGACAAAAAACCAACAACGCATGCCTGGTAGTTACCTAGGTAGATATGCACGGAAGGATGGAGAAGTGTGCTTACACCCTGGGCAATCTTTCCGGCCAATGTACGCTCTGGATAGTTGGAAAACACCATCTTCTCGTCTACGACAATACCGAAGGAAAGCTGGGCCTTGACTCGGTACTCCTGGATTTCGCGGAACGGGATCTTCCTCAGGCAGTTCAGCTCGTCCTCCTTAGTGCATCCAAAACCGGCGGCGAGGGCCGAAAAGTTGGAGTGGGTGGGATCGGAGACTGCAACGGATATGAAGGGAGAGCCCGAATTCTTGATGAAACCGATGGCGATGGGATCCTCGGCGAAGGCGTACTGGTAGTACGAGACGGAGACGGCGCCTGCGCTCTGGCCCCAAAGGATGATGCGGCTTGGGTCACCACCGAACTGGGCAATGTTGTCTCTCACCCACTCGATGCCCAGGCGCTGGTCCAAGAGGCCGAGGTTCTGCTCCTTGGGGTCAAGGCCAGCCGCATTTGGGAAACCGAATAGTCCTAGTCGATAGCTGGAAGAAGAAGATTGGTACCGAATTAGTAGCGGCAGCAGCTTTCGGAAACGGGGTCAGGGGCTTGGCGCACTTAATGCCAACTACAATATGTTTCTGGCTCCTCTGCACCCATTTTGCGGGGATCTGGTAGGCAACGTCGCCGCCACCCTGTACGCAACGTGTTAGCGACGGTTTTGATGCTTCGGGTTCCAAGCCGCAGGGGTGCGTGAACCTCAGTAAATCCGCCGCCATGGATCCAAACAACGACGGGAAGAGACTTCTCCGAGGCACCGAGAGGCGCCCACACGTTAAGATATAGGCAGTCCTCGCCGGGGCTGCCAGGCCGGATGAGAAACTCAGCTGACCAGGCGCGTCCTGTAATTGGCGGGTCGGTCTGGGGACAGCTCGGGCCCTGCGCGAGCGCGTCCAGGGGTGCGTCGAAGGGCCTCCTCGGCAGGGCGGGGAGCCACCTGCGGTCGCCGACGGGGGCCTCACCGTACGGAATCCCTAGGAACTGGACGACACCGGGCGCCGCGGACGAGTCTGTGAAGCCGTTGATGATGCCGTTCTTGGTGTGGACGGTCGTGCAGGCGCCGGGCAGGGCGAGGCACCGCCCCGCCAGGGCGGCGATGGCCGCGAGGGCCCGAAACGTCTTGAGCTTCATGGCGGATGGTGCCTTGGATGAAGCCAGTGTCCAGCTGTCGGTGACCGAGGCCACTCCAGGTTTAAATACGACATGGCAGATGACGCCCCACACGCTTAGGGATGCATTTGCCGAACACGGAACGCGGGGTAAACAATGGGACCGAGGCCCCCAGCCATCTCCAACTCAACGTCGGCGCCCCAGCAGTGGGCGGTCGTCCAAAGGCAACGGGTGAATAAGGCCGGCCAACATGTGGGATGACACGGGTGTACGGCGAAAAAGGAAAGAAAAAAAGTGACAAATAGTCCTATTAAATAGTTCCCGTTAAATGGTCTGCTTGGAAGCGTGAAGGATACATAGGAATAAAGACCACATATGGGGGAACCGAGAGTGAGTAATCAACAGAAAATCAGAAAAGGAAAAGAGAGACTAAAATGAGCAAACGATAAGGTGCGAGAAAAAACAATGAAAAAAAAAACGCCGAGGCAAGAATTCGTGGACAAGCAAGCAAGCCAATCCATGACCCGAGTGTGAACCCCGGTGGTGAGAGCATCCCGGTGCAGATAAAAAGTAGGCAGAGTGAGGATATTCAGAGGAGCTTGGAGGCTAGAGGCCGGTCCTGCGAGATACTTCTAGTTGTCTGATATTGTGGGCGGCAGGCCCGTGAAAAAGCCATGCCGCGTGATCCTCTGGATGCTGTGGTGCCCAGAGGCACCCACCTAGCTTGAATAAGTCAACAGGGAGCAGCCATCAATCATTGGGGATGGTTGGAGATTGTGGACGCAAGCACCTAGGGCAAGAACAACAAGAACGCAGGAAGCGCAGTTCTGCGTTGAGCATGTGTATATAACGGCTCTTCAGTGTTCGCCGCATTTCATTTTCTTCTTCCTCCCTTCCTCCCAAGCAGCTGTAGTCCATCTGGAGTCATATCACCCGGAACCTCTCTTTTGAGGAAGATTCTTAGTGTGATAGAAGACGTCGAAGCAATATAGAAACGCAGAGACCTGCATAAGCTCTTGCAGTTTTGCAAGTCCATAGCTGCGAGCTCTCTTCATATGTTGAGGCGGCTGCTGTCATACCTTTAACACGACAGTAACGCACACTGAAAATCGGGAATTTTGTGCTGTGCTTAGATATTCGCTTGCACTCCGCCACGTTTCTGCTTCTTGCGCTGCTTTGTATTCTCCCCGGTTTATATTTTCCCTTGTGCCTCCCTCTTCCCTTTCACGTCCGCCTCCTATCAGTTCTCCTCGTCACTGGTCTTGTCATGGTTTTCGTCCGGGGAACACAAAAAGAAGCTGGAAAAAGGAGATTACGCATTATAAATTACATGAATGAATGAATGTCGAAACGGTGAGTCGGCCTTGCTCTGGCTTCTCTGCCCTTGGCTCACAAAAATAGCGCCACAACTGTCCGCCGTGTGTATCATATCACACTACGGGAGAAATACAGTGGAGGAATCGTGAGTTGAGGATAAGCTAGGTACTGAGGCCGCCATGCTCCACAATCCTCAAGACAGAGTTTCTATGATTTGTGTAATCTCCGTGATCGTAAGAAAAAAGGAAGCCGTCTAGAGTGCGTCAACCCGGACCGCGTAGCCACATGAACCTCCCAAACCCCAACACATCATAAACTCAACACAACTTCTACCCCTCCAGCGTCGAAGGCCCCTCGCCCAAATCCCTCTTGTGGCCCCCGCTCCGAACCCAGTTCGCAAACGCGCGCGCAAAGTGCGCGCAGATCTTGGAGTGCGGGGCGGGCAGCGCCTCGATGGAGAAGTACGTGGCGCTGTACCAGCGATTGATCTCGTTGATGAACAGTCTGGCTTGCCCCTCGCCCTCGCCATCCTCACCGGCGGGCTGCGGCGCGCAGAC
>GL876973.1:190724-203349 GCA_000193285.1 Magnaporthiopsis poae ATCC 64411 | reverse complement strand
AAAAAAAAAAAAAAAAAAAAAGCGGAAAAAACCCACACTTGCGAATATAAATTTTTCCGCTTTTAGGATATTTTTAAAATTAAACCAAAAATTTTTTACCCAAAAAATAAGCGCGTTACTATTACGCCAAGCGATTTATGGATATCGTTAAAAGTTTCGCATTTTACCTGATTAAAATAAAATAAACAGGTTAAGGTTTGGGTTAACCTTAAATTTGCCCCAGCCAGGGGATAAAAAAGGAAAATTAAAAGGTTTAAATAAAAAAGGCGCAAAAGCCGGTGGGGCCGCCTAAATAGCCTTTTTCCGTTTAATCCGTTTTAATTTTTTCACGTTATTAAAATTACGTTAAAAAACGCACGTCCGTTTATTTAACTATAATTTTTTTTATTTGCGCAAGCGCTTGATATAAGCGTTTATAGCAAATAATTATTATTTAATAAAATAATAATGTTTTTTAACGGCTTTTAATTTGGCGTTAAGCTTAAGGTAATAGGTATTAATATTTTGGATTTTTAAAAAAAAAGGGCCAAAAATATCGCACCGAAAGCGATTAATACGCAGATATTTCACGCACCGAAATAAATTTTGGGAAAAAGCGTTACACTGCTCTTTTTTAAAAATTTCGCGGCAATAAAAACAAAAAGGCATAAAAACCGCAAATTAAAAAATTATTGCCAGAAAATCCCTATGCTGGAAAATTTTTTTAATAATAAAATATTTTTGCACCCGGGAAACCATTATAAAAGAATAAAACATTTACTAAAAAAAAGGAACCAGTTTGGCCAAAAGGGTTTGGCCTAAAAAAGGGGAAACCTAATGTTACAATTAGCCATAAGCCCGGAAAAAAGGGGTTAAAAGGGCTAGGGAGCTAAGGCCCTAGCAGGCGATAGCGCCATTTTATACCCCGCTCCGGAAAGGGGCTGGTAAATTACGTAACCCAGGAGGATTTTTGGATTTGTGATTATAACATCACAGATTCATAAATTTAAAAAGGATTTTTAAATTTATGGTCAGAATATCACAAAACCACAAATCCAAATAGTAATATGCACGGCAAAAGGACGGGCTTAAAATATAAAGGGGAGGTGTCCCGCTATAGGTAGATAATTCTCGATTGAGGCTCTGGCATCAATCAACCTAAATTAGCTCTAAGGCATCCCTTTAAGCAAGCAATCAAAACTCCTGTTCTCCAGATATCCCGAAGTCACGTGCAAGGCGACCTTGCTACCCAGCACTGCTCAATTCCTCTCCTAGGTGCCCTACCCCTAGGAGCAGAAGGCTTGTTTGCAACAGTTTATTTTAAATATATTAAGGGTTTTTATGTTGTTAGTATTACATTACGTAATACGGTCACGTGACCAGGGCTAGGGCTAGGGCTAAGCCTGGGCCAGGCTTAAGGCACGCGGCCAGGGCGCACCCACGCACGGGCCCCAATAATTGTATATATAAAGGACTTTTCCCTTCAAGGGATACAGGAAGATTTCCTCTTCCTTATGCTTTTATGCTTCCAACGCTCCAATACAATACAACTACCTATCCTGCATTATTATTATCGTTCTTTATCTTCCTCTTACTATCAGCATTGATCTTAACATATGTAATTCTTTTTTAAATAAAATAAATTTAAGCCACGTGTTACGCCTGGGTACTAAGGCATAACGGGTAGGGTGGACAGATCACTGGGTAGGGTAGGTATGGGTAAGTTCTGTATTCATCTGTTGCCCCCTTTCAAGAAAATTACAAATGGGATATCGTGCCCTTCTTTTATAACCCGACAAAGCTTGACCCGCGTGCAAGGGGGGTGCGCCACGCGTGGCACAACACCGCACTCGTGGCGCACTCAAAGGGCACCTGTTCTGGTCCGATAAGAACACCTTATCGGATGTGGGCCCGGACCCACCAATGCCGTCGGAGCGCACCCATGGTGCACTCACTGCGCACGCGCCCCTGGCGACCAGACAGGCACATTGCCAACTGCTGGCTCTATGGCCAGGGGAGGGGTCCTAACACCACGAGGGTTTTTTTTTTCAACTTCTCCATCAGCTTTAGCATTATATCAAACAGGTCCCGATCAATACCACGTCGATCATTTGAAAGAATATAGGCGTATCGGCATTTTTATTAATGACCGTAATCACTTTACAATCTTTTATACCGGCCGGGTGCTACCGCGGCGTTGCGAGTGCGATCCTTCCAATTATGAACCCACCCACACACCTTCAGGGGATCTTTACCGACCACCGCGAACCATTTTTCGGAAGGGCGGGCGGCATCAGGGAAATGGCACCACAGGTTCTGGGTGCCCGGCTACGGGGCTGCGTCAAACCCGGTTTAGCACCAGCAGCTGCAGCCAAAGAACTGTTGGTTCGCGCGAACGTGTATGGAAGCGCGAGGCTTGGTGCAATGAGCAGTCAGTGGGACATTACAACCTTTTTTTTTTATTTGTTCTGGCTCACAACCCGTACGTAGTGAGCAATTACGGCCATTATGCTATGGTCAACAACATGGCCGCCGTCTCAGGCGCGCTCCCCTTCTTGGCGACGCCGCCCTCAGCCTGGACGACCTCGTTGGCGTCGTCGTCGGCGGTAAAGGAGGCCGGGGCGGTGAAGGACTCGTCCAACATGCAGCCGCCCGTGTCGAGGCGCAGCGTGTAGAAGCCCGGGGTGCATTCTAGTTCTCCTTCCGCTATCTGCTAAGCCCACCCGAGGACTCGACACTGCTAATGATAGCCAGCAGCGCCAGTATTACTACAGGCATTAGCCGTGTCAGCCAACGTCTGTCCGCCCAGGCACACTTCAGCGTGGGGAACCTACTCGAAGAAGACGTCAAGATAAACGAGGCGACGGTGAAGGCAGTTTGCGGATCTCCCCCCGTCGCCGCCCATATGATGCCCACGACACTTGACCCGAGCCAGGGGATCGACCCAGATATGGCGATGCGGGTCGTGTTCCATCCCTCGACAAACTCGAGCGCGTGCCGTCGATCTTTGCACCGCAGTCGGAAAACCCAGTGGATCCAGTCGTGCGTGCTCGAGAGTCGGTCGGGGTTGCGGTACGCGTACATAATTTCCTGGAGGACGAAATCATCGAAGGGGACCACCGTGGGTCGCGTGGTAGGCGTGTACTAAAGCAGTCATTGACTATCAGTCCTCTTTTTGCTTTCATGAGCTACGGTAAGAGGGAGTTTGGTTGACGTACGGCAAGCACGCGGAAGCCCCGGAGAGTCTTTAGGGAGAAGTACCGTCGAAAGAAGCCGCACATTCGGTTTCCGTACAACCGGCGCATCTCCCGGAAGAACCGGTCATCAGTGTAGACAAGATTCGGATTGGCCTCGGTGACCGTGTCAAAGCTTTCGTCGCCGGGGAACACGGTCCGCAGAACGCATCGGACCCGCCGCAGGTCGCAGCCCTCGGCGCCGGACCCGTAGCACACCAGGTTCAACGAGCACGTCGGCTTGCCGACGTCATAAAAGGTCGGACTTTCCGCATCTCGGACCGCGCGCATCGTCGTCGCCGTGCCGGGCCGCTTCTCGGACGGACGCGGCGTCGCGGACCGGGGAAAGAGGCCGCCCGCTTCCGTAGGTACAGGCATCCTCTCCACCAGCGGTGAGGTCACGGGGAGAGTTGAGACCGGCGGTGCTACGCTCCCGACAGTTCCTAACGGCAGGTCCCGAACAGCGCTCCCTACGGCGGACGTGATCCGAGCGCGAAGGGGAGCGCTTGAGCCCGCCAAAGTGGCCGGGTCCACGACAATCGACCGAGGCGGCGCCCGTTCCGGAACCGGAGGAGTCACGTCGACCCGATACGTCGCCTCCGCGACAGGATTAGAGTCCACGGGAACATACAGGCCACCCCGCCGAACTAGTTCGGCGTGCAGCACGAATTCCCGTGCAGGTCCGGGTCCCGACCCCGGAATCCGCCCGAGATCGAAGCCTTCCGGGTTCACGACGGGCTCTCTCGGGAAAATACGAAAATCACCAGAACCGGACCCACGGATTGACGACGGCAGGCCAGCATCGGCACGCCCGGCCGCCGTACGAGCGTGCGGTTTCGACCGCGACGCCCGAGATTGGGCCGCGGGTTGCTTTTGCTTGGAGGCTGCGTCCGCCAATGGCCTGTCGGCTGTCTCTGAGATCGTCTGGAGATCGCTTTCCGCTCTTGCGGGCGGTTGAGGGTCTGGCGGCGCGACATAAGCCGGAGACGGGGACGCGCTAAGGGTGTAGTCGGATACTCGGGGCGGTTCAACTGATGGCGAGGACCCGATGACACTTAGAGGACGGTGTGATTGTGGTGCTAGGCCTGCTTGTGGATGGGGCCTCGCAACTGGATACGTAACCGGCAGCGGGTGCCGCGCCTGCGTGCTTCTAGCCCAGAGCCTGGATATTAAACCCGGGGGCGGACTGTTAGAAGTTGCAGCCGCGGAGGCCTTTGACCCAGAAGATTTGTTTTTCATGGCGCCGAATGGACTGTGCACTATCGTTTGACGAACGAGAAACCAACCGTCAAGTTCCAGGGGGAAAACAGTTCGCTTTTTGCCTGCAGGGAGTTGCCTGTCTTCAATGTTTGCATGGAGAGCGTCTCTTGCAAGGCTCTCGAGCTGAAGCCGCACCGCCACCATATCCCGCATCCAATAGCGCATGGCTGCGCCACCACTGGATCTGTCCTAGCCGCCTCATGCTGCCTTTGGCCCTCTTCAAAGATGTCAGCGGATGTTCGGATATTCAATCCAGCGCGCGCCACGTTCTCGCTCCCTGATTGCTCCCGTTCCTTTCGCGCCCCTTAATCGTCAAATGACTCTACCTCTTCGAGAAGTTCCCATCGACGCCCGTCCCAAACTGGCCAAAGTTCGTCGTCCCTCGCTTCCTCCGCGCTCGCAAAGGTAACCATAAACGCTTCAAACTCAACTACCGGATCGCACTCAGCCTCGGAATGGTCTCGTGCGAAAAGTCCTTGCCGATGGAATGCCTCCAGACATTCAAAAAGATCAGCCATACGTCGATCTGGCAGGTACGGCAAATTCGCTTCTTGAAAATAGCCTTGGGTAATTAGGCTCCGGAAGGCTTCCAGAAAAGACCGGAAGAAGGCGGCCGCCTCCGGGCTGGGTGGGGGCTGGATGTTCAGCACGTCGGAAAACGCACTGGCAGCGGTAATCCTATCGACGACGAACTGACGCCACAATTTAATATTCAACCTCCTCCCTCGGGGGGGCAGTTCAAAGCGGCTTTCCAAAAATACAGTGACAGGCAGTGCCTGGCTGTTGTCTGGGATATGTGGATCCGCACCCTGACGCAGAAGCCAGTCAACCATTAGATAGTTGCGCTGGCGGCAGTGGTGCATGAGTGCAGTCTCGCCCTCCTTGTTCCGTAGATCGATGTGGCTGGCCCCGTTGAAATGATACATCAGTATGTTTAGGTCCTCCCAGATACTACCAAACCACCTCCACCCACTTCCGTCACGCCCGGTTAGGTAGTGGAATGGAGTGTTGCCCCGGCCGTCACAGAGCTTGAAGGCTGAGCCACGTTGAAGCAGTATCTCAACCAATTCGACGGGGTTCGAGGAGCGACGGGAAGCGAGAGTGTGGATTGGCTGGCGGCCTGACAAGTCTTTGGCATCGATTCGCGCCCCTCGGCCCAGGAGTTGCTCCAAATTGCCGCGATCCTCGCATTGATGGAGGGGGGTCTGACCCTTGCCGTCCCGGGCGTTGATATCCGCACCTTGCTCTAGTATAAGGTCCAGGTACACTGAGTCGAACTTCCTGGGGGGATAGTAGTCCCGCCCGTGTATAATGCTCCTTCCGTGGTGATCGCGATGATGCACAGATGCACCTCTTTCCAGCAGTACCCGCGCTGACGGCGTTCCCCCGAAGAAGAGGAGCGTTCCCCCAATGGCAGACACCGGTTTGTTGACCAGATCTGGAAAGAAGTGAGTAATCCAGACCGCCAGATCTGGCAGCAATAGGCGTGACCTCTTGCCAAAAGCCCTAGTCCAGTCTGCCTGAGGGTTTATAGCGTGCACAAGTGGGACCAGCCGAAGGTGGTGAAGCTCGGGTAGAAGTTGCAGCTTATGCACAAGCTCTGTGTCTAACTGGATCCCTAGACGGTGGCGTACGATGGCCATATACATGGGCGTGAATTTCGGTGAGAAGTCGACAAGAGAATCGGGAATTCCCTCTTCAGTCCCATCCCATCGCTGACAACTGCGAGTGTGGAATTCCCAAAGGTTATATGCGTAATGCTGGAGACCCCGGAGCTCCTCGCTGAGGTGGCCGTCTATTTTGGAGTCGTACATTGTCCTGTAGGGGTTGTCCCAGTCATGGACTCTGCGCCTCACGGTGACTCTTATTTTCTTCAAGCCGCAAGCCACCACAAATATGCAAGCTTCAGCGAGCACTCTGTGACACCAGTAAGAGGGGAATGTGTGCTTCCAAACTGAGGCGGAAGCTTCGGCTGTTGTATTGGATTCCTTGAGCACGGGAGCCCAGTCGTATGGGTTGTCATCATCTGCGGGATTGTTCAAGAGGAACTCCCGCGCAGTCTGATGAATGAAAGAAACACGGCCGCGAAATACCTGAAGGAAGAACCCACAAGTGTTCAGCAGCCACTTCTCAAAAGCCTCGACATTCGAGGCCGCGCAGGTATGCAACAACCACTCCTCAGAAGCCTTGAAATCCGAGGACTCATTGGCTGCGGGTAAGTGCTTGCTTTCAATGGCTGAGAGTTCGTAGATCACCATCAGCTCATTTATATCAAACGCTCTTACACCCTGCAAAACAGCGGCGAGAATGTGGCGGATGCCAATCCGGCTTTCCTTTGGGACTTGGCTAAGCAGCGCCTCGTACGCCTCGTCGACGTCGGCAGGAAGCGAATCGAACGAGCGCAACCAGTGCCCGTTCTTGAACGCGAGCTCCGTCTTCTCGATTATCTCAAACATCAGGCTAACCCAGAGATAGGTACGGTTCTCATGCTCCCTGAGCTTTGTCCGAAGGCTCTGCAAGACCTCGTTCGAGGGAGGATTGCGGGGGAACCTTCCCGGGAGCTTGTCCAGTCTGTCGTCGATGGCAGCGTCGATTTCTCGGCTGATCTTTGCTAGCTCGGCCTCGCCGACATCCAGGTTGACGTAGCCGTTCCTGATTTGAGCCAGACTTTCCCGGATGTACTCGTAAGGGCGACAGGCGATAAATGTCTTAAGGCGGGGGGGCGTTTTGGAGCTGTCATTGTAGTACTCCCTGAGAAATCCAGTGAGGGTGTTGCATGACTCTTTGTCGGCTTCGTCTAGACCATCTAGGGCGCAGATGACCTGTGCGTCCCCTTCCAGCGCGTCGGCAGTCTTCCGGAACAGATCCCAGAGTGCATGCACGTCATTCAAAAGGAGATGCTCTGGGCTGGTCTCAATGTCGTCTTGGAACGTGAGAATGAGCCCCCTGCGTTGTATGAATATTTGATGCAGCATCGAGCAAAGGCAGGCGGCCAGTGTGGCCTGGACCTGGCTGCCAGACCTCTTGAAGAAGTAGTAGCAGACCACGACGTCCTCCCCGGGCTTAGCTATCGCCTCGTCCACCAGACTCTTGGCGATGACAGATTTCCCGGAGGCGGGGAGAGCAGTGAGGACCAAGCACCCGGCGCCGGATGGGCTCTTCCACTCCAGGTATCTGGGATCCTTCCGAAACCATTCGCAGGTGCCAGAGGCCGCCGCGGTATGGCTCGAATGGTTCTTGAGGGCTTTATAGTCGACATTGGGGATCTTGAAGGTGGCAATCAGCCGGTTGATCTTGGTCCGGGTGCCGTCGTCAAGCTGCTGCAGCTCTCTTTTCTCGCGCCTCTCGTCCCTTTTATGTGCCTCGCCAAAGTGGTAGACGGCGGCCTGCATGAGATGCTCGGTCCTCTCGGCGTGCTGGAGAAGCTGGGCTCTCAGCCTGCTGGCGAGGAGAGTGTCCCGGGTCTCGACGTCACGCAGGAAGGCCTCCTCGGCACTTTTGACGTCCCTTAACCACGCGTCCCAGTCGTTGGGGTTGACCAGGTCTTTGAGGATGGTCAACGCCTGGTTCATCCTTCCGTAGTAGGCACAGACGCTTTTGACCTGATACTCGATCAGGGCCTTGAAGAGCCCTTCGAGCATGCCCCTGAGAAGTCCCTGTGCCGCTGCCGGCTGTAGCGCCCTTACTTGGCCCTGGTTCGCAGGGTCAATCGCGGCTTCCGACAGGACCAGGCCGGTGAGGGTTCTGTACCACTCCACTCTCTCGACCACGTAAGTGAGACCCTCGATGCACGACCTCCTGGCCTCGATGCCCGACGTGCAGCCGTTGAGAATCAGGCAAAAGCCGGCAAACCCAAGCGACGCCGGCGGGGAGACTTCCAAGGCGGCGCCGATCTTGTCTTTCAGGCCCTGGACCACGTCTGCGGCAAGAATGAAGCCGTCTCGGGCTTGCACCTTCTCCTTCCACTTATCCATGGCAACGTTGGCCAACCTTCGCATCTGCTGATATCTAAAGGACGGCTCAAGGGCTGCGCCGTTGTCGGTCACGGTTTCGCCAGGTGGAATTGTTCGCGCAGTCTCCTTGTTGACGATATTCTCGAAGGCGCCGGACAGCTCGGGATTCGCGAGCGCAAAAGCGGCATATGCGGCAGTCCATAGCTGCTCTGGAAGGCCCGGCTGGGTCACCAGTGGTGCGGATGGTGCGGGGACGGCGGGTGCAGCAGGTGGAGGAGCGGGGTTAAGCCTGGTCCCCTTTTTGCCTTTCCCGCGGACCTTCGAGAGCAGCTTTTTGAGGGTGCTGGGCATGTTGCGCATAATGGCTTAGTGACAGGATGGGGACGCACGAATGTACAGTTGATACTGCTGACCTTTAGATGTGCTTTGTACTGACAACGCTTCCCCGCCTCACCCGTCTCAGAAGGGTTGTGGTCAGGCTCTCGGCTGCGCCTAATGACCGCAGCCAAACGGCATGGCTGCCTCCTATATAAGGCACCGACTCCTTCACCCCCCTCTTCCAAAACGGCTGCCAGCTACCTACATATTCGGCCAGTAGCAGTGGCCGACGGGTAACCAGGAACACGGCCCATGGCTGGCTTCAAGGCGGAGCTGCTGCCTTTGGGGCGGGATTCGTCTCCGCAGCATTTCGACTGGTTGTAGCACAAAGCAGCATCGCATTAACAGGATGTGGGGGAGTCTGCCCGTCCGCCCGATTGCTCCTTCAAATATAGAGTGTGCCCTTGCTGCTCGAGGAAACCCACCAGCCCAGCGTTGCCAACGCGCTTTAAACTGTGCCCCAAAAGGCCTGGGGTCTCGGAAGTCCAAGCCCAGGCAGTCAGTCAATGCAGAGAGCCAGCCGGGGCCACCAGTGCGTATTTTGTTGCTGCTAGCGCTAAGTGCCCGTTGCAGGCTGCTGCCGCAGGCTGCAGATTTTGAGCCAATGCGGCGACGGCGCCAGGAGACCCCTACCGAGCAAAGTCGCCTTGGCATTCACGCTCTCTCTGACCCTTCAGACATCCACCGAAACCGACCTTGTGGACGTGGTCACTTCAGCTTTGCGTGACCCCATTTACAAGGCCGACGCACCAACCTGCAGACCATCCGTCTGGTGGTGATGTCAGATAAGCGCGTGTCGACCAACTCGAAACGCGTGGATATTAAAAACTCGTGGCTTAGCGGGCGTATTACGACGGCAAGATCGAGTTTGCTTATATAACAACGGCGGAGATGCCGGCAGACGGGCTGACGAAGAACCTGAAAGTACGTCGGGCTGAAGGATCACTGCCCCTGGCCGCCTTGATCGCGGGGGTGGCCGCGAATGAGCCCTCGGGGACGAGGGCAATTTTACCCGAGACGAGGACGTCGTGGGCGGTATTATTGGCAGACATGCCGAAGGCCTTGATGATGGGATCGTGGCCGGCGCGCTCCTCGGTCTCCGTGACCGTCATGACAGACTAGTTGCGCTCGCTCAGCTCGACGAGGCGGCAGCCGTGGATCCGCAGGGGCGGCCGGGGCACCTCGGGGCTCACAGGGGATCGCACGGCGGTCTCGGACCAGGCCTTACGAAAAAGTGCCGCTGAGCCTAGACGCTGGCGACATGCGTGAAAATAAAGCGGGCTGGGAGTCTAAGAGTGGTGTACTCAGGCGCTGTACCTTGTAGGGTCGGGAACATCAGGTAAGCGAACTTTTTGCTGTCATCTGGTGATACCTGCTCACGCGCGGCAAAACGCATCACGCGCTAACTTTGCAAAGAAAAACGAGTATAAAATTCGCGTTTTCCCCACCTATGCAGAAAATATACGGAGGGAAAACGCCGTTTACTTTGATGCATTATCCCCTTTCCGTGCATATCAGTTTCGTTTAGTCGAATGTCGCACGCGGGTGGCGCGCATTTTTACTGGAATGCTTTTGCACCGGTGATCTGTTAGTGATGTGCGCTGCCAAATCGCGACGCAAACATCAGTTGACCCGGATAAACTGGATAGTCCTGCCCGCTATTCCCGACTAGCCCCTGAGTACCGAAGACACGACCGCAGAAAGCGAGCCACGACGTGGATAAGTTCGAACAAACAAGTTTTTAAAGCCGCGTCGGTAAAGCTTGTATGAGATTAGAAAGCTTTGCGGCTCCAGCATAGATTGAGGATACTGAGATACGGGTCCGAAAAAGGACGGATGGAGTGGCCGACTTGCCGCTGTGCTGGTCGACCTGCTGTTTTCGGTAGGCGACATGCCTGTTTGGTCCTAGCGATGTTACATTAGGACCATCACCCCGCCCCGGGCACGATGATCCCCGCTGCCAAGTCTAGGGCAGGTCATCGCAGGCGGCTAAGATGGGCCGCCTGTTGCTGGTCGGTAGTTTAGCCGTGCCGCCCGAGCGCGGGTTGCTCGGGAATATAAAATCTAGCACGGGGGCGGGCATGGCCGAGGCGCCTCTGCCTGCCGTTCCTGTGCCATGCCGCTTTCTTCTATCGTCAGGAGGTGACGTGTGAGTGTGTGTGCGTGCGTGCGTGCGTGCGTGTGTTTGTGTGTGCTTGCCCTTCCACTAGCCGCCATGAGAGTCCCCCTCGTCAAGTCGGCGGCAGCGCTGCCGGCGCTGCTGCTCGCGACGACCATCTCCGCCGTCTCTTTCCACCGCCGCGGCGTGGAAGTAGGGCCCATCATCGAAGACGACGACGATTTCAGCCTGTCGTCCATCCTCCCGGGGGCCGGCGCAGATCCGATCAACGGCTGGGGCGAGTTCGACCAGCTCATCGACCACAACACCCCGCAGCTGGGCACGTTCAAGCAGCGGTTCTGGTACGGCACCCAGTACTGGAACGGGACGGGCTCGCCAATCATCTTGATGAATCCTGGAGAGCAGGCTGCCGATCGCTTCAAGTAAGAAGAAATGTCCCCGCCTCTCCTGTTTGTATTATGACTGAGGCATAGCATCGGAGCTGAAATCTGACACTCGTTGTGTGATCAGCGCGACATACACAACAAAGAAGCGCCTCACCGGCCTGATGGCAGAGAGGATGGGGGCTGCCGTCGTCGTCATAGAGCACCGCTATTGGGGCGAAAGCTCACCCTTCAAGGAGCTGACGAGCGAGAACCTCAAGTACCTCACGCTGAACAACTCGATTCAGGACATGAACTACTTTGCCCGCAACTTCAAGGCCCCCTTCGACGACGCCGAGGGCGCCACGGCGCCGGATCGGGTGCCGTGGGTATTCTCGGGCGGCTCGTACACGGGCGCGCTGTCCGGCTGGATCGCCTCCACGGCGCCCGGCACCTTCTGGGCCTTCCATAGCACCTCGGGCGTCGTGCAGGCGGTGCAGGATTTCTGGGCCATGTTCGTGCCCGTCGAGGAGGCCATGCCGCGCAACTGCAGCCGCGACGTAGCGGCCGTCGTCGACTACGTAGACGGCGTGCTCGTGTCCGGCAGCGCCGCGCAAAAGGACCAGCTCAAGGCCAAGTTCATGCTCGAGGGGCTGACCGACGCCGATTTCGGCATGGCCCTCGAGTACGGCCCCTGGACGTTGCAGTCGACGGATTTTTACTCGGCCAACAAAACCCTCGGCGGCGTCGGCTACAACGCGTTCCACCGTTTCTGCGATTACGTCGAGAACGTCTGGCCCGGCTCGACGACGACGCTCGCGATCCCCGGCGAGGCGGGCGTGGGGACGCACAAAGCCATCGAGGGGTACGCCAAGTGGTTCACCGAAATCGCCCTGCCCGGCACGTGCGAGGGCTATGGATACCCTGAGTGGAAGGGCAACTACACCACGGGCTGCTACCAGAACCAGAACGCGTCCAACCCGCAGTACCGCGACCTGAGATACAACAACACCATCAACCGCCAGTGGATGTGGATGCTGTGCAACGAGCCGTGAGTTTTACCTTTATATGCCTAGGGTGCCTATGTAGGTAAGTAAAGGTGAGTAAATTGAGCTGACGAATAGCACAAACAAACCACCACCACAGGTTCGGCTTCTGGCAAGACGGCGCCCCCAAGGGCCGCCCCTCGATCGTCTCGCGCCTCGTCGACGAAAAGTACTGGATGGACCAGTGCGAGCTCTACTTCCCCGGCGGCGACTACGGCTACGCGCGGGGCAGGACCGTGGACGCTTTGAACGCGTGGACGGGCGGGTGGTCGGACCTGCACATCCCGCGCCTCAT
>GL876973.1:173685-184573 GCA_000193285.1 Magnaporthiopsis poae ATCC 64411 | reverse complement strand
GCAAGTGCATCTACGAGAACACGGCCGTGCGCCTCACCATCGTCCCCGAGCTCTGGCAGCTGGACCTGATGGGCGACCCGTCCGGGTTCTACGAGTCGGGCGTCAAGCCGCTGTCGCTACACCACTACCGCGGCGGCATGTGGCACATCGGCTACCCGACCGCCTACACGCGGCTCGCCCACCTGTGCGGTGAGGACTGCACGCTGCAGCGGTTCCGCACCAACGACGGCTTCGTGATCGCCGCGGGTTTCAGCGTCGCGCAGTACCCCTTGGGCATGGACGATCTCGACACGGACCAGATGGAGCGCACGTTCAGGCCCGCGCCCGACGACAAAGGGTGGAATCTGGACTTTGCCCTGGGCACGCAGCGGCGGAACCTCGCGCGCACGGGGAGGAAGATCTCGTGGGATTTGCAGGAGAGCACGCTGAGGCCCGACGGGAGCGTGTCGCAGATCTACGTGCGCAAGGCTGACGACCCGAGGTGGATCGACTGGGAGGGAAACAGGATGAGAGGCAATGATGGAGTTGTTGAGCTGGTCTGGATTTTGTAATGATAAAAGACGCTCGCATTGTTTGGATTGCTATTACTAGAAAGAAGAAAAAGAAATCATTGGACGACATATCGATACGCCTCATGTTCCCAGACAAAGCCCGCGTTCCCTACGCTGAACCCATGACCTGTGTTGTTGGAACATCCAAGTCTTCCAATGGACACCTGGTAAATTAAACTTGTCGCTAGGATATATATAATAGCAAGCCAAGATGGAGACAGAAAAGAGCGTCGTGGGAACAGTAGGTGGGTTATCCAGGTACACCCTCCAGCCTCCGGCCACCTAGTCCACAACCTTGAGCGACGGCCGCACCATCTCGTAGTTGTGCATGATCTTGGCCGCGCGCGCCTCGCTCCTGGGCGTAAACGTCATCTCCCACGGGTCAGGCTCGAGGATGACGTGGCTGTTGGTGGCCTGGTCGTCGATGGGCACCGGTTCGCCCGTGCGCTGGTCGATCTTCCGCCCCATGTTGAAGCCCCAGAGCACGCCCGCGGCGAAGACGAACATCTCGTCGTCGACAATGTTCTGCCCCAGGCACGTGCGCCGGCCCCAGCCGAACGAGTGCATGCCGTATCCCTCCCGGAAGTTGGGGTACCTGGTCAGCGGCTCCTGGTACGTCGGCCAGCCGGGCTCGAGGTAGCGCTCGGGATGGAAGTTCTCCGGGTCCGGGTAGCGTTCTGGGACGCGGTTGATGCTCCTGTTGTTTGTGTGTTAGCATGTTGCTGACTTGGCGAGAATGTCAGGGACCATCAGCTTACCACTCGCAGGCGAGGATAATGGTGCCCTTCTTGATGGTGACTCCACGGTAGACGTCGTCCTTTTCGCATTGGTGAGGCACACCTGAATGAGGTTAGGTTGTTAGTATGAAGGAGCGAGTAACCATCGGATGGAGAGCCAAAGGAAAAAAAAAAAAAAAAAAAACTTAACCCAGAGGCACACCAGACCTCCACCTGACAACCTCCTTCAGGATGGCCCGGACGGTAGGCAGGTCGGCAAAGTTGGCCAGCGTCGGCATCTCGTCGCCACAGACCCGGTCGATCTCGGCCTGCGCCTTCTTCTGCCACTCGGGGAACAGGGCCATGGACATGAGGAAGAACTTTGCCGGCCCAGCGATGGTGACGACGCCGACGAGGTTGAAGAAGCCGATCATGCAGCTCGCAAAGAGCTCCTCTTCGCGGTCCTGCTCCAGCATCTCGTTGCCGCCGGCCCGGACCTGCTCCATGTAGCGGTACGCCCACGTGTCCTTGGGGAGGTCGCCGGCCAGGAAGCGCTTCTTGGAGATGTCGTAGTTCTTGAGCCACCACGCGCGCTGCTCGGCCTCGCGCTTGACCTCGAACTGCTTCCACGGGTTGATCTTCCAGGGCAGAAACCAGAGCGGCGTCATAGTGTTGGTGATGGGGCCCGAGACGGACATGCAGTGCAGCGTCGTGTCGGCCGACATGCCGTTCTTGGCGCCCTGCTGAGCCTGGTCCCACGCGAGCCGGCTCATGATGCGGCCGCAGTGCTCGCGCGTGTAGCAGTAGAATCGAGACGGGTCCGCCAGAAGCATGGCCAGGTACCTGGTCGTCTCCATCTCGACGTGCCCGTAGAAGTGGTTGCGGTAGGCCTCGGCCATGGCGGCGTGGACCCACTTGCGCTGGCGTGTCCAGTGGTCTGAAAAGGGGGGTAAGATCGACGACAAATTAAGTCAGTCTTGGTCCGCGCACTTATACGGCATAGCTCCCGGGTTAAGATGGAGACTTACCATGCCTGTCCATCAGAGCGACATAGCCGATGCCTTCCTTGTGTCCGATCAGCGAGCGGATCTGCGGGCGGCCCGAGTAGATGTGCCCGCGCTTCACGAGCAGCTCCTCGGCGATCTTCTCGTCCGAGACGATGACGAAAGTAGTGTCAACGGCCCGCGTCTGGTAGATGGGGCCGTGGATGTCGGCCCACTCCTTGAACTTGAGCCAGAGCTGGAACCGCGGGAGGTCATGTATCCGTCCGACAATGGGGAACTGCCTGGGGCCGGGGAACTTGGCATCGCCGACCTGCCCCTTCTTCTTGCCCCATCCGAGGATTTGCTTCACTACCGAGTAGAGAAGGCTAGGTATCGCCAAGTAGAGGAGGAGGATGACTCCGTCCCTCATGGTTGCGGTGTGTGCGGCGCGGCCGCGCCTTCGTGGTTATGATATGGAAGAAAAGTATGTGTATGGCTATTACCAGACTCTTTTGGCCGCAGCCAAGTTTATGTTCTCTCGTGTCTTGTCTACACCAGGGCACAAGTGCAGCGAAGTGGACTAAGAAAGGGATGAAAGGACCTCTCTAGGGGTCGGGGACACGACGGGAGAACCGCCAATACCGAGATAGGATGGCCAGAAATGGGGGCTTGGGGCCACAGAGTCCACGAGAACGAGGTGGTGTAGTGTAGACATGATATTATATAGGTGACAGAGTAGGGATGAGGGGTGGAGGCAGTGTTCTAGCTGGCGGGCAGTGATGTGTAGACTGGCTAGTCCCTTCCGAGTTGTCCGCGCAGGTCTGCCTAATCCCACTCCCAACATCCCACCAAGGGCGCTAAGGAACCCTGCCGCCACCGCCGTGTGTACTTCGAGACGGTCAGGCATGGCGCCAAACAAAGCTGTGGCCACCAACCCACATCCTTCCCCTCCGGACACCCAGCGTAGGTCCGATGGGAGGAACAGGAGCTGCCAACAGGGTCAGGGGGGGTGTGTCACAAGTGGGCTGAGTTTGGAATGGTGCCATGTGTCTGCCATCGGGCGGGATAAGGGCGGCGACCGACCCAATACCAAGGGATTCCGGTCCCAGGACAAAGTCCCTAGGCAGAATGGCACATGCGCGCTGGCCCATGTACGTGTACTGTATGTGTCCAGCTCCGGATAAGTTAAGCGAGTTTTGTTCGCCGCCCGAGCGCCAAGGGAAGGGGCAGCGGCGGATGTGAGGCGTGTAGCTTGGTTCCTATCGGTCTTCCTGATATCCCGGCACCGCGACTCCACGAGCCCATCGGGCCCATGGAGAAAGAGGAAGGTCGCCTCTGCCACTCGGCCTCTCGCGACATTGGTAATCGCGCTGGACAAGGGAAGGCCGCTCGGTCTGTCCAGCCGCCTGCTCGGTTTCAAGCAAGAGATGAAGGGGAGGGGTGATTTGACAGGGCCCGTTGGTGTTTGAACTTGAATCCGAACACGGTAAGCAAGTCGCAGAGTCATGCCACAGATGTAGATTCAGGCTATTCTCATCGGTATCCGTTGGCTTTGGCAGCGCCGGCCGAGCCATCCGGGCTGTCTCCATCGTGGGTCGCCGGGTTCCCGAGACGGCGGCCAGGCCATGAACCCCACCCAAGACAAGATGGCCGTCATCAAAGACACACTGGCGCCGCCGACGGTCATCCCCGTATGTGGAAATTCGAGGCAGCTCACGTAAATCAAGCTCGGGATAAGGCAGCGAGAGCCTTCTCTTGTTCCAGAAAAAGACGCATCCCGCCAGGTGAGCCATGATGTTTGTGGGCGGATGCCCCGGTGGCCACTAAAGATGGTCTCACAATAATCAATATTAATGGGAGCGTCAGGAGGGGGTGAGATTTGATCTTCAGGGGAGGGGTGGTGGTGATATCGACTTGGATTGGTGGCGGTGGCCTGTCGATTCACCAAGCGTCCCGAAGAGGAAAACGCAGGGGCATGTGCATTGTGGCCCTATTGGAGGCTGCCTGATCTTGGTTCTACTTCTCCGGCTTCCTTGGCAGCTTCGATCCACGATAGCCCATTTGGGTGATAGGTGAGCAGAGCAGGAAGGACTCGGCCTTGATGACAAGCAATACGTGAAACCTCGAGTCCAGTGCATTTCAAATCGAGCACATTCATGATCCATCTCGTGTCATCCCACTGAATGACGACACGCTCATCGCGGATGGGTGGGGAAGCGAACATACCTTGTACATAGAGCAGAATTCTCGAAGCCGCACCGTGGGCGACTGACGGGATGGAGCCTTGGCACCCGCGGGAGGAGGCGAAGACCAGATGACAGCATCCCTGTAGGAAGTCCCCGGGCACCATGCGCCCAGGGGCTGTTGGAAGCCAACCAAGATGGGCTGAGCTGCGGAGCGGAATCGATGGCGGGTGGGGCTCTTCGGGAGAATAGAGTTGGGGAAGTCCGGAGGTCGGGCTGCCTTGCCGGCTTCAGCCCCGGTTCAAATTAATACGCCAATTGCGCTCCAGGTACTGGAATGGATGGCATGGCCACTTCCCCAGCGCCAGTTTCGCTGGGCCCGGGCTTGGTCGAGAAGTTCCTAAAATATGACATCCCCGCGGCTTGTGTATGAGGGGTTTTGATACGACATTCCGGAATGTCCGATGCTTCCATCGTCGCAGAGCTTAGAAATGCTGCCTGGTGATCTCGCGTGTTATATCGAGCCATAGACACAGATGTGTGCCTCGCCTTGGTTGTTCGACCGCCCTAATAGGATCCTAGTCAGATAAGGATTACTAATAAACACCCGGGAGCTCGGTGTTCGGGTGCGTCCTGTAGAATGTCATCTGAGTGTCTACGTGAGCAGCTCTCCGCACAGGTTGGTGCTGCTTCCTTCATCGCAAGAATGGCAGTAGAGAGGCGCGCGCTGAGAGACGCCGGACGCCGCTGCCAACGCTTCGGCGACAAACGAGCTTGGTATGTCTGGGCTAGAGCCCTTCAGCCCTGCTATTCTGTGCCGCAGAAACACTGCGGAAGTAGCCTGCCCAAGCCCTCGGTAACCCTATAACAGGCATATTGGCAAGTAATTGATCTTTCCATGAGCCTGGATAAGAGTCCCGGCTCGGCTGCACGACCATTCCTGTTGTCCCCACGGACAGGCCCTTGCCCAGCCAATAGAGATGTCTCGGTGATGCAGGTTTCGGTTGTGCAACACACCACGGATGCCAGCCACTGCCCGGGTCGAGCATGTCTGGTAATAGACACGGAAGGAGCACTTCGTTTACCCTGCCAACCGGGACACAGAGCTGGGCGTATTCCTCGCGTTGTTCTTGACGGCTAGGTTTTTGCAGAGTTGGTCGAACCGAAACGATACAGAAGGAGCAACGCCCGGAATGCTTCGCCAGGATCGCATTCCCAGCCGCCGGGGAGGGTGGTGCTGCTTCGTGCCGAAATAAGCGCTCGCCCTGTCCGTTTACGCCAGCAGACGATGCCTAGGCTCGACGGTGGAATGCAAGTGCGAGTCAAGTTCGCAAAGCATGTGCACAATGTCGACGGGAACAGGTGGCTGGCACATGCCGCCTCCCATGTTCTGTGATTTCGGCAGGCTCGGGGCTGAGAAGAGCTCCGGGACCGAGCGGGCACAAGAAGGCTCTTTCCCATACAGGCACGCTAGTCTGAGCAAGGTAGACACCCAACGCTCAAATGCTGCCGTTTGCGGTGTCCCAGAGGCAGAGTCGAATTGCGAGCCCTCGGAGAGGGGAGAATGGGCGATCTGGCCCGTAGGCCTCAGCATCTCGATAGAGCCCATCACGGCTTCTTACCGGTCGACATGCGACGGGCATCCAGTCTGCAGACAGGTGCAATGCCGATCAATGGCAAGCTTTTTTTTGACGCCCTGATCGACAAGCGGATGTTGTGCTACAACCTGGGCGGGGTCGACCGGGGGGTTACGTGTCGGGCTGACGAGCCGGCGGGAGCACCTCGTCTCCCGTCCTCTGTGAAAGCGCGCATTATCTCATGCAGATCCAGGAGGGCGATGCGAGATTTTCAGAGCTTCGGCGTAGGCCGACAGAACACGCTGGCGCTTTCAGCAGTCAACACCTGCCAGCACACTGGCACAGCGAGTCCGCGCTTTTTCGCAGCATAACTAGAGAGTCGTGATCTTCGCCTGTTAGCGCTGACGGATGCCATTGTTGCCGTGAACAGCGCTTTTGAATCGGCCATGGCAAAAGCGGTGAAAGCGTGCTGCCGGCTCCATACCCTAGGACGAAAGAGCATGAGCCAAGCTGCGCCCGACACTAGATTATCGGCCAGAAAGGCAAAAATAACCTTGTCTTGTGGTTTCCTTGGCAGTGTCAGTGGCAATGGCGCCCGCCTACTGGCGTGTGGCATTGGCGAATCGGCGAGCACAGCACAGACAGCCTGGCGACTAGCGCGGCAGTAGTGTGCGTGACATGGCTGTCCAAAGGGAACGAGGGAGCAGATATCTTCCTTGCCAACCTGCCTGAGGTGGCAGCCGCTTCGGAGCGAGCCCAAGAAGCAATCTTGCAGGAACCCAGTCAGCTCATTGTGGACGGAGCTGGTGGATGCCACGCTCTTGAGCATGCTGAATTTGATGCTTGATTGGCATCGCGAGCCTGTGCCGTTGACGTGTCTGTGCAGCTTGGCTGAAAGGACAATCCACAATCTAGACGCTCCAGCTGTCGGCCGAGGTGAGGCTGGCGGCTCCAGGGCTGGGAATCTGCGATCTAAATGCTGACCTGAAGCTTGAGCCGCGGCCCCTGTCCTTGCCTGAGGCGCCCGTGCTCACCATCCAATCAAGGCCTAGAACTCGACCGCCCGTTCAGCCCCGCCAGGCGTCCCTGTGCCAGCAAATGAGGTCATGGTGGGGGTGCTGGGTTTGCAACAACACATGGAGGAATCCACGGCTGTCAAAGAACGCCTAAACGTCACCCAAACCCCGACGGGGCCGTTTATCCTGGGTAAAAGCCGAGCTGAAACAGCGTTCAGAGCTCAGTCCAGCCTTCGGCCACCCAACAATGTCGTGAGTGTGACTGATAGACGCCGTCGGCGCCGCTGGCGACCGACCGAGCGTCTCAGCCCCGAGCATGGAGGCCAAGCCAGGCCCAGGGTCGACCGTACAGGATACTTGGTGCTAACTCCTTGGTCTCGGACAGGCAAACCACCAATCAGCTGGCTGTGCCGTTCCGGCGGGCCACCCACCTGTCGTACGCCCCGGCGGTCCGGCAGTACATCTCCAACAAGTATGACCAGCACCCGGACATGTTCCGCAAGGACATTGAGGTCATCGACGCCCTCCGCCGCGACGCCGTCAATGTCCGCGAAGCCCACACTAGCGGCATCCAGAAGTTGCAGGCCTACGCCGCCCAGTTGGTGTGGGTCAGCGGCAAGTTCCCCATCGATGTGCGTGCTCCCCCACCACTGTCATCTGGCCGGGGCCGATTCGGCGCGGACGGTGCGGGTACAACAGACCGACTAACCGCCGGACTCCGTAGATCGGCGCTGACTTCTCGTGGTATCCCGCCCTTGGCTACAACACGGAGCGTCCGCTGGTGCAAAACAACTTGCAGTACGAGCTGCTCAACGTTCTCTACAACCTGGCGGCACTGTATTGCCAGCTGGCCATCTCGTCAAACAGCTATGGCGATGCCAACGCCATCAAGGCCGCCGCCAACTACTACTCGCAAGCCGCCGGCGTGCTTAGCCACATGAAGACGTCGGTGCTACCCGAGCTACGCATGCCCGCCCCTCCGGAGGACATGGACGAGACCACCCTCGAATCATTAATGCAGCTCATGCTCGCCCAAAGCCAAGAGTGCTTCTGGCGCAAGGCCGTCACCGAGCACTACAAGGATGCCACAGTTGCCAAGCTGGCCGCTCGCGTCTCGGACCTCTACAACGACGCTGCTGAGGCCGCCATGAAGAGCGAGGCCATCAGCTCTGCCTGGATCCACCACATCAGCGCGAAGCACCACTTCTTCGCCGCGGCTGCCCAGTATCGCGCCTCCCTGGACTGTCTCGAGAAGCGCCGATACGGTGAGGAGATCGCGCGTCTACGGGATGCCGTTGCGTGCACCAATGAAGGGCTCCGCCAGGCCCGCGGCGGCTACATCAAGGAAGGGGTCGTCAACGAGATTAAGGCTCTCAAAACGCGTGCTGAGGAGGATCTGAAGCGCGCTGAGCGCGACAATGATGTCATTTATCTCGTCCCTGTGTCTGCAAAGTCGGAGCTCAAAATCCTGGATCGCGCCAACCTGGCCATCGCACGCGTGCCGCCCCAGGTCGCGAACCCCCATGACCATCTTGGAGAGCAGGCTGAGTTCGGCCCTGCCCTGTTTACGAAACTGGTGCCCTTCGCCGTGCACATGGCCGTGTCCATCTACGAGGAACGCCGCGATAGGCTGATGAACCAGAACATCATCCACGAGCTTGAGGCCCTAACCGAGAAGCTGCACGAGATGCTTTCATCGCTGAACCTGCCAGGTTCGCTACAAGCACTCGAGAAGCCGCTCGGCCTACCCGGGTCGCTCATCCAGCATGCGGAGGAGATCCGACAAGCCGATGCCATCAACCGCATTCATCGCAGCTTCGCCGACATCGAGAAGCTCCGGTCTAGCGACCAAGCCGTGTTCGAGGAAGGAAAGTCGCTCCTGGGCGCCGAGGAGGAGGAAGACCAGCGATTGCGTCGCAAGTATGGCACCCAGCGCTGGACCCGTCCGGAGTCACGCCAGGACCCCAACGGCGGCGCCAAGCTTTGGGGCCAAGTGTCTGAAGTCTCTGGCTATTTGGCGTCGTCAACCTCGTCGGACGCCATCGTGCGCGAGAAGTTTACCGCGGTCGAAGACACGTTGCTTATCCTCGCCGGCTCTGACCGAGGACTCATGGACTTTGTGCCCTCAAGTCGGCGCACTGAGATCCCGGAGCCTGTGAAGCCAGCTCTCGGCCGCCTACGCGGTGCCTACAACGATGTGCTCCGCCTCGAGAGTCGGCGTCGAAAGCGCATTGAGTCTCTCCGCGAGCGCGCACGTGCAGACGACATCAAGCCCGAGATGCTGCGTGAAGCCGCCCGCCTCGAACGCGCCTATCCCGGGACACAGCTTGCCGCCGCGCACTTTGACGACTTCTTTGAGCGTCGCCTCGACTCCATGTACGAGGACGACTTAGCCCTCGTCGAGCGCGAGGCCGACGAGCAGGAAAAAGTGCTGGCCGAAGTCGGCCGAGTCAACCGCGAGTTCGAGGCGCAGAGACGCGCCACGGCCGCCTCGTCCGGTGGGCGCGAGCGCGAGGCGGCGCTGCAGAAGCTCGATTCCGCCTTCTACAAGTACAAGGAGATTGTCAGCAACGTCGAGGTTGGACGCAAGTTCTACAACGACCTCAGCAAAATTGTGGGCCAGTTTAGGGATCAGTGCCGCGTTTGGGTTGCCGAACGACGGAGGGACGCAAGGAGTCTCGAGGAGTACGTTTTATCATGCTCTCCCCCTTTTTATTTAGTATTTTTTTTGACCCTCCTTTTTCCCTGGGCTGGTTGTCTGCCACGACGTATGACGCTAATATGCTTTTACACAGTGAAATATCCATGCCTACTCTTTCGTCTCTTTCGCTTCGAGAAAACGCGCCGCCACCTCAACAGTTTTATACGACGCAGCAGCAGCCACCGCCGCCCCAACAACAGTCGCCGCAGCCACAGCAAGAAGCATCGTCATCGCATATGCCACCCACTCATCGGCCTGTCCCCTCGCAGCAGATGTGGTCACAGGGCATGGCGATAAAGTTTGGGAATCCGACGAGCCCTGGCGACGTGTCAGAGCCCGCACAACAGCAGCCGCCTCCGGGCCCTAAACCTGGGACATGGGATCCCAGTGCCGGTATCCGATTCGGTTGAATAGACATTCGCACACACGGCCCCTTGTGCTCCGTGACTTTGCAACGAATGTAGCGTAGATACGAATTCATTGATATAGGTAGCATAAGCCGGCGCTCTATTTACACTCATTTTGTTCCGCCACCTCTCAAACCTACTGGGGAGGGACTCATCGCAGCCATACTGAATTGAGTTAAATGCTCTACATAAATAAGTACATGTTTATCTGAGTAGCGCTTGGCGAAGGCCAACGGCGCCCACCGCCACAAACTATAAAATACGTTTATCTCTTGATCGTGACAACGACGACTATGCCCCAACCGCTCATGCTTTCCCACACGCCAAACTCATTCTCCTTCCTGAAGGTAATCTCGTCGGCTCTCACCGCCATGTTGACACGCTCGTCCTGGCCGAGTATCGGCGAAGCAGCGACGGTCGGCGACGTCGGTGTCGTGGCAGCCGACGACGACGACGCCTCCCCTCCTCCTCCTCCTCCCTTCTTCCGCCCTAGACCCCACCCCCACCCGCTGCTCTTCTTCTTCGTCTTCTCCTCCACGGCGGCGGCCTGGATGGCGCGCCGCTCCGTCTTGACCACGTGAGGGGCCGGCTGCAGGTATGCGGCCAGGCGGCGGGCCGCGCTCTCGTCGCGCCACCACGACCACCAGGAGGACCCGGCTTTCTGCTGCCCGTCGGCGTCGGCGTCATCGCCCCAGCGACCCCACTCGTCAAACAGGTTCTCGGTCCGCGACGACCAGTCTCTCTCGGGCCGGAG
>GL876973.1:94198-118354 GCA_000193285.1 Magnaporthiopsis poae ATCC 64411 | reverse complement strand
TGGCGGGCGGTCGAGAGCCCCATGCCGGGCAGGATGCGCCCGAGCAGGGGCCGGAGCGTGGGCAGGCACGAGGCCACGATGGAGGCGGTGAGCTCGACGATGGACCAGATGGCCGCCCCGATGTTGTCCCAGGTCGGGTCTGTGCTGACGACGCCAGAGTAGAGCGTGAAGAGCCTGTAGACGGAGATGATGCAGACGCTGGAGGGAGGGCGGTCAGCACAAAAGAGCTCCGTACCAGTGG
The DNA here is from genome assembly GCA_000193285.1 of Magnaporthiopsis poae ATCC 64411. Taxonomy (NCBI): domain Eukaryota; kingdom Fungi; phylum Ascomycota; class Sordariomycetes; order Magnaporthales; family Magnaporthaceae; genus Magnaporthiopsis; species Magnaporthiopsis poae. The sequence continues at coordinate 118,113 of GL876973.1, read as the reverse complement.
GTAGCGGCGCCACCCGGTAGCAGCGGTGACGGGCTAGCAACAACGACAGAATGCGGTGGTTTCCGATGACTTACAAGAAGCCCAAGCAGAAAATGCCCAACACCATCCACTTCTGCCGCGTTCGAAGCTGGAGCTTCCAGGCCGCGGGCAAGGGGATGCAGAAGATCGCAAAGTCGGTGGCCATGCTCACCGCGCCGGTGAGGTACCAAATCGGGAGGGTGTCGAGGCACCGGCCGACCATGCTCGGGTTGATGACGCTGTAGGGGAAGCACATGAAAAACAGGAAGTTCATCTGGACGACGGCCCAGAGGAGCACAAAGACGATGAACCAGAAGCAGACGGTCTGGATGTATCGCGTTTGGGGAAAGATGCGCTGGTACTGGAACAAGAATCCCAGCTTGATCCAGTTCATGCCCTGGACGTAGCAACCAATGGCGATCATGAGGGCCTGGGACCAGGCTCGTCAGCTCCGTGAGCGCCCATCGTGGGTGAGTTTGGATCGAGGTCCAGGGGGCGCACCTTCAGCTGCGCTATCGTCTCTTCTGGCGTGACATTTTCAACATGCCGTCCCATGCCATATTTGACCTCGAAGCACAACGCGATGGAGTAGGCAATAGCCAAAAACTGTGGGAATTTGTCACTTTTCTTGTTAGTACAAAAACCCGTGGTGAAATTTTGTACGTTGATTAGAACGAGAGAAAAAAAAAGAAAAAAGTTGTTAGACTGACAGAGGCTACCAAGGTGGCCAAATCGTCTCTGCCTATGGCCTTGAGGATCACGCCTCGAGTGTAGAAGCGCAGCGAAATAAAGACAACGTTAATCACAAGGAAGCAAATGGCGAGGGCCGTCACCATAGGCCCGTTGGTTTCGGTGCGAACATGGGCTGGGGGAGCGGTGGCGTCGGCCATCTCGTTCTCGGGCCGGACGGCGGTTAGAAAGGCAAGGAGGAAGGATTAATAGGGAAAGCCCAGTCGAGGGAGAAACTCTGACGGTGATATTTCTTTGCCGACTGCGCGCGCTGGGGGAGAAAGATCAGCATAATCCTATCCCCTGGTTGGGGTTAAAGTTCGCGCGCGCGCGGTCGGCTCCCCCGTCCGGGGTATGCTCCCTTTTCACAGGGCCGAAGAACAGTCTTAGAGGCTGCGTCAACGGTGGTTGGCGATCCCGCTAGACTCGCGCCGGCTTTGGAAAAACAATTTAGGGCGCTACCCTCGATCAATTTCCGCAATGGGGGTGGATGAGGTTTATCGAATAGTCTTGAGTCGAGTTGTTGGGTCTGCCCTTGCTGCTGCCCCTCAGCCGCAATTTTAATAGCCAGGGCCGAGGCCAAAACCGCCGTCGTTCAGCTAGCGACGCCGTGCGGTGCGCGACAGTCACCGGAGCTTGTAGCCTTTACAAGTGCGCGCGCCGCTAGTGCCTGTGTGTGCGTGTGCGCGCATTGGCCGAAAGCATCTCGCTTGTTAGGCCCCGTCCCAGAAGCGTGGGAAGTTGTAGCCGGCGTCGGTTTTGATTTCGAACCTTTGCGCCGTCGTTTGTGTCAATGGTACGACAGGTGATGGACCACCCACACACACACACACGCACACACATCACCAACCACGCGACGACTCCCGGATACATCCGAGCCAGAGTGGCGCGGTGGCTGCCGGACATTCCGAGATTTCCAATGGCGTCCTCGCCGAGAGATTCGAGCGAGATCGTGCCCCCGCGCTAGGTGGGTAGGTTACGCGCTACCAGGTTGAACCCCCCTGGCGCGAGGGCACGAGGTAAACTGTCGAGAGGGTAACCGTGCGGTGCGGTTCCTTTCAATTCACCCCTGACCAGCCTCGTATCGGCTGGTGTTCCAGGCCATTCAGACAGAGGGAAGCTGAAAAAACCCGGTGCTTTGGTTAGCCTAGAATTTGGGGTAGAAAATAAAAAGACAGATGAAAATCTTACCTAAGTCTCGCTGAAGATTTCGACACCGCCCTTTTTCTTTCCGCCATGACCCCCAAGACTCTAATGTACCATTGACAACCTTGACGCCGCCCGACCACCATCATCTCCTCCCCCGCAGCAGCTCGCACCACCTGCCCCTCCTCGGCCATAAAACCCCACCGTAGCTACGACCCAACATCACGATCTCGCGTCCCATTCCCAGGTTGCGGCTTCGTCGCGGCCCGCACGCAGCAGCTTGAGTGGACGTCGTCCAGGTGCGTGGGTCGTGCTCGTCTTTTGATATCCTTGGGCGCGCCGACCGTCGCGAGCGTGGGGAACCTCAACCTCGTCCATCCATACCACGCCCGGCGCGGCTCCGCTAGCCTCGCGAAGTGGAACGGGTAGTGCCATCAAGCTGGAAAGGATGATGGCGGATTCCCTTGCGCGATTGCCGCCTGCTTTAGCCTGGTTCCGGCTTAGGTGGTGCGATTTCGTTTTTTTTTTTTTTTCTCGCCGTCGTCGCTTGCCCGGGTGGGCTGATATCCGGTCGTAGGTCGTGAGCGAGGGGGCTGGGGGTTTTGCAGACGACGCAGCCAAGCCATCCCCGCATCAGCCGCCCAGTCACATACGCATAGGAAATCTGCAGTGACCCCCGCCATCTGGCCCCCAATGCAACGCTTATCGATCTATCGATCGCCCGCCGTGATGGGATGCAATGGCGCCGACCTACTTCCACTGCTTGCTGGGTACCATAGGGCACGCTTGGACAATTGAGTCTTGTGACATTACGGTTCCGTTGTAGGTCCACAGGTAGACGCCATGGGCACAGCACGGGCATCAAAAAGGCTCTGTATGAAACCATGTACTTTTTTAGATAGATAAATTTCCTCGGCTGTTTACCCATTTTAGGCTTTTTATCCGTCACTACCCCATCTACGCCTTCTTCCCCTTGCCCGGCGGCGCGCCCCGGCACAGCTTCCTGCCGTTCCTGTAAATAACCTCGGGGCAGTTCCGCGGCGAGCGCTTCTCGACCTCGTCGGCGTCCCGGGCCATCAGGGAGGCCCTCATTCCGGGCTCGATGGCGGCGGCCGTGGTTGGGACCGCGATGGCGAGGGCGACCACCAGGTGGGTGAGTTGCATGTTGGGCGGCTTTGTTGGGAATACGAGGAGTGGGCTCAAAAGGACGGATCCTTTGTCCTGGAAGAAATTCAAGCAAAAAGTTTGCGCTTGTTGGGAAAAGAAGAGGAGGGAGAAAAAAAAAAAGAAAAAAGCGAAAACAAAAAAGGTAGAGCGGTGGTCGCTCAACTAAAGGAAAGTTGGACTTCCGGCCGGATGCTGGAGATGCAATGGTAGCGGGGAGGGAAAATGCGCCACCACAAAACAGGAGACACTGACCTACCTTATACCTTTCTCCACGTTGGCTGCGCCTTGATGTGATGCCGGCCCCTGCGTGATTGACACCTGCCAAAAGCCCAAAAATACCGCGATCTCCAAGGACTCCACGTTCAAGCAGTGAAGTGCTCCCTGACATGACGTCGCTGCCTTGGCAGGAAGGAGCCGCACGGCACGGCGCCCGTGGGGCCCGCCCCAACCCAACTGCCTGGAAAGGAAAGAGAGCCTCAACTCTTGTTTCGGGACCATTACGACGCTGCCTGGTGGGCTATATAAATGCCGTTGCAGATCGCGCGTGATGCGCAGACGTGACTCGCGGGAGCCATGATCGGCAGCAGGTAAGGGAGGAAAAAATAATGCGGTCGGCATGGATCGTGTTGCTAAAATAGACACCGGTGGGCGGGAATCCTCGACGGCGCTCGGGCGCGGATTAACGTGGGGTGCAGCGGAGTGGACCACATGAACTTTACTCCCGTCTCGATGGTCGTCTTCGCCGCTGTCGGGGAGAGGACTCGGAGGATGGGGCGCGGAGCCGCCGAGACTGGTGTCCCGTCCCGTCCAGCTTAAAGCTTACGAACTGTAGCCGGAACGACTCCCGCAGCGTCCCCTGCTGGCACCCCGTCGTATCGGGCCCTTCCCGGGCATGAACGGCGTGAGGCGGGAAGCAGCGGCGCGAATCTGTCGTCGCCCCACCGCTTGAGCCGGCCCCGGTCGGGTCGTCAGGCGGCCTGGGTGGTGCAGTGGTCGAGGTAGTCATCAATGGGAAACCGCTGCTGGTATTCGGCGTCTCGTTCTCGCTGCTAGCATTGGCTTCACCGCCCACGTCGACCAAGGCCATGATCTCCTTATCGGCGATCCGCTCACATGAGTCGGTCTAGTCGTCGGCGATAAAAGACCTTTGGCCGCTGTTTCGTTGCCGGCGCGAGGCACTGGAGGTGCAACGGAAAGGGGGCTTCGTAAAACGCGTTTGGCTCGGCGGAGACGTGGTGCAGGACAAGCAGCTGGTTGCACAGCTGGCCCGCCGAGGGGACGTGCATGCAGGCGACGAGAGCCGCCCAGCCCGGCGATCTTATGCGCGAAGAGCTCGTCGCACACTTTGCGACCGGCTCTGTATCGGCTGCCTCTCGCGCTATGACAGATGGACCGCGGAAGGGAAAACGATGTTGGAGAGGAGGCGGTGGTGGTTTGGAGGATGGCGTTGGTTAGGGATTCGAGGTTGTCGAGCTCGAGCAGGCCGATCGATTGTGCCGAGGCGCGGACCTGGTTTGCGTCCTGGCAAGGAGGATGCCAGCGGTGAGAAATTAGAGCTGATAGCCCAGAGATCCAGTGAGGATAGGCTGTCGGCGAGATGGACCAACCGCTGCCAGTTCCAGCCGCCGGGGAGACCCAACGGCATGGTCGAGCACAGACGCGTTGGCGGACATGTGTTTGCCCCGAGATTCCGCGCTGCGATGCGAAGCGCCTGGCAGCGTCTCGGCCCTGCCCCACACCAAGATGATATCGGCGCCGCGCCCGCCCGTTAGTCGGAGCGCCTCGTCTTGTCACTTGGGCGTAGTGTGGTAATTCATCAAGTGGTCCGCTCCCATGACCTTGGCGCGCTCGAGCTTCGCGTTAAATGAGCTTCCGTTTAGCTTGTAGCCTGGATGTAACACAGGGCAGCGGGAGATATCAATGGTTGCGGAGGAATACATGGGGCTCTAAACACCAAGCTGTCCAGCTACCTTCCTGACCAATGCCGTCTCGCCCCATCTCTCCGCATTCACGTTCTCATCGTCGAACATCATGACGTTTTGTTGGGAGATTCAGCCAGCCGCCGACTTGGCCGACTCCGCCGCAGTGAACGGCGGCCCTTCCGTCCTTCTCCTTGGGGAGCGACTGCGGCTCCTTGAGGATGCACTCATAATAGGCGATGGCCCGGCTCTCCGTTCCCCAGATCGGTTCTGGCGTCTTGTCGGTCGTACCGTCGACGTGGATGCGGCGCGGTGTCGGTGCAGTGGAGACGGCCGCCGCTCGATTATTGCCCATCAAGGCTTCGGGGCGCGCGCCGACGACCGCTGGAGAAGGGCGCGGGGTTTGTAAAGCATGGTGCTCGGGAAGGGGAAAGCTGTATGGTCTGCGTGCGGGACTTGTATTCATCCGTTCTTTGCTCGTATGTCCGTCGCGTTTGCCTGTCAAGAAGTGTCGACGTTGGCGAGAGTGCTGAAGAAATGGATAGGCTATAGAGAGTGGCGTCCTCGAGTCGAAGCGCCCCCCGCTCCACACGTGACCGAGTCGTACTAAGCATGCGATGGCTATACCTGTGGGAAAGGGGAAAGTGGCCGTATTGTGGTTGTTGTTGGCGGTGCTAAAGGCGACCGTCTGGCGGCCTCATGGGTGGAAAATAATAGGGTCGGGCAGTACACGGCGAACCACAGCACGCATTCCAGGGCTGGGCCCCGAGAACCGAAGGCTTGCAGGTAGCCCACCAGGCTTTTGTCCCATCGGATGTGATGGCGTGGAGTGGCTTGATATACACCCAATACTGGCTCGCCGCATGGAGCAGCTGAGTACCAGTCCAGTGATGCCTCGACGCCACGGCGCTATAGCTGGCAGGACAGCCTTACTGCACTGAACGACCAAAGAAACAGGCCATAAAGGGCGAGGAAGAGCACGATTGTTTTTGTTCTTATTTTCTTTTTTTTTTTTTTTTCTCACTTTGTTTTTCATTCGAACCTCTTCATATTTTGCTATTCCCTGCAGCTCCAAGACACTCGTGTTAGCTACCACAATGAGCACCCTCTTGCCAGGAATCCTCGTCTTGTGGCTAGTGTCAGCGTCTTTCGTTAGTTCCGAACTTTTGAATCCAAACTCTCTCCCCGCCAGCCTGGCTTTGGAAAAGCGAGCATACTGTTACATTGACAGTGCGTCACGGCCAACCGCGCTCCCCGTCTGAAAGCTCTCGCTAAACGATAAGCCTTGCAGCGTTCGGCAACCCTTACAGCTGTCTTTCCGGCTACCGGTGCTGCACTGGTACATACGTGTCGAGCTGCGTCCCCGCGAACTCCATCTGTTGCGACATGGGCAGCTGGATCGGATGGTGTCCCGTGGGAGCTACCTGCGGCATCCTGAACGGATATGCCGCCTGCATTAACCAGAACGGCAAAACGGTGGCGGCTGAGACACCGTCGACAGCGGTGACGACGGTGCCTACATCGAAATCATCGGGAACGCCAGGTGAGTATTAAACACGTAACGGGCTTAAGGTCCAAGTCGTGGCTGACTCCCATGACTTGGCCCGAGCAGAACCCACCCGGAACTCTGGTGGAGGCGGTTTGTCCCAAGGCGCCACAATCGGCATTGCGGTTTCGGTAACCTGCTCCGTCCTCGGCCTCATTATTGGTGTCTGGATCAAGTACCACTTTAGCAAGAAGGCAGTTCACAACGGACAAGTGCCATAGACAACGAGGACTAGTTTGGGATCGGTTTACATTGGCATACATTGCAATTAAAACCCCCGCACGCAATCCAGGCTTTCTTTGGCGCTATCGTGCCTGTGGAGCCGGGTATGCCACTTACCTTGCCTAAATGAGGTTGATACGGTACGACGAGCAGGTGGTTTTCACCATAATAATGTCTTTTATTTACTTTTCGCGTTTTGCCAATCGTTTTGTCTACAATTCATATGCTTTCGCTATTACTAAATGCATACCTTTTATTTCAGTTCTGACCGAGATTGGGGCGGAACTCCTCCTTGAGCCTGCCAAACCCGATCCGTGGCTTGTAGTCCTCGACCTTGGTGGCGCCAAAGTCGTAGGTGGTATAAAAATGCTTGAGCAGGACCTTGCCGAACAGGAACAGGCCACCGTTGCCGGTGTCGTCAAAGGGCGGGAAGCACGAGTCCGCGCGGTCCGCGAAGCCGGACCGCCCCCCAAGCATATCGCCTGTGATGGTGATGTTCTCGTAGCTGTTGCCGTCCTCGGAAAAGGAAAAGGTGACGGCCCAGGACGAGTTGAACTCGCTGCAGAGCGGCGTGTGTCGGCGGTCCATGATGGCCTGGTAGCCCGGCCAGCCGATGGAGCGGTAGAGGTCCTCGACGGCGGCCCTAGGGACACCGATAGTGCCTGCGCCCGTGTCGAAGACGCCGTTGGCCTGGCGGTGGCCGTACGTCACGGTGCCGTTGGCGATGGTCGTGCCGTTGTCGCCGACGCGGCTGCCGCTGAACATGCGCAGCGTGGACCGCCAGAGCTGGTACGCATCTCCGTTTTCGAGATGGTCCTTTTTCACGGGCAGCCAGGTCATGTCACCGTCGATGTACTTGTCCTCGCGCGAGGCGCCAATGGTCAAGACTCCCTTGCCGGGCCCGCTGCCGGCGCCATCGTCGCCGGTCGCGTTGAGCTCCTTGCCAAAGTACATGCCAAAGCGGGGCTCGTCGAGGTGGCCTCCCTGCATCATGGTCTCGACCACGGTCTCGCTGCCGGGCTGGGCGATGGACGAGAAGGCGAGGCCGAGGAAGCCGTCGGCGGGGATCCAGGTCCAGGAGCTCCGGTTGGCGGCCATGAACGTCTGGTTCCAGGTCTGGCCGCCGGCCCCGAACATGTCGCTGACAATGGTGCCACCGGTGACGCCTCCGTCGTACACGATCTCGCTGTACTGGCCCGTGTTGACGGCGGTGGAGGACGCCTCCTCGTTGTATCCAGCTCTCGGGAATCTGCTCAGAATTGAAGGGGTTCAGCAATCCACGCTGCGACGCAGAAAAGAGATCCTACGAGTCACCTACCCAGAAAAGTTGGCACAACCTCCGTCGGCGCACTTCTTGTCGGCGACCCACGAGGTGCCACTGCCAGTGTCGAATAGCAAGAGGTGCTTGACCGGCGGGGTGCCGACCGCCATCTCAACCATGGACTGAGTGATGGTCGTAGGTGTTAGATCGGACACCGACATGGATAGAAGCATGAACGGAAAAGAAGCTTACATATGTGGTGCGGAACCACATGGGAAGGTCGAGGACGGCGGCCGAGGCGCTCTGGGTCAGCACAGTGGCTGCGGCGAGGAGGTTGGCGGCGCGATACATTTTTAGCGGAGTCCTTGAGACTGAGGCGAAGAAAAGGGGGTGTTTGGTGTCCGCAAGTATTCATGATATTTGTAGAGGTTGTTCTTGAACTTACTATATATGAGGTGAAGTCATCATGGGTCGGGAAATACGAGATGTCGCTACGAACCGGTCTGGGCTTGCGGGCCCTGTGTTTGTTTGCATGATGGAGCCGCCTGTGCCGCATGAATGGAAAGCAAGTTCGGGCTGGGGTATATACGGGAGCCCCACCGCGGCGGCCCTTTCTTCCACGCGCCGGGAGGGTCCGAACCCTGCCGACAAAACCAATTACCGGCTGGAAGTGGTCGCCCGAAGAAGCGGCGAGTGTCGGGCCAATCGCCAAAAAGAGTGTTGGGCCGAAGAGGCGGCCAACGAGTTCCACACCGCCGCTTTGTGATCGTTCGTATTCCCACAGAAGGAAATTTCCACTGCTTTTTATAGATAAAGAAAGGAGCTGCGATCCCTCACCATGTTCCCCGCACACGCCCAGCCCTGGAGGAGACATTCCGTAAGCCGCGCAAATCTTTAACGACCTCTTTAACCCACCTAACCATGTATCGAAAACACGGCCAAATAGCGCATCAATATAATGTGCCACTCTTTATGGAATACGAGAGGGATGAATAGAAGCGCATAAAGAAATCCTAGTGTCGGGCTTGGCGCTGCGAGCGACTTGAAGGTGGAAAGTGGTGATTACTTCTCGTTTGCGAGTTCTTGGGAAAGATATCACAACCGCTGTTTATCCTACTTTAGCGAGGCACCGGTAGAATCGGCATAGAAGATCACAATGTGTCCGAAACGACCCTCCAGGAGGCTTACAGATAAGCAAGCCTCTCAGCCTCCTGCTCAAGACAACAAAGACGCTCAGCCCAGTCCCAGTCTATTTCAAGTATAGCTGTCTCTTCCTCCTCGGCCCCCTCCGCGTAACATTATGCTTACTCTCGTTTTTAGCCTTCAAGTTCCCTCACGCGAGGTCTAGTTGCAGTATTAGTCACGATGCCCATGCCTTTCGCCCTTTTGCTGGCTTCTTCACTTTTCAGTGGTGGTGCTATTGCCGTGTGCAGCTCGCCAACCGTACGCCGCGACTGGCCCTCCCTTACCCCTACGGAACGAAGCCACTTCACCGACGTCCAGTAAGAGCTCTGGCGCCACTCGCCCGTTCCCGTCACGGGTCTGGAGTCAATGACACCAACATTACCCTCCTGCACCGCGATAACACCCCCAGCGTTCATTTGGTCCCCGCCTTCCTGCCCTGGCACCACCGATTCCTGCGCCACGAGAACGCCCTCCGTACCATCGACCCGGCCATCTCCCCTCCCTTGTTGGAGTTGGACCGCCGAAAACACGCGCCCGAACGAGTCTGCCGTTTGGGCAGACGACAGACCCGCTACGCCAACTGGACACCCGCTCCTGGGCGGAGACCTCGCCGACCCGACCGTCAATGTGAAGCACTGCCTCCGCCGCATCCGGTCCCGCGGCGTTTGCGCGCCGCCCCACCCCCGACATGAGAACCCCCGCGTGTCCGACGAGGCCGAGGTCGCGGGCAGGATGACCGAATTCGGCAGCGATTTCGACCGCTTTCGGCGCTGGTGGGAGTCGGATCACGGCGCCATCCACCAGGACGTCGGTGGCTTTAGCACTGACCTTGACGGCGACATGCGGTCCGCGAACTTGCCCAGCGAGCCGATGTTTTGGTTGCACCGCGCCTTTGTCGACCGCGTCTGGTGGCTGTTCCAGCGGCAGGGGAAGCCCGCCAGGAGCGGATATGGCGACTTCCCCGGCGCGAATGCCGGCTTGCCCAAGGAAGATCCTGTGTGGGCGAATGGGGCGCACCTGACGGATATGCTGCCGCCTACGCCCTCGGGCTTGAGCTGCTCTGTTTTCACTCTGTACCCTGCCTTGATTCGCGTCTAGCTGGGTGATCGAGCCTTGTCAACGACAGAGGCGCAGTTCAGCCACCCCGAGCCGAAGCGCCCCGTCGAGTCCGTGGGCACGGCTATTCGCAAAAGAACTGAGCACGCCGCGGAAGCCTTGGGGTTAGGTCAACGCTGTCAACGACCAGGGACAACGCAGCTGCCATGCTTGCTTCTTAACGAACGATCAATGGGAGAAACTCTGAGCGATGAGCGGGAAGCTAAGGGCCTTTCCCCGTGCAGTAGGCGGGGTCGCCTTTACACTTCTCGAACATAATTGCAAGCTTGGCGCAAGTCTCGGCAGAGGATGCCCGTTGATCCTCATTGACGACGAGTAGGTGGCTCTCAATGTAATCAAGAAAATCTCGCACATATTGGCTGCAGCGAGGGTGGACCCTGAGAGACTCAATTTTCTATATTGATGTGAGCCCGTGTTAGCCTAGTTTCTTTTCCCAAGAAAACTCTCTGCGTAGCAAGGGGAGTTCGGCGTGGGATTGTTCGGTCTTACCCCAAGAACTGATGCCTTGGCCACAGAACCCCCTTGATACCGGTTGAAAAACTTGTCTTCGGGAAACCTGGGCAGCCATAACGTAATATCGTCGTTGAACCTACCGCCCTCGATCCTATCGTCGTCCATCCTATCGTCGTCCATCCTTTCGCCCGCGAAGGATTCTACAGCACTCCGCCCCTCGCAATACCAAGCAATAAACACTAAGGCAACGGCCCCAAAGGACCATATATCCGTTTTCGGTCCCACGGCCACGTCTGTATCAAACTCTGGTGACTGGTATGGGCTCGAATAGGGTCGGGCAGAGCCAAATTCGGCCAACTGTAGTTTTCCAGGGCCGCCGCTCTGGTCGTCCCCTTCGAAGAAGAGAATGCTTTCTGGCATGACACCGCCCTGGCAGCCGTAAACCTTGCGTGTCTGCTCGACATCCTGGGGATTACCGGCGGATACTCGTGAGTCGTGCACGCGTTTGATGGCCTCGGCGAGACCAAGAAACTCCCATGCCATCCACCGTGCCAGGTCATGCCCCCTAGGGAGATCGTCGCGCCCTGGGTATAGTGTCACCCAATATTCGTAAAGATCGGCATCGGCCCACGGAAAGATCATGTGGTATTGACCATCTTTTTCAATCGTCGCTAGTAGGCGAACCAAGCTCCTGTGCAGGCCGCCTTCGGTCATCATCTTCTTGATAGCGTCGACTTCGTGTTCGAATGTCTCGCGCTTAGTGTAGGGGTTAAGGGTTTTGACAGTAAAAAGGGGGTGCTCGGCGCCGGGGCGAGGCTGCGTTATAAGTAATCGGTGTTAAGCGTTTGTTTTACTTTTATTCGATAAAGCTATGCGCGGTGTCATTAGAGACGGATGTACCTTGAAACTGTCATGATTGAAATGCGATGGTTCTATCGCCACCTTGTGTACCATCGGGAACGCCATGGCCCCGTAGGTGGGACCCGTCGACGAGACTTTGATGAAGGGGAGCGGGGTCTGCATGTCCAAAAGGTAATGCGACACCTTAGGCTTTTCCTTAGTGCTGAGCCGGAGGAAAGGCGATAGTGTCCTCCATTGCCAAAGACTGAAAGTAGAATGGACTGTATCCTTCTCCGTAGATAAGCATTGCACCTCGCGCCCCGGAGATTCTTGAGAGCCCCGCCTACGTGGGGCACGGGTATTAGACGTCCATGTAAAGGGCAGGTCGTTATCAGTGACGCCTTCTCCAATGAGGTCTAGTATCTTTTCCGGTTTTCGGGCGAGAAAGACGAGGAGGAAAACTCTTCGTCGGGTATTAAGCCCGATTCGCTGTTGCTTGCCGTCGATCTGCAATGACGGAAGGCTGACTGGGCTTAAGATATCCTTCATGGTCTGCGCGTGATCCTTGCATCCTGGAAGGCGCCGGACGACACGCTCCACGAGGCTCCTGTTGACCACGGTATCCAGGTCGCGGAAGGAAAGAAATTGCATTGGCTTTTCCGCTGCCTGGCCCCATTCGGACGTCTGCAGACTTTTAGAGCAGGCGATGTCGAACTCGTCAATCAACGTCTCCAGGCTCTCATCCTCAAGTCCACCCCCAGTGTGAGCGAACAAAGACTTGCTTGCGGTTGAGCTCTCGTCCCTTTGTGGTAGATGGGGAGTGCTTTCCATGTTGACTTTATTGCCAGGAGCGTCGTCGTTAACCCATGACCTTAGCCGGGCGGAAGGATCGAGGGTGGCGAGACCTTTCAATGCTAGACTTGACAATATGGTGGCGTTGTCCTTGTTAGAACCGGCAGTTGAATCGGTGGCGTCAATTCCTGCCAAGGCATCCGCCTGCGGGACGGACTCGGGTCCCGCTGCTTCCCAATCTCTGGTGTCAGCTTTGTCGGCAGCCAGATCGTTGATTGTGCTTCTGGATCTCCCGGTCATCTGTTCGTCCATAGCATTGCTGGTTCTGCAACTGCGGCTAACGCTATCATCGCCTCCGTCGCTGGACACGTCTTTCAGTCGAACCGTCAAGAGCGCCAGACGCTGGAGGTGTTCTGCTATGTGACTCGATAGATCCCTGTTGATCCTGGGGTGCTTTTGGTCGCCGAGTCCGTCCTGTTTCTCGGGTGGTGCTTGCTTGACATCCATGGCCCACTTGACCTTCTTGTCGGTCGGCGCCACCCGCAAGCTGCGGCCAGGATTCCCGTCCTCGTCCTTGGCGGCTGACTGGGCGTCCCCTTTGGTTTTACTATCTTGGAAGGTTCTGTGGCAGAATGGGCAAACTACTGGCGGCTGGTTCGACATTATGTCCCGATCTATGCGCTCCAGCCCACGGTCATTGATATGGGCAGTACCGCAATGATCCTTCAGATGACCCAATGTCGCAAAATACAGGGTAGCATCATGGCCGCCGCCCCCATGACCACATCTCCAAACGGGGGAGTCAGGGATATTCAAGGCCCAGTCGTTGCCATGCTCAGATATCATGTGCTGGGCCCAGTTGCCGGAATTTTGGAATGCCTTGGGTCCCAAGCAGAAGTCGAAGAGACATATGTAAGGGAGTAAATCGCCATTGACGTGGTTCCTAATGCCAGTCAGCTACAACTCTGGGGTTATCGCTCCGGGGATCACTCACTTCCACCAGGTGCCGTCTTCGTATTCCTCTGCTAAATGGACCTTGAGGCAATACCAGCATTTGTTACCGTCCTCTGCTTTCGGCGGTGGCGGGAACTTGACCGGGGTATTCAGGACAGTCGTTGGTGCACCATGCCTTGTCTCCTTGACATTGCCATGCTGTCTCTGTATGGGAGCAGGGGCGTGAGACGGAACAGTCGTGGCTTCGGTCTCGCTGAGAGCTACCGGGGCCGGCCTTTCACCGGTCTCTCCCAATAGCTTGTGGATTGAAGGCTCAGGATTGGATACGATCCTTAGAGGCTTCGGTTTGGGTTGCGGGTCCTGTCGGCTGTGGCCTCCCCGATCGGCTTCAAGCTTCTCTTTATGAGACTTCCAGTACAGCAGTCGCATGTGCGTGTCTACCATATGCCTGCTCAGCCGTCGGTGGAGACTGGGTGCTGCATCTGGATACAGCCTCTGGACGGCAAGCAAGGCGAGCATCTCGAAATCGTTCAGCTGGACAACCCTCTTTGCGGCGAAGGCTTTCACCTTGGACTCGAGGCGCGAGGTCGAGGGCTGACGGATCGATATCCCCAAGTTGTTGAGTTGCGCAATAGCTTCCTCGATCCCCTCAAAGGCGACACCGCGAGGGTCCGAGTCGTCAGATAAATCGCTGTCCCCGCTGTCGACGGACCTCGCATCCAGGGGAAGCACTTTCGGCGCGTCAGCAGGGTTGGAATTTGGTGGGGATTTGGGCACTAACGTTGGCGCAGGTTCACTCTCAACATGTCCAGCGCGAGCAAGAACAGGTCCCGATACTCGTTATTGTGGCGCAGTCTCCAATCGAGGCTCGCCTTCCCGGCCGCGAAGACGCCGACATACTGAGACCACTTCCAGAAGAGGCGCTGATACTCTCCAATAAGCCGTCCGGAATGGGCTGATTCAGTTGTCGCTTCGGTCTTGAGGGCTTTTTCAAACTGCCGCCCGCAGTCGATAGCGAGCTCGAAAATCGGCTCCTCAGCCGCGGCGCCGCCAGCGGGAGCATCGTCAGAACCTCCCATTATCCTTGGCAGCGTGTGCGAGGAAGTAGGCACCCGGGACAGGTATGGATTCGCTCGTGGGATACCAAGACGATCGAATTTGGGTCATGTCATCACCTGGAGACTGGCACAGCAAGTGGTGGGGCTGGGTACTTTCCATGTTGGTGGGGTGGTGGGGTAAGTGTACTTCCCAGCAGAAGATAATCGGGCCTCAGCTGAACATGGGGTTGCGAGCATGTCGAGGTTGTCGAGGTCCACTAACTACCACTAACTGCGACACCAGACGAAAAACATTCTCCCACTGCCGATGTAAGCTGCATTCTAGCATCGTGAAGAACACCAGACTGGTAGACTATGCGGAAGGGGAATAACTAAGTCAACACAACAGCTCGCAGTCGTCGATCACGTCCCTGACGCCTGGAGCTGCTGCATTGCCATGATCCTGACACAGCCTACCGACAGCAGCACGTCAAGCACCCGACGACAATTCGTTCTAAACAGTGTCCCCCTTCCAGAGCCAATAATGCATTTCGACGTGGCAACTCATCAGCCACACTTGGAGGCCTGCGGGAACGGTACCCGCATGGAGTGATTTCAAATGTGCCGGGTCAGATTTTCGATCCGCCGGCCAAAACCTGCCTCACCACTTCCGCCGCCGCTGTGACGATATGGGCAATTTGCGGCCCAGACGCATCACGGAGCAGACCGCTTGTCGACACGCTCTGTTTGCTTGAGGATGGCCAACACGCCGACTTACCACCTCTGCCCCGACTTCCGCATCCCACCTCCGCCGAACGGGCACCTAACGCTCGGGACAATCCTGAAATCTCTCGGCGAAGATGGAGTCCACGCCCCGCTCAACAAAGGCCGGGAAGTAGAAGTCCGGCCAGAGGAGCTTCGTCCTCTGGCCGGGTCGCACGCCCAGCGGGGCTTCACCCGCAGCCTGAGCGAGCTCCGGTCGGCCGAGGGGGGCATATGGGCCAAGATCTTTGGCCTAAGCAGCTTGTCGGCCAAGTTCAGTCACAGCCGCGGCATCGGCAAGTTCCTCACCGTGAAGGAGCTACACACCCGGGCATTCCTGCCCGACGACGAGTATATGCACCAATCACTAAGCAACCCCAAGGTGAACGTGTACGTTACCACCAGGAAGCTGAAGGTGCCGATATACATGATCACGGGGATTATGGTTGCGATTGGCGCTAGCTGGTCGGACACCGAGACCAAGATCACGGAGGCGGACACAGGGGGCGGCATGGCGATACCGAAAACGCCGGCTTCAATTGGTGGAACGGTGGGGAAAAATTAGCAGAAGGAAAGTGCAACCGGCGTTGAAGACTCGGATGACTTCGTGCTGGGCATTCGCGTGCGCAAGATCTGGTGGGACGATGGCGGTCGTCAGTTCTCGGACCAGGTCGTGGGACGTGTTTTGGCGTCGCGCAAGGGAGAGGCTCGTATCAGCGACCCCGACGCCGGTATGCATGTTGCTGATGACTTTGGGCCGGGTGAGGGCCTGGATGCCGTTGCGGACGAGAAGAGGTTCCTCGATGACGGCGCCCTAACGGGCATGGAGCCGGTCGTCTGGATCCTGCCCTGAAAGTTTGAATACGGATCTATGCAAGCAGATCGGTTGGCCAGCGAAAGGTTGAATTGTGGGCATAGATGGGTCCGGAAGTGAGCCTAGTCCAACGGCCAAGTCCCACCGTGCCCATCTGCTTAGTATTAGGCGATGGAAGACGACATGAATCAGATCTACATGCATCAATTTGACTTTGTTAAAGACGCCCACCAATTTCTGCTGAGTGGCTTACATTACTGTGACAGGATTCATCTCAGGAACACTAGCCTCTAGCGCCCGGTTCGCCCCGCTTTCCCCGCTCCGACGGAGATAAACTGAGGCTGAAGCAGGCCCTGCCACGCACATGGTATGCCACGATAAACCCAAATCAACGCAACGTTTTCAGGCCACAACCGCGCCTTGAGAGTAGTGCGGCTCCTCACACGGTAATCCCGGGCTTAGCGGTGCGAGCTGCTTGCGCTGATCCCCATGACAACTTAAAGTCAGGTGGATGGCGGCGGCGGCGAGTCGACGGCCAATTGCCTAGAGTGGCTCACTTCGCTTTGGTGTTGGTAAATCTCATCCCATTTGAGACTCGAGGGTGTTAAAACGGCGAACTGCTAACTTAAGATCCAGTTCGGAGTCTGTTGATACTGGGATAGTTGCAATTACAGAATGACATCGATGGAAGAGAACTGGCTCGGCGAGAGCATTGAGTTCCGCCTGGTTAACAGGCTCTGCCGCCTGTGCTATGGCCGCCTGGCTCCCCCTACATATGGAAGAGCGAAGGTGACTTCTAGACGGCGGAACGGGGCAAAATCATTTGAAATCGAGCTACGGAAAGCCCTCAGACGACCATCTGATCTCGATCTGCTCCTTGGTCTTGACCCGGAAGACGACGACGAAGACATCAAGGAAGCCCAAGAGCTCCTCTGCGATCTGTGTGTTGTTTTCGACAGTCTTTCGAGTCACCACCCCCCCGTTTGGGATTCTTTTCTCAATTCACGGCAGGGCAAGGGGATGAAATACCCCAAGTTTAGAGCGCTTCTAGTTCATCTCGAGGGCTCAGACACAGGACAACAAATCGAAGCCGTATCCGGTCACGACGCCAACCCCGCCTGGCGGTTGTTCGCTTTACTGTCGGAAGCCCACATGGAAAAGACAAGCAGAGTGCTGAAACGGTTCAACGTCTTCCTGGACCAGCTTTCGCTGTCCAAAGCCGAGGTGGACGATCTGGCGGGCGCTGCTGTGACGGAACCACCACCCCAGCCGCCTCATCAAAACCCAGTAGGTGGGGGCATCCGAAATCGCTTCAGGCATGCCGAAGCCGCCATCAAAGCGATATTCTCGCGGTTGTCAAAATGCGAACACAACGCGACGAAGGCCCACGACATCCTCATACAGCTGCCGGCGGTCAGAGACATCATATCGCAAGACAACCGCTCCCCGGATTCGGACCTGGAGCTGTTTCTTTCAGCTTGTGCCGACTCGTCTCAGTGGCAAGAAGCCCAGGTCGTTCATAAAAGGTGTGTGCGTCAGCAGGCAATGTCCCCCGGAAGGCTCGCTAACGCTCCACCCGACGAATAGCAATAGATGTGATTCGACCGAATCGTCGATATGTGACGCAATAAAGGAGGCACTGTTCTTGTCTGGTGGTTTGGAATTCCACATCCAGGACCAACTGACCGACATTTCAGAAAACGACTTCCTGATTCCTTCCTACGACTACGTCAAGCCTAGACACGGCAGATTGAAGCCATGCAAGACCCTGTGGGATCTACTCGACTCCGGTACCCTGAGCCGGGTGCGCCTCGCGACCCACTTCCTATCTACCACCGAGGTCCGCCTCATCAGCGCGGACGAGAGAAGAGAGCTCGCTATCCAGCTGCTCTATGGCCTCGTAATGTGCTTGCGCTATGGCTGCACGATAGCGACGTGGGATTCTAAGAGAGTCTTCGTCCTCGCGGATGCAGATGGACGCCAACACGCGGTAGCCACCTTTCCTCATGTGTCGTGTGTTGAGGGCGACCCTAAAGCAAAGTGGTTCGACCTCCCGGATCTGGAGGTTAGCCTGGAAAGAGCACCGACGCCGAAGGCCTTCATAAAAATGGCCAAAGCCCTGCTGGAGATCGGCTACGGACAATGCCTAGATCGACTCGAGGTGAATGCCAGTGGCGACAATCAGGAACTCTCTAAGAATCTCCGGAAGATGGTCCAGAACATGAGGCTCGAAGTTGACGAGAGCGGCTCAGGGGGCGGGGACCCACGCCTCAAAAACTGGACCAATAGCCTCGACGTCTTCCCTTACATTGCTGCAGCGGAGTCCTGTCTCCGGTTCTCCTTTTTGTATCGGAAGGAAGTGAATAGGATAGGTATGGGAAGGGAAAGGATTGACCCCTGGCCGATCGTGGAGAACATCATCTACAACCAAATCATGTGTAAGCTCGAGAAGACGGATTTGATGGACTCCCCCATCGGCAGCATGGAGAGCGTCCAAGAGGCCCGGAGTCGATCTCAAGAGCGGCCGGTTGCAGGACTAAAGACCAAAAGCCGCGCCTATGTCATTCGGGGCGCCGTCGTCGACGCGCACCCCGGGCGGCAAAACGTGGTGAGATTGTTTGACGGCTCTAGAATCTCTGGAGACCACGCGTAAGCGATTCTCTCCCATTCATGTCCTATACGCCCAGCGCTCAGTTACTGACGCCACCCACGCAGATTGGCGAGCCAAGCG
Organism: Magnaporthiopsis poae ATCC 64411; assembly: GCA_000193285.1. NCBI lineage: Eukaryota > Fungi > Ascomycota > Sordariomycetes > Magnaporthales > Magnaporthaceae > Magnaporthiopsis > Magnaporthiopsis poae. Next base: position 99,421 of record GL876973.1, on the reverse strand, counting down.
GAAAGGTTTTTCGCGGATCTCGAAGCATTCAGGGCGGCGTTCGAATCTTACGTGGACGACGACGTGAATAGCATCACGCCCCCACGGCCAGTCCGAATAGCTATTCTCGATACCGGGATCGACAAGGACAACGTGGAGATCGACTTTGATGGCGAGCACATGAAGGACGACTGGTGCGTAAACTTTGTTGGCGGCCCCCTCAACCCCAGCGGCGCCCCTGACCCCTTCGCCTTCCACGACCATGACGGGCACGGCACCCACTGCGCCTCGCTGCTTCGCAAAGTCGCTCCCGACGCCGAGATTTACGTGGCAAAGGTATTCGGCAAGAACGAGTTCGATCTGACCCAGGCGCGCAATATTTCCAAGGTAGGCAGAGTGACCAATGGATGATCCTGCAGACGTTTCATTCCTTCTCTTCATGGCGACTCGCAGTGCCTACTCTGTCCCCTGCCTACCTCGGGAGATACACAACCGCAATGCATAGATGGCCCCCTACTGACTTGGTTGCTTTAGGCAATTAAACACTCTGTGCAGACGTGGGACGTCGACATCATCTCCATGTCCTTCGGCCTAGACTCTCCGACGTCTGAAGCGTCCATGTGCGAGTGGAGGAGCATCAGGAAGGAGATCGAGGAGCAAATCACGCTGGCAAGGCCGAGGCTGCTTTTCGCCGCGGCCTCCAACGACGGCAAGAACAGACCGCGGGCGTTCCCGTCCACGCACCGCGACGTCTTCTGCGTCCACGCCTCGGACGGCAACGGCAACGGCTGCGGCCTCAACCCGCACCACGACGGCGCCGACAATAATCTCATGACGTTGGGCACCGGCATCCGCCTCCTTGAGGACGACAGCTACGTATACGGGGAGGGCACGTCGCTCGCCACTGCGATCGCGGCCGGGATGGCTGCCAGCATCATGGAACTGACATCCAGGATGTCGAGGCTGAACGAGCGGACGAGGACGGCGCTCAGGACGAGCGAGGGCATGCGAAAGCTGCTGCTGCGGAGGATGTCTGGACCGGGGGACTCAGGGAAGCCGCGTCCTTACGTGGCGCCTTGGAATTACTGGCGGCCTGAGTACTGGACTTCAAATCCGGACGGGCTCGAGATGGTCTGGTCCCAGTTGAACTGCGACTTCATTGATTACTACTGAGACGCGACGGATACGGTGATAAGACGGCGAATAAGCAAGCACCTGGCGTTTCCGCTTTATGACACTTTTTGTTGTGCAAGATGCTTGACCGAGGGCCGAGGCCCGTTCGGAAGCCCAGCGATGGCGACGTCGACAATGTCGCCTGATTGGAATAGCATGGCTACGCGGGGTCCCAGATGGATGGTCACGTCGCTGGCCAGGGGTCGGGGATGATGTCGACGGCCCGGGACAGTGCTCCGTTGACCACGTCAGCCCGGGAAGCTGGTTGCGGATCACCACTACCACCAGCATTCCTTGCGCATAGATGAACAGGCCGGGACCGGCAGATGGGAATCTCCGTGGCGGGGTACGTCGCAGAGCTCTTCCGCGCGTAGCCTCTTCTCTGCTTCGGGTATCGTGTTTGGCGGCACGGCACAGTCGTTGGAAGTCCAGTTCCATCTGCTAGCCGCCGCACAGGCGGCCTAGGAACCCCAGCGGTCTTGCACAGCCGACGACGCGGACCTGTTCCCCGAAGGATAACGACGGCGTTGAACTGGAGAATAGCCTGTAAGCTGAAATGCTCGGACGCAAGGGTCAATCCGCCGACCTGACTGATCTCGTCGACGATCAGCGTAACTTGCCCGTGCCTCCCTCGCCGCCGACGTATCGGAGGTGCTGCTTTCCCTCCTCTTCTTGAAGCCGCGTACCGCGTTCTGGAGAAGCGCAGTGAGTATATCCTGGATTCGTGCCGTTTGTCGTATCCATCTTCCTTTTTTGAGTCCCTGATGTTGCTCCCCGTCGCCCGAGGAGAGAGGTTTCACTGCACATGAAGGCGAGCCACTGCCCCCTATTCCCGCAGCCAGAGCGACTGGCCGTAAAAACTAAAACATGTGAACATCGCCCCGGGAAGTCGCACGCCCCACACTTTATCACCACTTGCCTTGACGCGAGCGAGCCCAAAAGTCACTTTCACTAATCTCCGTTTGCATCCACTCCGCGTCTTGTTCTACAAAGTACCACCCGGAGAAGCGGCCGAGCATGGTGGATAACTGATCTGCTCAAGGAGTCCGCGATACGGACATGCTGGGCATCTGCCCTGGAATTTTCCGTCTCTTCCTTTCCTCTGCGCTCAGGCCCATTGTTCTGACGTTCATTGCGAACTGACCAAGAATCACTAGGCAAGGTGAGCGGTACCGCCCTAACAACCCGAAATGCCGGAGGCTTCCAGCACCCCATACGTTACCCTCCCTACCTGCACGACTTCTGTGGAGGAAGGCGGGAATGCGGCATAAAGGAACTGTTTTCAGTCCAGGCAAGGCGGTACAAACAGGATATCAGGAACGCGTTTGGCGCCTACACTTTCACCGACGCGCGGCTCAGGCAGCGCACAGGCGCAGGCGCAGATCATTCTCCACCATTCGATTTCGGTCTCCTCACACGCCCTTAAGGGCTGATAGGCGCGTCTAGGGAGGACGGCGTTGCGGCCCTGCTGTGGTGTGATGCTGGCTTCCTGTCACAGAGGCTAAAGCGGAGCCAGAACATCGCACGGTGATGGCCAGAAAGCTGTGCTCGGGGCGGCTGTGCTGGTGACCATGCAGCCGTGGCCAATGGAACTTGTGCCCTACCAACCAACTATTCCATGGAGGGGCTGGACTGCGAGCCTGTTATGCCCACTATCAAACCAACATTTCTTGCGGTCGGGTGATGCGACCCATACGACAGACGCGATGACCGGATTACAGCTCATGCGGGGCGGACAGAGGTTGAGTCTGCTGATGTTCAGACTGAGGCGTTCAGTTGTATAAGCGCCGCAAAGAGGTAGGCCTAAAACTTGCCCTACAAGCCGGGCGTATTTGTACTAGGCCACTTTAGCGGTCGTTTCAGCTGCCGCTCGGTGGGCCTCAGCTGCCCTGTCGACCTGCATCGTCTTCCCTCGATTACCAACTTTCGATCAGGGGTCCCCACAAATCTTGAACAGCCAGCCAATAATATTGCGGCGCCAGCCAGGCTAGCAGTTAGTTTGTCCTAGGTGGCGACTCTCATATTTCCATATTCGACCTTTCTCCTGTTCTGTTTCATTCTTCCCCTTCTCACCTTCTCCCCAACCACTCCCGCCCTCAGCTTCGTCCCACCACACCTCACCATCACCAACAAATCGATCGGGTCTTTATCATCGAACCTGTCTGGCACCCAAGATAACACGGAACGATGAATGTCGAAACCAAACCTGCTGCTTCATCTCTCAAGCGGAACCGCCCGCGGCTTCCCAGTGAGGAGAAAGCCAAGCCGGATCTGGTGTTCCATCGCTACGGCTCACTTCCTCCGGAAATTCGGTGGATGATCTGGGAGGTGTTCAACGAGGCGCGCGCACGGGTCTTCTTCTTCTCCCTTTCTGTAGAAGATGCGCAAGGTAAAGATACCAGCTCATCTCACTTCAATAAGAGCTCAGCGCGCCCGATCCTGCACATCACAGATGGCTGCAATCAGGAGATGGAGAATCTGAAGTTTCTCCGCGATTTCACCAGGGCCCGGCGGTTCTTCGGGTCCGTCTGCCCCGAGACCCGGGCGATCATGCTCCGCCGATGGCCCGGAAAGCTCGAGTTCAGGGCTAAGACGACCAAGCCGAGAGTGCGGAGAAAATCGGGCGTGCTTCGCTTCGACGGCGCTGTTGACGTCATCGTGCTCCAGACGCACCCATGGGACCGCCGCATCCTGGGCGAGAGCGGACTCGCCACCCACGACGCTTTCGCTGGCATACAGACCCTGGCCCTGGCGTACTCCGAGGGTCAAACCGACGAGGTAATGTACCAGCGCCGGATGGCAGTGAACCTATACCGACCTTGGAACGCGCCGCCAGAGGACTGCGAGTGCCCGCCGGGCCCCTGCCGGGAGAGGTGCGCCAAGGACCCGTTCCCCAAGTTCCTCGCGTGCTTCCCCCGGCTGGAGACGCTCATGCTGTGCGACTACATGTCCTGGCCGCCGATCTACAGCAACTACAACCCTCTCAAACGCGGCGCCATCTCCGACACGGCAGCGAAAGGCTGCTTCACGCCCACCACGCGGGGCCCTGACGACCCCCACCAAGGATATCATGGCTGGGAGCCGTGGCCGCGGAGGCTCGTGTCGGTCATGTCGGCCCAGGGGGGACGCTCGGGCGGAGGCTACGTGGGAATATGCGACGAGTCGAACCAGTGCCCAGGCCAGCGGGCCCGACGGCGTTCGGGGAACGCCCTCTGGCCCGAGTTCCAGCCCAGATACCGACCCAACAAGCCTTTGGTCCTAGTGTTGGTCAACAGGAACGGGCAAGGTTATAAGCGAGCGCTGCGCCAGTGACTGGGGTAGCCCGTGATCAAGGAGCTCACACTGAACTTTCTGACCACGCCGGGGTTGAGGCGAAGCAACCTGCATCATCAACCAACAAAGCAAAAGTTAATATCACGCTGGCTATGTATCAAATACAATTTCTTTGCGAAAAATAAATGTTTCTCGAAAAGCTGGCTTCTGTCATAATTGCAAAGCAGCCATGTAACAGGGCGGCCGGTAGAAACGGATTAACGATTGCGCAGCTATGGCTCCCACCAGCCACGCCGGAACCTGGATCCAAGCGATAAGACTGAAAACTACAATCAAACGAATTTAAAGGTAAACATCTAGCCCGAGGAGGACACAATCAGCGACGGAACCGATGCGATTATCAAAAAGAACGATGACACTCATGGATATCGTGAGCAGCCTAGACGAGGCGACTTCCTACACTCGATGGATAGAACGCAAAATGATTGGCACAATAAGCAATAACTAGGCGGGTATGGTAAAAGGGAAAACTTTTAACTGCAACTCGAGAGGGAAAGAAATAGAACAGTCAATGCAACCTCCATTCAAAAAGACTAAACATCACAAGCTCGACCGCGGCTGCACCGGCGTAGCGTTAAACAGCCGCGCCGTGTCATCACCATCCAGCATCTCGTCCCTCCGCATCGCCTCGTCCTCGTCCCTGCGCAGTCCTTTTACAAAACTCGCCCCGACCGAGCTGCAGGGCGACACAGCCGGCAGCGGCACAGCTGGCATCGTTGTCGTTGTCGTCGACGATGG
>GL876973.1:63953-81945 GCA_000193285.1 Magnaporthiopsis poae ATCC 64411 | reverse complement strand
CGCCTCCGGGCTGCACGGGGCCGTCCCACTCGCGCATGTCCGTCTTCACGACGCGCACGCTGCCGTCCCACTCACGCTCGTTCTGACGCAGCAGGTACACGTACGCGTTCTGATTCTTCTCGACCGCCCACAGTTGCACGGGGAAGCCCGTGGTGGCGCTAGCACGCAGCACGCGTGTGACGAGAGGCCCGCGCCCGGCGCCCGCGACCGCGACGACGAGCGCCCCGTCGCTGGACGAGGTCGGCTTGTTGAGCATCTTCCACTCGGCCATAGCCTCGGTGATGGCCTTCTCGTATTGATCATACTTGACAGGGTCGCCCTCAAACATCTCGTACGTCGACGACTCGAGGTTGTCCGACAGTGGCTGCAGCGGGGATTGCAGCCAGTCCTGGAAGCTGACTAGCGCGGGCGTCTCCAGGGCTGAATACGGGGGCTGCTGGCGCTCAAGATGTTGTAGATATGCGACCTGGGGATTGCGCCCTGGCCTGAATGCGCCGCTGCTCATGCCACTGTGTGCTTCCGCAAGACTGGGAAACTCGGCAGCTTCAAGATTCGCAAGCTCTTCTGTACTTGGACCGACATCATAGAGGATCATCCAGGGGTAGTTTTTCAGTCGCATGTACATGTTGATCATGTGTTGGTGGTGCTTGCCGAACGAGGGGTTGCCTGTCCTGTTCTCCTGAAAGGTTATTGGGCCGAAGGTCAGATAATGCAATGGCTCAGAAAACCACCGCGTCTGGAGGTCCTGGTCAGGGAGCCTGCGTGGAATCCTGAGAGCTATGAGCCATAGGTTAGCTGACTTGGGCCTGATGCTATGGCGTATGAGGCCGTAATTTGATGGCAGTCAAGGTGCTAAGATGTGCCCGTACCAACAAATAGCCTGGCGTTGTACTCGTTCATAGTCCTGATGGTGTGCCAAGTACCCCAAACACCAAAAAGATCTATCCCGGCGGCTTCGCTTGACAGCGGATTGCTAGGAGTTCCTTTCAAAGTGGTAGAAAGCAGGTCCTCCTTTTCCTCGAGACCCGGCTCTCGATACATAGGCAAGTGGATGATCAAGTTGACCCTCACGCCGACGATGAAGGCCTCCTGAATAGCCCGGGCATATTGGGCAACGCCCCTGGCATCGGCGTCATTTCTGGGCCCGGGGACAATGACGCTGCGAGCGCCGCAGAAGTTGGCGTAGGCGACCTCGAGGTTGAGGGCTTGCCGCGACAAGCTCGCAACCACTGGATCCTCAGCGCACAGGTCGATCCAGGGACTGGAGTATGCCACCAAAGCACCGGGATACGGGCTCGGGAACAGGGAAGTGTCCGTATTGGTCAGCGTGGGCAGAATGGGCCCCGGAAGCGAGGGGTTCGCCTTCTCGGCTTCGCTCAGGCCATGCTCCTGGACCTCCTTCAGGTGGGAGTGGTACAGATCCACGACACGGCGATGGAAGTGGCGGTTGGTGATGGGCGCTGTGGTGAAGTTGAACTAGATGGGGTCAGTCTGTCAGCGCACCCTCATACCCTTGCCCTTTCCACGCAGAAGAGGAGCAGGATACTTACACCGCACGACACGACATGCGAGTGCTGCTTTTCTGAGAGAACATCCCATCTGCTGGAGTCGTGTTGACCGATGACGAAGCTGGGCCGAGAGACGTGTTGCTGAAACTCCTCAGACTCGGGGTTCATCTCGCCCGGTGACGACATCTTGTGTGGGCTCGCTCAGAGCTGCGGTCCGGGAACCGGCTGCTGCGGAAGCCTGACGATGCGCTGTTGCAGTGACACACAGGGCTTAAGCCCAGCTGGGCAGGTCCGAACGACAAGGGTACTTGGGCGGAGTCAGGCTCTCACGATCGCCTGCTGTTGGGCTTGGTCAGGCTGCGAATGAAAAGGAAGGCCCCCCGCCCAACGCAGGCGTTGGAAGAGCGGTGCTGCTTTGGAACGTGGGAAGGCGGGAGAATCCGAAGGCCCGGCTTGGGACGGTGATGGATTATCGGCAAGAGCAAACTTGGAAGCTCCTGTCAGTGGCAGCAAAAGCTCAACCTTGTGCTCTTCACGAGGCGGGGTGTCGTTTTTTTTTTTTATTATCTTATTTTTTTCCCTTCCCCTCCATCTCTGCGGATATCCAGAGACGGGACCCGCCCGCGACCAATTGCTCCCAATCACCATCGCGCTACCCGGATGGACATTGGTACCTCTTACAGAAAGTGTAGTCGATATATAAAGACGTACTTGGCTTTTGACCTTGGAGCTGCGCCTCTCTCTATTGAATATGAGGCCAAGGTGACGGCTTCTCGCTGTCGTCCGGAATGTCAACCCGGTGATGAGCCAGCGCCCAGGTCACATTCAAATAACAATGGCGACGAGGGAGGCTGCAGCAATGCATGTCGCCAGCCGATGGCAGTCATTTGCGTGTTTGAAGGGCTGACTCAGTCGCAGCTAAACTGCCGGCCGCATGACTCCCAGCCGACCGGACCCTGGCATATCTTATCTACCGCGCGTCTGATTGGCTGCCCTCCTGGGCGGTCAAAAGTTTTTGCTTTGTGCCGTGTTTGTCTGCGAGCCTTGCAGCCAAGAAGACGGAAAGTTGGCCCGCCTGTGCGACAGAAATATTTGATCCGGAATCCCTTCTTTTATTCCCGCGCTGCCGCTGCTCCTGGCGCCCGCTCTCGCAATGGCCGACAAGAACACCTCGGGTGTTTCGAAGGGATCCAAACGTCCCAGCGCCGACGAATCTCCGGAGTCCCCCACCCAGAAGCGCTTCAAGAGCTCCGACTCTGCGCCGCCATCCAAAGCCGACGGCTACAACCCCTATCTGGCGCACATGTACGAAGAAGACGGCGATGGCTGGGTCTCGGCCAACTCGCCCGCTTCCCTCGTTGCCGGCCTAAAGCGCCACGCGACGACGGCGGATCAGGCCGAGAAGCTCGAATCCGGCGACAGCAACGTCTTCACGGGTGGCTCCCACAGCTCCAACTACTTCAAGATCCTCAAGACGCGCCGCCACCTGCCCGTCCACCAACACCGCCAGGAGTTCCTCGATGTCTACCACAGCACGCAGATCATGGTGTTCGTCGGCGAGACGGGTTCGGGAAAGACGACGCAGATCCCGCAGTATGTGCTGTACGACGAGCTGCCCCAGCTCAACAAGAAGATGGTGGCATGCACGCAGCCCCGGCGAGTCGCTGCCATGTCGGTCGCGCAGCGTGTCGCAGACGAGCTGGATGTCGAGCTCGGCCAGGAGGTCGGCTACAGCATCCGCTTCGAGAACAAGACGGGCCCCAACACCATCCTGAAATACATGACCGACGGTCAGCTGCTCCGCGAGACCATCCACGACCCGGACATGTCCCGCTACAGCTGCATCATCATCGATGAAGCCCACGAGAGGACGCTCGCGACCGATATTCTGATGGCCCTGTTGAAGCAACTATCGCAGCGGCGCAGCGACATCAAGATCATCATCATGTCGGCCACCCTCGACGCCGCCAAGTTCCAGAGGTACTTTTTCGATGCGCCCATTCTGGCCGTGCCCGGCCGGACGCACCCCGTCGAAATCTTCTACACGGCCGAGGCCGAGCGAGACTACATCGAGGCGTCAGTACGGACCGTCCTGCAGATCCACGCGACCGAGCCTGAGGGCGATATCTTACTGTTCCTGACTGGCGAGGAAGAGATCGAGGATGTTTGTCGCAAGGTGCGCCTAGAGGTGGACGAGCTGATCAGGGACGCTGACTGCGGCCCAATGACGGTCTACCCTCTCTACGGAACGCTCCCTCCGCAGCAGCAGCAGAAGATCTTCGACCCGGCTCCGCCGCCGCTCCGGAAGGGCGGAAGGCCCGGGCGCAAGTGCATCGTGGCGACAAACATTGCGGAAACCAGTTTGACCATCGACGGCATCGTCTATGTGGTGGACCCTGGTTTCAGTAAACAAAAGATCTACAACGCGCGCATCCGTGTCGAGTCGTTGCTCGTCACCCCCATCTCGAGGGCCTCGGCGCAGCAGCGAGCCGGTCGTGCTGGCCGTACACGGCCAGGAAAGTGCTTCAGGCTCTACACGGAGGCGGCCTTTAAGAAGGAGCTTATCGAGCAGACCTACCCCGAGATCCTACGGTCAAACCTTAGTAATACGATCCTGGAGCTGAAAAAGCTCGACGTGGACGACCTGGTCCATTTCGACTTCATGGACCCGCCGGCGCCCGAAACCATGATGAGGGCGCTGGAGGAGCTGAACTACCTGGCATGTCTGAACGACGATGGGGACCTGACGCCGCTCGGCCACATGGCCTCCGAGTACCCGCTGGATCCTGCGCTGGCCGTCATGCTGGTATCTTCGCCAGAGTTCTACTGCTCTAACGAGATGCTCTCCATTACGTCACTGCTGTCGGTGCCGCAGGTGTTCATGAGGCCGGCCAACAATCGCAAGAGGGCAGACGAGATGAAGGACCTCTTCAAGCATGCAGAGGGCGACCACCTGACGCTGCTCAACGCGTACCACGCCTTCAAGGGCGAGATCGACAAGGGCACCGACATGAAGAAGTGGTGCCACGAGCACTTCCTCTCGTTCCGGCACCTGAGCAGCGCTGACAACGTGCGGACGCAGCTCAAGGGCATCATGGAGCGCCAGGGCCTCGATCTCGTCAGCACGCCCTTCTCGGACAAGAACTACTACACCAACATCCGCAAGTGCCTGGTTGCGGGCTTCTTCATGCAGGTGGCGCTGCGCGAGCCCAACGGCAAGATCTACCACACCATCAAGGACAACCAGAACGTGATGTTGCACCCCAGCACCGTCCTGACCACCGAGTACGACTGGGTCCTGTACCACGAGTTTGTGCTCACGTCCAAGCAGTACATCCGGACAGTGACCGGGATCCGACCTGAATGGCTTCTGGTGAGTCATTTTCCGCACTCTCCCCGTTCTTGCTCCCCCTTCAGAATGCACCTCGATCCCCTTACCCCTGCATCTTATTCCCCTCTCTGGTCTTGTGCAGAGCTAACTCATGTGCCAATGTTCCAGGATATTGCTCCGGCCTATTACGACCTCGCAAACTTCGAGGACGACCGGGCCAAGCAGGCGCTGAAGCGGGTGGCTGAGAAGATCAGGAGGAAGGTGGCAACACGGTCTCAGGCCGGCGGCCCTTCCAAGTATTAGCCCCTTTGCGTCTTTGTCCTTTGCTGTCCCAGCCGCCTCTGGAAAGCCGGGGAGGGATTTCTCCACTTCGAGTTTGCCGCCTGCAGGTAGAGGCGCATGGACGATGTTCGATGACGGGGCTTGAGCGGTCAGCCCGTTCGTACCCAGAGGTACCTCGACTTGGGCCGACGGACCGTGATGGAGAGGGCAGGAGAGACGTACATGATTGTCATCTATGATGCAGGGATAGGCCTTCACTATCAAGTAACGGCGCGCCGAGACCCCGGAGCGAGGTTTCACGGCGGAATTAGTGGCATTTCGACCCCATATCTCAGCTTGACAACTATGGGTACCAAGACTTATCATTGGCCCTGCATCTCTGGTCGTGACGGACTCGGCTCCTGTTGTGTTGCAAACAAAGTGATGAACCTTGTCGAGCTGAGGACCACACCTTGGCGGGCCATCTAGGCCGCCGCTAAGGGAAGGGATACGGGAATGGTGGAGGCGTTCTAGGTGAAGTGTTTCCTCGCCCACCTGCTTCCAAGTCTGGGAGTGGGCGCGAGGAGGCGAGCAGAATTTTATTTTTATCTCTTCCATTTTTTTCGGGCTCGGGGCTGCGAAATCACGGACGCCGCTATCATGTATTCTTGTCCATATCAAGTCTCTTCTTGCCTGCCGCCGACGTCCGGACGTGGCGGCGGGCTTATTTGCACCGCTTGGCGGACGACGCGCGGGTTTCCTTTTTCGGCTGCTCTTGTCTCTCATGCATCAGTCCTTCGCCCCACTAGGTATCTAAGTAGTTTACACTACCGTCTTGCCTGGCCAGGCTGGGAAGGTTGGGACGGATACGGTACCCAGATCTGGGTGCCCTGGTCGGGGCAATCCCGTGACACGAAGGTGCTGCGTGTCACCCACTCTGATCGAATGATGACATGACAGCCACTTTTTGCTCACCGGTCTCACCTTGTTTCCTATTCCCCGCCAATTCCGCAAATGGATCTTGTACTCCATCACGTTGGGCAACCATTGGGTAGAACAGTATGGGTGTGGGTGTGCTTTGGTCTCTCCTACCCATCACAAGATTTAGGCAGCACGGCATCTTCCATCCCTCATTTCCAAAACGAGGCTGCACACACGCCGCCATCCTATGCCGTTGCCAGGTTCCACGACATCAAGAAGGATTTTGCGAAGGTTGCTTTTCTGGGCGTTTGGCCGACCTACCACGAGGCCCAAAATAAAACGTGCACCTCTACACCACCTGCTGCACCTAACTTTCACAACACGCAGCTTTAAACCGCTGTTAAAACCCTATTCATGAGTACTACGACGTGCAAGGTATTCACATCTCTTTTCCTATTTCTTATCTCTTTGTTTAAGGAGATTCGCAGGTGTTTTATGCTAGGAGTGTGGTGCACGTTTTATTTCGGGCCTCGTGCCTACCCATGTACTGGTGCCTGGTGATGCCGTCGATCCGTGTACAATACGAAATGAACACGGAATGCGAGAGTGGGTGCCGGCGATCGGACAGCTTGCACACCACCGGGGAATCGGAAACATGGCCGATATTGGGGCGGGCAATGCATGGGGTTCCCAATCAGGAAGGAAAATGCCCAGGAGGGGAGCGGTGGGAGTGGAGATTGGGACGCCTCCTGGGCAAGTGAGTGGTCGGCACCTGCAGAAGCTGAGGCAGAATGTTGGTTGGGTTGGGTCGGCGTCTGGCCCTGGGTCGTGGCCCCTGTCTCCGATCTCGATGCCCATCCAGGGGGTTCACGATCGAATGGCGAGGAAAAGACAAAGGGTCAAAGCCATCAGGGGAAACGATTGGCGGTTTTCAGAGGGACCCGGAGATCCGGGTCCATGTCAACGATGCGAGGCACACATACCAGGCCACCAGGCCTTTCACATATCACAAATACGGGAAAACATGGGGCGGCGTGGGCGGATGCCCCAACACTCTGGTTTGGTTCGTTGTTCTCCCCGGCGTCCTCCTGCTGCGTTGTACCGTGCTGTGGCTGGCGCGCGCCTCCATCCCTTGCTTTTACATGCAAACTAGGCTCCACCATCACACACGCCCAAAGGTCTCGACTCACATCCGGGTCAGGCTTGGCCGGGCAACGACAGGTCTATGACGATGTAGTGCATATCGATGTGCATCGAGCGAGAAATAAGCAAAGAGAAGAGAGAGGTAGAAGTGAGACAGAAAGAGAAAGGCAGCGAAAAATGGAGGTGAAATGAGCACACACCATCGTCACGCAGCAACACCAACCAACCATACAGGGAACCAGGATTGCGCCACGGGTAGACGGGAAAAATAGGGCGCATGGACGACACGAGCATGCAACCCTGCCTGCATTCTTTCACACCTTGGCGGAAAAGCAAGTACACCGGGCAAGGTAACGCGGGCAGGCTGCCTCGCCAGGCACTCTCTACCCTGGCCGCTAGGTACCTACCTGGTCTCGCTGGTACAGTGGTTTCGTGCGTGACACCTGGGTGCTGCCCAGCTGGGCGCCTATCGTCCAGGGGGTAGTAGCGAGGCTGCGTGATGACACCTGCAAGGATGACGGAGATGGGATTCTTTCTCTCTTTGCTTTCTGCCGGACAAAATGCTCCGCATACTCTCCACAACCCCATGCAGGAAATGGCGCAGGCGCCTAAAGGAGAAGTAGGGTAGAAGAACAAAAGCACGGCGAATCCGCGGGACGCCATGCATCTCATCACGTAACGACATGCGGCCGTGATGCTCTTTTGAGCGCCGGCTTCGTTTTTTCGTTCTTATTGGGCGAAGGACAAGACCTCTAGCTGTGTGCGGACCAGGAGAGCCAGGCGAGATTTCGAGACGGTCCTGCAGGCGATGTGTTGGCAATACACGGTTACATCGCCGAGTTTACATCTACTTGCCGACATGGTGGACGGTAATGGGGAAAAAAAACTTGGGACGAATGACGGAACCGACAAGAGTCCCATCCTCCCGGCGCGCGGACGGGGCGGATCCTGCTGGAAAGGGAAGGAAGAAGGATAGGGGATCAAATCCAAGTGATGGAAGGGGTCTTCTTCCTCCCTTCCGGACGTCGGGATAGCCGGGCCCCGATAGAGCGCTGCTAGTTCGCCTCCCTACTGGCCGCTTGGCAGTTTTTCTATGCCTGGAAAAGCTTGCGGGATGTGAGATATGATATCCAACTTCCTGTCGGACAGAAGAAAGCTGGCATCACAGCTCCTATTACTGTGCAGGCTGCCCTGAACACAGGACACTAATTCCAGCCCTGTCCAATGGGGCGGGAAAGCCTTGCAAAGGGAGGGTGCTAGGACGGCCGGGTGATGGCCCTTGTACCACTAGCGTTGGCGTGGTCTGGACGTCGATCCCTCCATTTTCTATTTTTCCATTTTTTTCTGTCCTAACCATTCGCCGTTCTCCGAAGGGAATAATGCACATCCCTGTGCACAAAAAAAAAAAGAAAATTTAAAAAAAAAAAAGAAATCCTGCAGCCAGCAGGCCAGGAGTAGACAGCCGAGGCCAGCCGGTAAGCAGTTTTGCCCGCTTAGGAGTTTCCCTCAAAGCGCGTGGCTCGCTCTCCCGGGCTTATTCCTTTTTTCTTAGCGTGTTCACCGGCTCCAAACTCTACGACGTTTATTTTTCAACCGGTGTCAGCGATCGAAGCTTTTATCCCGACAACACACGAGCAGAGCCGCAAAACTCAATTAAATAATGTGACAAATGGGGAGCGGGTAGAAAGATCCATCCCATAACTTCCACATATGGGGTGCTGACAGGGCAAGCAAGCGGTGACGATCTGTTGATATCATAAATATGCCTGCAATGCCGGCCGGCTCTTCTGAGACAGGAAGGAGGCACAACATTGCTGGTGGCGCATGTTGCCCAGACACACCGTTGGTCCAACAGAAAGCCACCTGCCCTCTCCCCCACCCATCCTTCTTCTTGCTTCTTCTTCTCTCTCGTACTTCTGCTTCGTACCCGGTACTCCGTCGTATCAACCCCAGTACATATGCCAACCTCACGGGCACGACAGCTCTTACCCTCGGCGCTCTCATGCAGTGGGCTCCGCTTGGCAGTCTACGGAGGGCAAAAATAACAGGAACTAAGACGTTCTAGGTTAATGTGCGGGGGGTTTCTCGGGCGGGTTTCCCAATGGTCTGTCTGAGGCTGCCCAGTTGTGTCAGTGGCAGCTCATGGAGCCCATCATCATCGTGAGAGATGAGAGGCAGGCAGGGCTTCCAGGGTGTGGAGATCGGGATGAGCTGCGAGCACGGAGTAGACCAGCTCCGACATGCCGCTAGCCGAGCCCTGAGCTCTATGGTCATTCTCTTTTCCCTGTGGCTTGCATGGTCATCTCCATGGCATACCCTCCTCGGGAAACCCCGATGCTATCAGCATGCCGGCGGACTTTTAGCTGTGGCGTCGTAGCTGATATCTCCTAATGGCTACCTGGGTAGGCGGTAGGTACCTCAGGTACCACCTGCTCAGGATCAAAAAGAGGCTGGCTATATCGAAGAACGAGAGACAAAGCTCGTCTATAAAGAGTCTCATACCCTCCCTCTGATCCTTCCTCCCTTTTTCTCCACAGAACAGCAGGTCTCATTCCACCCGACAAGCTCGCTCGTCACTGCTCCCTATTTTCCAGTCTTGTGCTCTTCCCCGTATCCACTCCCTCGATCTCCCGTCCCTCCCCACTGAAAAATCCCCTTGAAGCGGCCTGCTTCCGAGAATCGCACCCGAACAATGGACCCACGGCGCCCAAACATGCCTCCCTCTGGCCAAGATCAAGGCCGCCAGGGCCAGCGGCAAGTCCAGCCACAACCATCGCAGTCACAGCCGCAGCCGCAGCCGCCCCAGTCGCACCAGCCGCCGAGACGCTACCGCTATACGGCTCACGGGCAGTCCAGAATCTCACCCCTGATGCCCGTCTACGGGGACGCCCAGACGCAACAAGTCTTCCCCTTCGACCTTCCCAGTCGCCCGGCTCCCGGCAACGGCCAGCCGTCGTCACCGCCGCCGTCGTCTGGGCAGCAGCAGCAGCAGACCGTCACGGCTAGCCCCACCGGAGAGTCCCCTTACCCCTCCGACAGGACGTACCTCTTCATCTTGGCCAACGAGCTCTGGTGCTACTGCCCGGAGCCTCGCCCGCACTCCTTCTTCGTCGGGCACGACCCGGAGCTCGTCAGCGACGACGAGGAAGTCGACTTGTTCTACCAGGCCTCGGGCATCGCCGCCGCCAAGGGCATGTACGTGGCCGATGAACGCAGCGTCGTTGCTCAGAGCTGCCCCGCGCCCGCGTACGCGCCTGGACGTGTCGACCGTGACCTCTGGCGCTGCAACCGCTGGGTCAGCGGCATGTGTATGTACGACGGCTGGACCCTGTTCCTCGGCACGTCCTGCTACGGCTGCGCGGTAAGTGACTACTTGACGTTTCTGGCGAGGGCATGTGCACCCCTTGGAGCTATTGTAGGTGCTTTGTAACTGATCCATGAATGGGCCAATGCTAACTGATGCCGCCTGAGAAACTACAGGCCTCTGGACAGCTCTATGCCCCAAAGCAGGGATACATGAGCGGGTACCCTGGGTACAGATCGGGCCATGACGGACAGTAGACAGCTGTCCTACGGGAAAATGGCCTGGGAGTTAAGTACGGCAAGTTTTTGTCGATAGGTGATGGGATATGCGAAAGGGCTTGAGGAACACAGGATTTTTCAGATAAGGGACTAAGGGACTGGACATGCGAAAACCAAATGTCGGATATCGCTTTGGCTTATTTCTTTTGTCTTTGGCTTGTTTCATTTTCGTCGAAAAGTTCCCCTGGCGGCATAGTGTAAATGTATCAATGGTCTGATTGTGCGAAGCAGCCGCCGCTAATAGCACTGGACTTGGAATTACGGACGATGAGGGCATAATGTGAATTTTGAGTGCCCGCTCTAAGCATTGAATCCCAAACAGCTCGCAACGAAGAGATTTTTCGTCCGTCCGTTTGCGCGCACTGTACCACCATCTCATATCGGGGGAAGAGCGCACGGTTTCCATCGCAAGGTCCACACTGTGCCGCGCGCGGTCCTCAAATCATCAAAATTATCGCGAATCGTCTCCAGCCTCTTTCACCAAGCAAAAACCAACGTCGGCAAAAAATTGGCCGCCAACATGACGCACTTGAGGCAGAGGGCTTTGCCCTTGCTGAGCCGGGCATGCGCCCTACGTCCAGGTAAGGGCATGTCTCGACTGGTGCTGTCGCAATCGCGTCGAGGTTGCAGCAACCACGTGCAGCCGCTGTCGCAAATTTCGTCTCTTGGCGCTTCCGCTAACAGACATCACAGCATTGGCATTGCCAACCTGGCCGCGCACCGTCGACAGTGTCCGCTCACTCGGCAATACCGCCGCCCAGTGCGCCCGCAGCTCGACGCCTGGCCCAAAGGGCGTCGATGACAGCCTGCGCAGGCCCCGCGGTGTGGGCGCTGACGGGGAGGCCTTATCGAGCCGCCTGATCGTTCAGGACAGCGTCGAGGTCATTCGCGAGCGCCTCTCCCAGAGCCGTTTCTCCTCATCCGCCGGCAGTCGTCCTCCCGAGGCGGGATGGGACGGCGGAGCTGCCAGTCTCCCGTCTGAGGTGAGGAGGGAGATCGGCAAGGCCGAAATTGCAGTCAGGAACGCGGCCGATTCGATAATCTTCGCGGTTGACGTCCTGGAGCGGCTGGCCCAGATGCTGGAGAGGGCGACGGCGGCGCGGCAGGCGGAACCAGCCGCGGAGGTGGAGGTGGTGGAGCAGGAAGCGGTGGAAGCTGAGGTGCTAGCAGAAGCGGCAAAAACGAAAAACACAGCACCGCAGACAATGACGACGACAACGACGAAGGCGCCGCCCCAAACTATGGAAGAAGCCATTGCGGGGCTCAGGAACATGGTTCTTGAAAAAGAAGAAGGCAATGGGGAAGAACAGCCTACAACCGAGGATGCAGTAATGACCGAGAAACAAAAGAAGAAGGCGCTGAAGAAGGCGAAAGCCCTGAGGAAGGCGGAGAGACGGGCAAAGCAGGCAGCCGCGAAGAAAGCCAGACTGGAAGTCAAGAGGGAGCGCAGAAAAGCACGCGAAGAAGCAGAATTACGCAAGTTGGAAGCCAGGAAGTATCCAGGGAACGACATTTCGACGCTCCGAGACTATCATGAGGCGTTCAGGGACATAGACCCCGAGGAACACGATGGCGCAGACGAAGAAGGGGCTGAGGTGGCCGCGGCGGGCGAAGACGAGGGTGAGGAGGCTGTCGAAGATGAAGAAGAGTCTGGGGTTGCCGACGCGGGTGAAGACGAGGTTGAGGAGGCCGCCGCAGATGAAGAAGAGGTTGAGGTGGTGGCGCCGAAACCACTGACCATGGCCGAGAAGAGGCGGGCCAGGAACGAGGCCGCGGCGGCGAAGAGGGAAGCGGGCAAGGTGAGGGCCCGGGAACGCAAGGCGAAAAAGCAGGCCTTCCATGCTCAACGGGCGCAACAAAAGCAGAGCAGGCGTGCCAGTCGCAAGCTCGGCGGGGCCGACCGGGCTTTGCTGAACGCCACAGAAGAGGAACTTGCAAAGACGTTATGGCCAGACAACGACGGTGGCAAGCCTTAGGTACCCGGAGGTAGCCGTCTCCAAAAACAACTCGTGTCGGGTCTTGTTCCATGCAGCCATACGTGCGTGTTGCCTGGTTCACAGACTGATTTGCAGCATCACAAAACGGCGCCACGTCACCCCTGGTCTTGCACTCCGGAGAATATTTTTATTGTCTACAAATAAATATCGGCGCCCTCACGGCATCGGACGATTGCCCAGAGGTGGTGGGCCGGCCGCATCACCACCAAGTGACATCTATATCTAGAGCCCTCCCCAGCAATGTTAGCATATCTGATATCAAAATAGACAGAAGACGGATAGGGAAAGAGGGTCACTTATCCCCAGACAACAGGGGGGTTGTCCTCCCGTCATTGCTGAAGGGAGGACAACCTGGGCTGCCAAGCCATCTTGCGCGCCCATATCTTACTTGCCAGCCAGCAGCCCAACCCGCTCGAGAGTTTACCATCCCCTGCCCAAGACACAAACCGCTGCCATATACCATCAGCAGGGTTCCAGACAAGCGCGAAGCTTTGACTCCAACTCTAGATGGGTCCCGGAACCACTAGGAAAGGTTGCGTCTGGTCAATGACGGACGGTTGAGCTCGAGACAGAGGGGTTCGTTCTCCGCGGTGGCTGATTTCCGGCCGGGTTGCCTTTGTCGTAATCGCTGCCAAAAAACGCACTTGGGTCCCCGCACTGACAGAGCTCGCGCCTGCAACCCGCCTGTCGAATCTCCCAGCGCTGCTGAACCGATCCGTCCACAATATGCGATCCAAGACACCCAGCGATAGCACAGTCGTTATCGAAGAGACCCCGCCCGAAACGCCGAAGTCGTGGAATACTGTGAACCCGGACCACAGATGTCTCTCTCCGTGTTGCTTTTTTTCGTAGAAAAAAGGTGCCGCCAACAAGGACTAGTTTTTCGTTTGGGTCCAAGAGTAAAAACACTCTGGACGGGGGTGAAATACATCCACAAAAAGTCCCCGGTAAAAAATCCGCTTGCTTCCGGTTCCCGTTCTGTCGGCGACCGTTTCTGGCCACGTACCAAAACAGGAACAACGGCAGAGGCGGATACAAAACAGAACACTCGTTGCCCCCTCCGAGTGGACGCCCGGAAGGGGAAAGGAGGCTGTGGTTGTGGCGTTCCGTCCGCCCGTGGGACCAAAGCCCACGGCGGGGGATTAATGTCGTCTGGCCAGGACCCCATGCCGTGGCATGGCGCATCGAGAAAAGATCGATAACGTCTCGGGAGCTGGGGAGCGGGAGCCTGGAAGGGGTTGGATGCCACGAGCGAGGCTGGTGTGGCATGATTGCGGCGGTGCAGAGGGTGCAGAGGGCGTGACAAGGAGGCAGGAGACTTCAATCAGCTCCGCGGCTTCCGTGTATGTGCCATTGATCCCCGCTCACAAGAGTGACAGAAAGGTCGACTCGAGTGATTTCCGGCGAGGTGAATCAGGGGCAGAAGTGAGGTGAACGCCGCGGAGCTGATCGTGGTAAGCCATCATTGCGCCCTCCCTCTGCGGCCGCAGGACGACTGGCTTCCTTGTAGAAAGAAGCTCGGCGTCATACCCGTGGAATTTGGAGCAGGTCCAAATGGGTGGCTCGTCTCGTGGCATCTCCCCATCCAAAAAGGGGACTCAAAGTTGTCTCCCAGCATCCACCGAGAAATCCAGAAATGACCGGGGTGAACTGGTTCCAGGTGTCGAGGCTGAAGAGCGCCCTCAGGCCAGAGGGTCTTCCCGAACAGACTCTAGCCTCGACGATTGCCCACCTGACCCCTCCCGTTTCCACAGGAGGAGGTGCCTGGATGCCGCTCCCAGAGAACCGGTCCGCACATCGCTCATCCACGCTTCCGCCTCCGCAGCTTTTCCAGCCAGCCGACCGCCCGTTAAGGCAGTCAGCCGGCCAGGACAAGCGCAGAGAAGCAGTCGCATGAAAACGAGACTCGTGCATAAAAGGGGGAGCAAGCGGACCCGCTAGACGCAAAACCTTTTTGTAGACAAATACCTACTTTCCACGGTCGAACTTAGGGTTAAGTTCCGAATCCCATTCTCCCCGCTCGGGACGGTCGCAAAAGAGCGAGTGCACACGGCAAAGCAAAAAAACCTCACGCGGCGATCATTGCAAGGTAACCCGATACGGGAGCGAAGATGCGACGGTTTGCCGTGGCAGGTTTGCCGTGCCTGAGCGGGTGAGGGCGCGAAAGCGCACATGCCATGTCCGGAGACGAGGCACAACATGGAGACGGATAACTGTAGGGGAGGCGAAGCGCAGAGGAGCACGGCTGCGGAACCGAGTAGCCGGGACTTCGGTTCGAGCGGGCGAGAGAGAAGCAGTATCTGTGGGCCGGGTCCGGGTCTTCACATGGCCTTCGTTGGCGTTGCGGATTCGCGGTGGCTGTTTGGGTACAGTCTTTTGCTCGACGACTTGACTCTGCTTTCTGGGGTGGATGGCGTGGGTTAGGAAGGGGCCGGAGGAAGACGTGGGTGCTGGGCATTGCGAGGCTTGATTCTCAGGCTGGAGCGCGTTTTCAGCAGTGGTTGAGGTTAGAGGGTAGGAAGCTTCAGGCTGGGGGGCTTGGGGGGCTTTATGGCAGGACGACGCGTCAAAGTGTGCTTAGGTAATACACGCGCTGTCGCGATGTCACGCGCACGATTCATCGAGTGTGCGACCCACCCGCTGGAATTAGGCCTGGTCGCTACCAGACAGCAGCCGCAAGGGATTTCCAGGAGCTTCTACAGCGCATGATCGATTTTTAAGGCCCCAGCTGTGCCTACAATTGACCCTGGGACCGGGCACCTTCAGCTCGCCATCCAGCACGATGTGAACATGTGCACCGGCGCTCTCAAACAACCCAATCACGGCTGACCCAAGATGGCCTCGACGGGTTCTCAGAAATCGTCCTACGACGAGCTCCTGGAGGCGCTTGTTGACCTTGGCTCAAAAGCCTTCGACCCGAGCATCCCCGAGAGCGCGCGAGAGCCGGCTCAACAGGAGTTTGAAGACTACGTGCAGAAGTAGGTGAGAGACGGTCGTTTTGACGGCTTCATCTCTCCAAGACTTTAATAAAATGCATGAGTCTGACTCTGTCCTGAAATCCAAATCGACTTGACTAAAAAGTGCCGGAACCGTCCCCATCATCCCAGCCCTCAACACCCTAATCCAGCCCAACAAGGTGCCGCCATGGCTGCGCGCCGAGTTTGTGCGCCTGCTGGCTGCCGTGCCGCTCCGTCGCTACGGCGTGCGCGCCACCCTGGAGTTCGTCTTTGCCGTCCACCCCACTACCGTTCCAGGCGGCGCCGCACAAGCAGCGGCAACGACAGGAGGCCCGCGGCCGTCCAAGGCTGGCGAGCAGCAGAAGCGCCGCAACGCCACCATCACCCAGGAGGCTATGGCCATGGCATCGCGCCTCCTGTCGATGCCGCCTGCCTCCATCTCGGCCGACGCCTGGTTCGCCGGCATCGCCCCCCAGCTGATGGAGATCCTTGACGGCGACCACGGTCTGGAGCTGACCAAGGTGGCGGCTTATGTCGTCGGGTTTGGCATCCTGGGCCGGAGACAGTTTGGCGCGCCTGGTAAGCCTTTTCTGATACCCGTCAAGTGTTTTGTAAACCGCGCTCGGGGACCCCCGCTGATAGTACTCGACAATAAAGGCACTGCCGGATGGCGAAGCTTTGTCGACCCGATGCTCAAGGCCATCAAGCCTGGCCCGCAAGAGATAGAGTCTCTGAACACTGCGGGCTCGGACGGGGTCGTTGATCTCAGCAAACCTTCCGTCCTCGTGTCGCCGGCTGATCTGGCCACCGGACTCCGCCGGCTCCACCACCTGGTCGTGTCGCACCCCAACCCTGGGCTCGCACGGCGGTTGATCAGTCCTGTTCTCCTTCCACTGTGGTCTCTCACTTCGAGAGGAACCCCTGAAACGAAAGAGTCGGACGAGGATGACTACTTCCGCCCGGCGCAAAACCTGTTGACCATCTACCTGAAGGTCGCTGGCTCCCTAGATCCGGTCACTACTATCATCCACAACCTTCTTTATAACGGGGAGCGGGATAGCGAGAGACTGTTATGGTTGTTCGACGAGCTACCCGAGAGGAGGATGCAGATCATTGTGCCTCCTCCGCAACAAGCGTTCCGTCTAGCTGCCGAGGGGATCAACCTGCCCCAAGCCGAACAGCGAGGCCAGAAGCTCCTAGCATTGCTTGGTTCCGTCTTCACAGACGAAGAGATATCCACAGTGTTCTTGGATTTGTTCGGCCGATGGGTCAAGTCCTCGGGGCAAAAGGAAACTTCGATCCTGCCAACCAAAGACGAGGGCAGTACCGGCCAGGATCCCACACATTTGCTGCTGGAGAATCAGGTGCTCCAGGCCATGATGCTAAAGTTTCCCGAGAGGCTGGCCAGCCAACCGGGCCACATCCTAAAACTCGTCGATGAAATCCTCGCTCAGCCAGACGGCGAGCAGCAGGACGATGAAGTCATATCCGTGGCGCTGAGCTTGCTGAACATGATTGCGACAACGCCAAACTTCCGCAGGAACATGGTGAACAAGGAGCTGATGGAATCGATCGAGCAGGCGCTGGGCAAACTAAGCAGGCATGGGAGCGGTGATGTCTCAACAACAGCCGCGAATCTCGCGCTCTTCCTCAAGTACCGAGATGGATTCGAGCCTGAGGATTCGGCACCTAGCCAGACAGACCGGCAGGTGCAGGACCGCAAGACATACGCGCTGGCGGTGTCGTACATCAGCGACACCGACTCCCCGGCGCCCGTGCGGTCCGAGGGCCTGAACCTCATCCAGAGCCTCGTGCTGGCCAACAGCCCAGTCCTGGACATCTCGGCGGTGCTGGTGCTGCTGTCGAAGCTGCTGGCCGAGGACGAGGACTACATCAACCTGCGCGTCGTCAAGATGTACACGCAGCTGGCCGACCGGCACCCAAAATCGGTCACGCGCGAGCTCATCGACCGCTACGTGGATGCGGCCGAGCTCGCGGCCGTCGACACGCGCCTCCGCTTCGGCGAGGCCCTCATGCAGGTCGTCGAGCGCCTCGGCCAGACGTTTGCGGGCGACGTCGCACGCCAGGTTTGCGAGGCGCTGCTACTGCTGGCGGGCCGGCGCGGCCACCGGCCCAAGACGGAGGCCAAGCAGGCTCGGGACGAGAAGCTGAGGCGGCTCAAGGCCGAGAGGGGCGAGCTTGACGACGACGATGACGACGCCGGGCCGGAGCAGTCGGAGCGGCAGCGGGAGGACAACGAGATGCTGGCGCGCATCGTCGAGGGCTGGGGCA
>GL876973.1:38225-54619 GCA_000193285.1 Magnaporthiopsis poae ATCC 64411 | reverse complement strand
GATCTTTCAGAGTTGATGCCCAGCCAGCCGGCGGAGTACCCTATCCCGCAGCGGTACATTTTCCAAGTTATCCGTGTAGTGCACCAGTGGGAAGCGAATGGGGACATGTATGCGAGAAGTTAGGCTGTCCCGCGGCCAGGAGTTATATTGGGTGAAGTCATGGTGGCGGTGGGAGGGGCGGCGGCGGCGGTTGGGGTCGAGGGAGAGGTGGTGGTGGTGGGAGAGGTGGCGGGAGGGGATGGCGAGGAGGCAGAGGCGGTGGGGGCAGGGGTGGTAGTAGAGGCAGGGGCGGACGAGGCCGGTGGCACTGAATTGGACGTTCACGTGGGACCTCTTCAACCTCTGAGCAAGTTCCATGATGCTAAGTGGAGCTGGAACAAGCTCCGAGCTCTACAAATGAAAGTTTTTATGAAAGTGACGGGCAAAGGAGCTGTTCTCATTCAGATGCGGTCCGACATACAAACAGTATAAGTTCTACAACGATATGTATCCCCGCCTAAAAAGCTAGACCACCGCAAAGGTGAACGGCCCAGCAGAGTGTGGGGGATGCAAGTAATCTTCCATCTGTATTAGACGAACAACTCACAGACACGAGGTCTAGTTGAACGCATATGCTGAGATGGTGAGTGTCACGAGTTCAAACGGAAATTCGCGCTGTCAGGGGCGAGGGAACAAATAAGACCACCCCAACTGGGGTGTCGGCTTGCTGTTGCACGATTACAATCGGTCCATGGCTGCCTGTCTATATCTGGTGCGATATTGCTCAACCCCGGAACTCCTGCTGGGCAGCCGAGTGGACTAGCCCATGAATAAAAGAAAATATCACCAACGCCTGTCATAACATCGTGAAGAAGCGCCTGGACAGATAGCTGGCCCGTCTCCATTAGGTCTCTGCCCAGCTGTCAGTTGATGACGACGTGAAGACGAAGGACTCAGGGGTGCAGCCCGAGGTAGTCAGCCGCCATCAAGATCTCGAGGCAGAGCTCTGTGGGAACGTCCATGTCCGGGACATCTTGGTCGTTCTGGAACCGGTACCAGTAGTGGAAGTATTCGACGACCTTGCCCAGGACCACCCCGCTGCAATCGAGATGTCAGTCGACATCATCAGACGAGGGATGGCAGCCTGGCCGGTCCATAGGGAAGTGACAAAAAGCAGAGATGAAGGGATGGGAGAGGGAAGTCAGATCAAGTGTAGTTACAACTCCATGAAAGCCCGTCATGCCGAGGCATGCGTTCCTCGTCAGGTAGTAGCAAAAAACATTTTCATCATCCAGGGATTGATTGATTCCCGGTTGCCCGGCGAGGATGCGGAGGGTTGCGGCGCAAAAAGTCAAAGCGGAAGACCAGGGACAGGGCGACCCCCAGAACCATGGGCTGCTCGCGACTGGTTGATCCGGGCACAGGCGGGCAAGGGAAGGAGAACAAACACACCTCAGCTCTTCGAGCAGGCACCGGGCAGCGATGGACTCTTTGTATTGGCTCTGGGGGTTTACCATGGTCTTAATGGTAGGGCTGGCCATAGCAGCCTCCCTGAGCACGACGAACTCGAATCCATCGCTCGAGATCAGCGTGATGTACTTGCTGGGGGTTCTTGTGGTGCCACCTTCGACATCCATCGTTGTACGCTTGTATGGCGGCGAATGTCGGGTGTGTGACGGAGTAGAGACGACGACGAAGGGGATGCTTCTATGAGCTGAAGATCTTTCCACTTGGGGTGCTGATGATTTTTTTTTTCTTTCTTTTTTTTCTTGTTCCTGTCGAAGGATGAAGTCGAGAAAAGAAAAAAGGCCAGGAAATTGAAGGAGTCTGCGGATGGAAAAGGTTTGCAGCAGCCTTGCCCCTGCAAGCAAGGGACAGGCTCACCGAGCACGTGCCAGATCCCAAAGTGCGGGCGGGGCCGATGCTGCCCGAGCGCAGGCACCTTGTTCGTAACTTAACAAAACAGCCTGGGAGCGTGTTGATTGGGAGCCCCACCCTTTGCATCATCCGCACCCGTGGTTCGTGGTTGCCGTGCCGACTGTTGACAAAACGCTGCCACCTGCGTCGACAGGCCCAGAACCTGCATCTGCACTGCAGCTCCTCACCTTTTTGCGCCTCGCCGTTCCGCATCAAATCTCGCGGCGCCCCGTCTTCCACTTCTTTCTTCTTCCCCGACTAAAGGAAACAACATCCACCATTTGAACCAAGCAGCTTCATTCCGCCGCGCCCATCTTATTTGTTCGTTTTCGTCCCGGCTGGAGGCCTGCAGGACATTCATCCGTACACCGCCGTTATCGTTTCTGCCAATCTCCAGAAAGCGCCGGTTGCTGTTTGCTTGCCACGTCTGGACGGCGATCGCTTTTTTTCTTCTTGATTCCGCCATCCACACCCTACCTACCTAGTTGCTTCCTTACTCTTGTTTGCACAGAGAGGAGCCCGACAATCAAGCCAGCCAGCCCACACCGCACAACGAAAGCCGCGCGGGCCATGGCGTCCTCATATCAATACCGCAACTCCTACTACAACAACAACAACCACAGCAGTGACAACCACCGCCAGCCGTCGCAGGAAAAGTACGAGCCGTCGATGCAGCGGAGGTCCACCATCGAGCGACGAGAGAACCGCGGGACCCGGTCGAGCGATGGCACCGTCAGCACAATGATGAGCTCGTCCACCGGTAGAGAGTCGTCGGCGACCCACATGACCGAGGCTCCTGCCTACTCCAAGAAGATCGTCGTTGTCGGCGACGGCGGCTGCGGCAAAACCTGTCTGCTGATCAGCTACAGCCAAGGCTACTTTCCAGAGGTAGGCGGATGATGGATCTTTTCCCTTTTGTCGGGCAAAAAAGCTGACGCCGGTCCTCGCAGAAATACGTCCCCACCGTTTTCGAAAACTACATCACCTATCCGACACACAACCCCAGTGGCAAGACGGTTGAGCTTGCCCTGTGGGACACTGCCGGTCAAGAGGAGTACGACCGCCTGAGGCCGCTCTCGTACCCCGAGACCGATTTGATTTTCGTCTGCTTCGCCATCGACTGCCCCAACTCACTAGAGAATGTTATGGACAAGGTTTGTTTTCCTCCCGAGTCTTGGTCGCCTCACCCATCGCGGCAGAAATCGACTAACGAGCAACAATTCAAAGTGGTACCCCGAGGTCCTGCATTTCTGCCCCTACACACCGCTCATCCTAGTCGGGCTCAAGTCGGACCTGCGCTTCCGCAAAACCTGCATCGACATGCTCAAGGCCCAAGGTCTGACTCCCGTGACGGCGGAGCAAGGGCAGGCCGTGGCGCGCAAGATGAACGCTCAGTACATGGAATGCAGCAGCAAGGAGATGCGCGGCGTCGACGAGATCTTCGAGCTCGCCATCGAAACTGTCGTCTCCAGCGACCGCAAGGTCCTCGAGGCCCAGGCCGCGTCCGGTGGCGGCAGCGGCAGCGGTGTCACCTACTCTTCCGGCGGTAGCCACCTGCCTGGGTTTGGTGTGCCCAAGAGGAAGAAGCGAAAGTGCAACTTCTTGTGAGGGGCTTGAAGTGGAACACCAGCGCTTGCTGCCTGTTGCTGCCAGCCCCGAAGAAAAAAAAATACCTATTTTTTTTATCGCCAAGTGGCGTTTTTTGCTTGCTATATCCTTGTTTCTTCCACCATCTGACTTTCCCTCTTTATTCACCACACAGCACCCTACCTTCCCACAATGGCGAATGAAGAAGTATGGAGACGGCCCCGCGAAGGACGAGTTGGATGAGGGTGCACTGCACCACCTGGAGGGGAGGGAGGATTATGAGGGAGAAGACAACCTAATGAACGACCTACTACTGCACGATTCGGGACGACTTTTTGTTTTCTACTTGTCTCTGTTTATTTGCCCCTTTGTTTGTTTACTATTTCTCGTTTGGCTTCGCTTCGTGTTCCCGCAGGAAAGGGATATCTTGGAGATTTCGGCCGGGATGGTGGAATCGTGGCATACCACTCCCCCAATGCCCCTACTCTCAAAGTACGTTGTCACCGCTAGCGCGGGCGACGTTTTATTGAACCTGTTCTTTTTTCTGTTGCCTTTTTGCCTGCTTCCCACGGCCGACGACCTTGCGTTGTCATATGAGACGAGATGTTGAGGATGCTAGGAAAACGTTGCGAGGCGGTTTGAAGAAACGAAGACTAAGAGGAGGATGGAGGATGATGTGGGGTCTACCACCGCATCGAAACGGAACCCATTTCAAGGCGCAAACAGTCGTCACAGAGAGGATGGTGAGAGGTCTGTCTAGTATCGTTACGACCTAGTCACCACCTTCCTCCATCCTCGATTCCTCGATTCTTTTCATGCTTGACGAAAGCTTCCCTGGCGGCGATGGGTTATGGCGACTCCCTGTCTTCTCCCTCTCTCCCCTCCCCTTTCCTCCCAACCCAATAACCCGTATTGTTTCGAAAAAGGACATCTTAAGTCATTGCACGGAGTGTATGTCCTTCCTCTTTTATTTTGTATCATTGCAAATCACTCTTGTTTGATTTTTCTCTTTTCCGCCAGATATCTTTTCTTTTGTAGCATGGATTTCCCAGCTCATGGGGGAATGGGATGGGTAGGACACATAAACAAAGCCATATCGTTTTAGCCAAAAAGCAAAGCACACCGTTTTTTTTCCACTCTGCTTTCTTGTGCCTCTTCGTGATAAAAGGCGTCGGGGTATCATTGATTCAGTGATCAGAAGCGCATGTAGATAGGTAGGCACCTAGGTAAATAAGCAGGAGTCGGTGTATGATGATTTGGTTCACCTCTTGGCATCATCACCGCCCTTTGCCCGACCGCTGTCGTCATCACCGTCACCGCCGCTCCCCGTGCCGACCTCGCCTTCGCCCTCGCCCTCGCCCTCACCGTCGGGCTCGTCCTTGGCCATGACGTTTTCGAACTGCGACCAGAGCGCCTCGACCGACGAGAACTCGTTGCCGACCTTTTGGGTGCGCGGTTGTTTTATGATCAGCGATTAATGGATCCACAGGGACAACAAAACAAAAAAGAGACTGCTGCCGAGAGAAAGAGACGCGTCCGTACCGTGATGACGGCCTCGAGCGACCGGTTCAGCTTGTTGATGTTGGCCAGAACGTGCTCGAAGCTCTGCGCGTGGCCGTGTTCGTGTCAGTCTCGCCCCTCGTTTACTGTCCGTGTCGGGGGTTGGTACGTCAGGAGGGGGAAACGCACCATGGCGATCTCGCCAATGAGCGCCTCGCGCTGCTGCTCAAAGGCCGACTTGTCGCTCGCGCCGCCTGCTGCGGAGAGTGGGCGGTTCAGCGACATTTTTGATACGCTGCCGTCTCGCTCTGCTTGTGTTGTTGGGCTCGTCGTCGCGGGGCCTAGCGATGCCGGCTGCTCAGTTGCGAACCCACCCTGTGGTCGCGGTGGTGCGTGGTGCAGGGTGGCCTCGGTGGACCCCACAGTGTGTCGACGTCACCAGCCTGCCATAGTTATAAAACGGCAGACGCACACTCTCATTATAACCACCCGGCTTCCAGCAATCCACAGGTTTTGCTCTTGCGGCAGGAAGAGCAAAGTTTCAAATGAGCACAGAACCTGTACATACAGAAAAAGATACTTAAGTACTCAATTTCAATCATCCACGTAACGGCCGCAAATTCCAGACCACGGCAAGATATGTAATATACAGTTTGGGAATCAACTAGGCCGACCCTGCGTTTCCTCCAAAAAGTTCGACATTTTTCAGCCCGTCTGGCTCCGGCCAGACGCAAATTCGTGCCCCTTTCACTCGGGCAGCCGTGCAAGCACGACATCGTTCCTCCCCCGCCTCCATCGCCTTGTGCGACACCACTTAGAACAGAGCGCCGCCGAGACGGATGGCGACCGACTTGTTTTGCGTGTAGTTGGCAAGGGCGGCCTCGCCGAGCTCGCGTCCGATACCAGACTCCTTGAAGCCCTATACAGCATATCTTGATTAGCATCATGGCCTCAGCTGATATGTATAACTGGGAGTGAAAACTTACACCAAACGGCAGCTGGTGGTGCACTGTAACAATTGAAACATCTGGTTAGCAAACACGACCCCGACCACGCATTCCACCAGACCATAAACTTACGCATGTTGTAGCAGTTGACCCAGACGGTGCCCGCCTTGAGCGCGTTGCTGACGCGGATGGCCGTGTTGAGGTCCTTGGTGTGCACGGCGGCGGCCAGGCCATAGTTCGAGTCGTTGCCCATCTGGATGACCTCCTCCTCCGTCTTGAACTTTGCGATGGCGCAGACGGGACCGAAGATCTCCTCCTGCATGATCTTCATGTCGGAGCGCACGTTGGTGAAGATGGTGGGCTGGATGAAGTAGCCCTTGTCGCCGTGGCGTTCGCCGCCCGTCTCGACCGTGGCGCCCTCGTCCTTGCCGGCCTTGATGTACTCCATGATGCGGTCGTACTGCAGCTGGCTGACCTGGGGGCCCTGGAAGGTGTCGTCCTTGAACGGGTCGCCGACCGCGTTCTTCTGGGCCCGGGCCTTGAAGGCGGCCACGAACTTGTCGTAGACGCCCTCCTGCACGTACACGCGCGACCCCGCGCAGCAGCACTGGCCGTGGTTGTAGTAGATGCCAAAGTTGACCCAGCTGACGGCCTGCTCGATGTCGGCGTCGTTGAACACGATGTTGGGCGACTTGCCGCCGAGTTCCAGCGTCACCTTCTTGAGGTTGGACGACGCGGCCGCCTTCATGATGGTGCGGCCGACGATAGTCGAGCCCGTGAAGGCGACCTTGTCGATGTCCATGTGCGACGAGATGGCGGCGCCGGCAATCTTGCCGAAGCCCGAGATCACGTTGAGCACGCCAGGGGGAAAGCCGGCCTCCTTGACGAATTGTGCCATGACCAGGGCCGAGAGCGGGGTCTGCTCGGCAGTCTTAAGGACAACAGTGTTGCCAGTGGCCAGGGCGGGGCCGATCTTCCAGGCGAACATGAGGAGGGGGAAGTTCCATGGGATGATCTGGCCGCAAACGCCGATCTGCATGCGAAGAAGCGTGCTCTGTCAGTCCGGTCTCGGTATCACGGCGTGTGAGTCCCCTATCTCGACTTACAGGCTCTTGCCTGGTGTAGTGGAACATATCAGGGGCGATGTCGATGGTCTTGCCCTCGATCTTGTCGGCCCAGCCGCCGTAGTACCTTAGGCAGCCGACGACGGCGCCGACGTCACCCTTAGCCATGGTGAAGGCCTTGCCATTGTCGAGCGACTCGACGGCGGCGAGCAGGTCCAGGTTCTTCTCGACAAGGTCGGCGAGCTTGGTCAACAGGATGCCGCGCTGTTGCGGGGTGGTCTGCTTCCAGACGCCTTCGAAGGCTTTGCGAGCGGCCTTGACGGCTATGTCGACATCCTTCTCGGTGGCCTCGTGAACGGAGCAAATGACCTCCTCAGTGGTGGGGTTTATGACCTCGAACGTCTTCTTGTCGACGCCCTCAACCCACTCGTTGTTGATGAACCTAGGAACGCACAAAAGGAAAAAGGTTAGGCTTTGGACTTTGCCTGCATATGGGCACCTCGGCTAGGGACGGTTCAATGCGGCGACGCAGGCGGCACCTACAGGCCGGTCGGCTGCTTGAAGGCGCCGGTGGCAGGAGTCTTGAGCTCCGTGAATAGGTTCGCCATCCTGTAGCCTCTGGAGATGTATGTGTTTTGGGTTGGTCGTCCTGACGATTGCTTTGACAGGATGGGTGGGTTGAGGAGGTGCGGGAGGATTTAGAAGTGAATGGACAAGGAGAGGAGCGCCAGAGGAAACGAGAGAAGGAGGGCCAGGTGGTTTCTTATAAACAAAGCGGGGTTTGAAAGGACGGTACAACGCGGGCATCGCAGGACCCGATGCAAGGGTGGGCATCCACGACAGCCAGCCCACACCATATGGGTCATCTCGACCCGGCCTTCCTAGGGGAGGAGGAGGTGGCAGCGACCACCTGCGGCAATGCTTGGAAGGCGGGTCGCACATGGCCAGCCTCGGGGTCCCGGGTGGAGGCAACTATTCAGGTTGGTGCCCCCACCATTTCTGGACCGACTCTGGGCGCCGCGTGTTCAGCCGAGAGCCAGACCCAGATGGGATGAATATGAACCGGCCGGCGTCCACATCACAGCTCCACGCCGAGCCCACTATTGAGGCCACGCTCTCCTGGATTCCGACATGGCATTCCGAGTTGGCATTCCGAGGTGGCTGACGCTGGCCACAACCTGCCTCCTGTTGCTGTTCGAAGGCGTTGCCTCAGAGAAATTCACGCTGCTGCATCTCGGCTGGGCCGTTTCGCCCCTTCCCCGCACTAGCCAACGATAGCAATATCCACCATGACGACAGGTCGTACAACCGCACGCCCTGATTGGACAACCCCTCCAAAAGGTGGTGCACGCCATATGCGCTGTTGCTAAACGGCTTTACCATTGCGACCGACAGTGCCGACCCCGCTGTCTCCCGCCCCAGCAGTGAAATATTCCTATAGTCATCCCGTTGACCCTAGAGCGGCGTGACGGATAATTCCGTAACAACGGAGGCTTGCCATCTCGCCCAATGAACATCCCAAAGCTCAGTCCAGATCGATCCGGTTTACCGGATGACGCCCGAACTTCCCGCTAGCCCTTGGCGTATCCGATATGGGGTTCTTTTCTCCATGAACTTTTTGGACCAACTCCTGGACAAAAGGAGCTGCGCGTGGCGCGACGGAATTCACAAAGTGATAGCACAGGACGACCGTCGTGGAGCGAACCTGACAGAATGCTACCATCCTTCGCGGCAAGCATTACCCCGCATTGCCACCGCAGTGCATTATTTAGCGCCCTAATCTCCACAGGTATTTGACGAGGAAATGCCATGAAGGTGGAATTAAGGGGAGATCATTTTGCCTCGAGGCAGCAGATATCCAGTGTCACGTAAGAGCAGCC
Organism: Magnaporthiopsis poae ATCC 64411; assembly: GCA_000193285.1. Lineage (NCBI taxonomy): Eukaryota > Fungi > Ascomycota > Sordariomycetes > Magnaporthales > Magnaporthaceae > Magnaporthiopsis > Magnaporthiopsis poae. The sequence continues at coordinate 45,745 of GL876973.1, read as the reverse complement.
TTTTGTCAGCAACACTATTTGGTTGGGTCCAAGTTGTCCCGGCCAAAGGGTCTTCCTCGGTGCCCCGCGCAGCTCCAGCGCCTCGGTCTAAAAGCTTGCGAGACTAGAACGACGCAGCTGCTCCATTTGCGAGCATGGATACCCCCCAAAGCGTCGGTTTGTCGTTCCAGTCACATTGACTCGGGCCGCCGGAAGGCTTCCATTCCACCGAATCCTAGTGGAGAGTAGGCAGACATGCAGCTGATGGCCTCACGACACCAGCTGCAAGGCCTTTTCTTTTTGAACCCCACATTCCGAAGCTCTTCCTCGCAAACGGCGAGACCGACAGCAGGCCGCATTTGGACAAGCAAAACCCATATCCCTGTCACTGCAGACGAAGCTTCTTGGGCTGGCGCATCCGTCAGAGGCCTTTGAAGACTGGATGCTGGGCGATCGAACGGAGCGGGAAAAACGGATGCAGCGCAGGCGGGACCTGTCTAGCTTGGCGTCTTGTTTGTGGTCCGTTTCCCCCATCTGCCGATCTCGGCCTACCCTGTCGAGTTAGTCTTGAAATTTTGGATGGCTAAACCATCTTCGAATGCTTCCACTCATGCGGCTCTTGGTCTTGCCTGAAAGTCCAGGCACGTACAGTATATCACTGGCGGTTGCAACCGCAAGCTAAAATAGGGTGAAGTGATATCATCCAAGGCCTGAAATCGAAATAAACCCTCCGACGCAGTAGCCCCAGCCACAATTCCGGAGGGTGCAGCCACGACGCCACTTTTCGCATCTCCAAGTGTCCACCCAACATTCGAAAGACGACAAGGACCACCAGTCGCGACCGGCTTTCTTGATCGGCTTTTGCTTGCTGGATTGAACTCTTGTAGAATATCTCGGTGTATGCAAACAAATGCGCTGCTATCGCTTCTTTTTCGCATCTGCGAGAAGAAAAGCAAAAGAGAAGAATAAAAAACTCAATATTGAATTTCCAAGGCTGAAAAATTTGTGCCGCCACGAGTTGTGTATCATGTTGCTGGGGCAAGAAATAAGGGCAGCCTCAGCCGCCTTCTCCGCAATTTTTTTCTCGACAAGTGCCTAGCCTCGGGATCGACATCGCGCCTCGCAGCCACGCCGCCCTCAGCGCTCAAATCCGATCAAAACGACTGCAATCCCATGATAGCAACAGCGCTGAATATACACAACCCCTTAGCGGCACAGCAATGGCAGAGCCCGCGCTGAGCGCCGCGGCGACGGCCCCCGACACCGCCGCTCCGGAGCCCTCAGTCGGTATGCTGGATCCCCGCGCTAGCCTTCAGGGGCAGCCTCGCGCCTGCCCTGTCGGCCTCGTCTGCGGAAAAACCAGAATGCTAATGGGCGCGCTCTCCAGCCAGCAATGTGGTCAAGACAGAACCACCTTCACCTCCTGCCGCCAGCGCTGCCGCTCCTGCCGCTCCTGCCTCTCTACCCGCCGCAGCGCCTGTCTCGGTCCCTGCTGCAACGCCAGCGGCCCCTGCCGCCATGCCTGCGGTGGCAGCGACAACGCCGGAGTCAACGCCAGCGCCAACAACGGTCTCAGCGCCAGCTCCAGCTCCAGTCCCGACACAAGGGGCCGCGCCCGCAACAGTGCCGCCGATATCGACCCCGATCCCTACACCAACACAAGCACCAGCCGTTCCGCACCCACCAGTCTCGACACCGGCGTCTGCACCAATATCGGCACCTGCTCCGGCACCCGCTTCCGTTGCCGTTCCTGCCTATATACACACACCAACCCCGGTCCCGGCAACAGCTCCGGCGCCCGCGCTCGATGACATGTCCTTTAACCTCGCGGACAGCATCCTCAACGCCCTCAAGCGGCCTAGGAGCCCCGAGCCCGGAGACGTCGCCGGTGGGGATGAGAAGAGGCCGAGGACCGACGCGGCTCCGCCGGCGCCCGACGCGAATCCGTTTGATATCGGTGCCCTCCTCGAGTCGGCTCTCGGAAACCTTGACGAGCACCTCAACGACCTCCTCCCACCGATGCCCGACCTAAACGCCAAGCCTGCCGCGCAAGCGCCGCCCGTCTCTGCGCCACCCCTTGCGAACGTGCCCGCGGCGACGGCCCTACCTAATGCCGTGGTTGGCCTCGCGCCACAGATTAAGCATGAGCAGAAGAAGATGAAGTTCTTCCAGAACGCCACGTATATCGTGCGGTCTATGGGGCTGCCGCTCCTCGGGACTCTGGTGAGTCGCCGACGTCTAGACACTCAGACTCAGGTCTCTATGTAGTCGATCCTTCTGCTAACCGCAACTTCCCGCGGGATCTAGGCGGTGCAAGTACTCCTTGCGCTCTCCGAGAAGCCACGCGCCGAGACGGTCGCGGCGATCCGCAGCTCCAACTCGGAGATCGGCAAGGCCTACAAGGCCCTGAGCGCGACTTTCAAGCAGGCGCGCAGGATGTTTTCCGAAACGTCTTCCATCCTCCACCCGGACGAGCTCGAGATCAAGGAGTCGGGAGACCTTGAGACCATCCAGATGGCCAACATGGCGACTATCTGCTCGACCATCTTCGAGTCCGACGACGCGTCGCTGGCTGAGGCGCACGATGCCTTCCTACGCACCTTCGTGCCAGAGTACGGGCCTCTTAGCGACGATCTGATAAAGCTGTTCCTGAGTCTCAAAACCCAGGCGTTTCTGCGCGCGTGCCCGGAAAACATCGAAGAGGAGCGCATGAGGGAAATACTCGCGGGCTTCTTTCCCACCGATGCCGAGGCGCCTCTGAAGCAGCTGCACCCGGACCTACCACTGACCCAGACAGAAAAGGTCTTTGTGAGTGCGTCGACAAAAAGAGGCGAGCGCTTTGGCAACGAGATCAGGGACGCTATGAAGAGGAGTATGTGCTAGTAGGCTGAGCGCTGGTCTGCGTGTCCTCCCTAGTTGCCTTGGCCCTAATCGCGTGCTGACATTGCTGGACTGCCAGGAATGCTTTCTATAGAGTACCCAAGCGACGGCTTCTTGGATGAGATGAACAAGTACCTGAGGGACAATCACGATACTGTCCTGCGCTATGCGGAGAGCCAAGGCATCGAAATCCCGCTCGACGAGGAGCAGATGACGGACCTGCCGATGGACGGCGCGTTGGATTTTGATCTGGCTGCACTGCAGGCCTCGGTCAAGGCAGACACGAGAGGGATCGGCGACTTGACGGCGCCAGAGTTGGCCTCATCCCTGTCCGAGAGCCTTGGCCTTGGTAAGCTCATCCAGGATTCGCTCGAGAAGGAGAAGCCGCCGGAGACGGAGCCCAAGGGACTTGCGTCTCTGATAGCCGAGAAGCTTGGCGCCGGCGCCGGCGCTTCTCCATATCACCAGGGCGGCATGCAAAATTCATACATGCAGTATCAGAACTCGGCATATCCAGCAGGCTATCAGCAAAACGCGGCCCCGGCGACGTCGGGCGGCCATGCGGTCGATCTGCCGCCTCACCAAAGCTCGCCAACAACTGTCCTGTACGAGCGGGCACGCCAAGCCGCCGTGGCCAAGTCCACAGCACACGCGCGCAGGGAGGGTCTACACAGCACTCGCCGCCCTTGGACGCCAGAGGAAGAGCGGGCCCTGATGACGGGTCTTGATATGGTCAAGGGCCCTCACTGGAGCCAGATCCTCCAGCTGTTTGGTTCCAACGGCACAATCAACGATATACTCAAGGACCGCACCCAGGTTCAGCTCAAGGACAAGGCGCGCAACCTCAAGCTCTTCTTCCTCAAGACCAACTCGGAGATGCCGTACTATCTGCAGTGCGTCACAGGCGAGCTCAAGACGCGTGCTCCAAGCCAGGCCGCGCGTAAGGAGGCGGAGGAAAAGGCACGCCTTAACTCGGAAGAGGAGAACGCGAGGATCCAGGGAATCATGACCCTGGCCGGCGGACTTCAAAACAATAACGCGGCCAACAACAACACCAATAACAGCAACGGCAACGGCAACGGCAACGGCAACAATGGCAATGGGAACAAGGGGGCGAGCCCTGTGCCTAGTGCTCCAGCCTACTCTCCACTCACACCTGGTGGGTCTGTGTATGGGGGCGCCGGGGCCAGGACGGGCAGTCCGTCGACGCCAGTGCACACACCCGTCATGGCGCCGGCCAAGGTGGCAATACCACCAGCAACGTCGGCGGCGTCGATGACGCATGCTGCCGTCGCACCGACCCCGCTGGCTCTCAATGGGACTGTTGCTCGACCTGCCGGAAGCGCACCTTCTGCTATGACGCCGTCACCTCATGGGCACTCAAGCCCAGCGAGCGCCACGGCATCTGTGCACCACCAGATACATACCCAGCAGGCGCAGCAGCGTCCTGCACAGAGTAATGTGCAGCACCAGCAAACTATGCAAAAACAGCAGCAACCGCCGCAACAACAACAACAATCACCACCACCCCAACAACCACAGCAGCACTATGCTACTCCCCAAAGAACCCCACAGGCTTACCCCCAGTCGCGGCCGCCTCAACAGCTTCAACAAACCCAGGGGCAGCGGCCGCCGTCGCAGGCGCACGTGGGCGTGCAACAGCGGGCTACCCCTCAGCCACAGCCAGCCCCGACTATGCCGCCGGCCGTGTATCAGGTCCAGCAAGCCCAGCAGGGCCGACTGCCGCCGGGGCATCCCCAGTACCAGACCCAGTCACAGGCGCGACAGCAGGTTGCTCAACAGCAGCAACGGACCGCGACGCCCCCGATACAGGCGCAGCAGACTCAGGCGGCGAAGCCTCAGATGCCTGTGGGTGGGCAGCAGCAACCCCAACAGTCGCTGACTCTACCTCCATCGCTCAAGCAGCAGATACAGCAGCCGCAGAGCCTCCAGCAGGCACGATACCCGCCACACACGCAGCCTATTCAGCAGCAAGCCCAGCATCCGCAGGTCCAGCAGCAACCCCAGCAGGCGCAAGCCCAACAGCAAAACCTGCAACAGCTGCGACCGCAACAGCCGGTTCAAGCCCAGCAGCCACAGGCGCAGACGCAGCCACAACCACAGCAGCCAGCGCCGGTAGCAGAAATCACACACCACGGTCTGCCTGCCAGCGCGACTGGGGAGCTGGACCTGTCAGAAACAAACTCGGATGCCGCTCTCTTGCGTACATTGCAGGCCGCCATCTCTGGTGTTTCCAGCTGAGTGTCGTTATTTACCTAAGCATTGCTGGCGTTGGGACATGGTGTTTTTGGGCTTTATTTCTTTTTTATGCCATCTGGTTTTAGCTCCGTACCCGACCATTTTTCTCTACCTAGAAATCTTAACCGTGATGGGCATATCGGCCCGCATAGTCGATTTGCTCGCATGAGAGTTTCTCCAGATTCCCTACCAGCTTGACCTTGTGTTCTCCCTGACTGTTGTTTATATATTTATATATCATACGCGGCACTCTTGAGCGCAAACTCTTTTTGCCATTGGGGCATGCGATGTACTCCGGCCCTAGACGAATAAAAACCTGTTTTTGGTCTACGGGCTTTGCCAATGAGTCCCTTTGACTCTTCTCTGCTTGTTTTCCGGGACCGTGTGCGTGGAAATGAGATCGTGGAGGTGCTGAAACCCGTGGCAGTGCGGCAAACAAACGGGGCGCTCTTTCACAGACCCATGTTGTGCTTGGTGCCACAGGCAACAGCGGAGTCAGGGGAGCGGTGGGAAGGCATGACATTATACTCACACGTCCTGAAGCAGGCACCTTGTTCTGTCCTCCGCCCGCATCCGCCCGATGCCGCCAACACCCGCTCGCCGTTGCCCTGCAGGTGGTGGACACAGCCAAGGGGCAAACATGCGCCAGTGGCGGAGCACTGCAGGCTGCCCTAGGTATGCAGGTCCCATGCCTCGTCCACTTGTCCTGACAGCCGTTTAATTCTGTTTCCCCCTCCATGCAGGCACCCGTACACGGGGCTGAGGCATCAGGAAAATGACCTGCGTGCTGCTTCGGGAGACCGAGGCATCCCGCCAGGGAATGGATCGCATGTCGAGACCAGTACAGTCGTCTCAATCGGTTTCGGTGGATGCTGCGGGTGACTCCGTCTTTGGCTCATGGCTCGGTCATCGACAGAGTACCTGCCAGAGAGACATGCAGGCCCTGCTCCGTGAAAAAGATATCGTCACATCGCCCAGCACAGCTCCGTCATACCGTGCACCGGCAACCCGGTCAGCGGCCACATGGGAGTGCCGCACGGAGCCGCGCCCTTTTCTCCGATTGTGTACTCCCAAATTGCTCTTTCTTCTACTTCCAAGGCCAGCCCAGGAGACAAAGGCATACGTCCGAGTCCTTGATGCAGGCGGCCCACCGTGCGGCCCAGTTGCCTGGATGTTTTCCCCCTAGCCAGCGTGCCTTCCGGACCATGACTGACAGCAGGGAGGGTCACACAGGACAGTCAAGCTGGGATGATGTGTGCCTTATTCTTTTTACAAATTGCACAGCTCACCGAAACGCTGGGACGGGGAACATGCCCCCACGTAATCGGCAGGGTGCGCGCTGGGTGGATACACGACCGGGTGGTTATAACGACCAAGAGGAGGTTTCCACCAGTTGAGTTGTCGGAGTAGCCTGGCACCAGATACAGCGCCTGTCTGCCTGCCTTTGCCGTTACGATCGTTGCGCCCGAAACCAACGCGTCACGCAATCTCTTCCCACATTCAGCCCTGTCAGCCTTGAGGCAGCTGCTGGGGGTTTGGACAGGAGGAGGAAGTGTCAAGTAAAAAAAAAAAAAAAAACAAAGAAAGAAGATCGGGGACAACTGAGGGACAAAACGTCAGAGAACAGAATAAAGGAGGATGGGCAATGAACCACCCCACTGCCCATCCACACGCAACAAGCAAGGGAGAAAAGAAGAAGGTAAGAAAGAAACCCGGAGCGGGGGAGGCAGGGAAGGCAGCATCAGTAAACAGCAATGTTTGGACGCTCGCCGTGCAGCAAAAAGGCTGCCGCAGGGTGCGTCAAGTGCCAGAGCTGCAACAAGAGCTTCAACGGGCGGCTGCGGTTCAACGGCCACCACCTGCGCACCAAGTTCTGCTCCAGCTGCTTCTGCCGCCACGTCGCCGGCAGCCGCGCGTGCCCGAACCCGCGCATCAGCGCCCTGCGCGCCCAGGGCTTGACCTGCGGTGGGGATCTTATTCGGGACATTCCCTGGTGTTTTGAGCGTGAGTTTTTGAGCCTCAGCTATCCTCTTTTCCCCAGCGGCGGCATTGCTGACTATTTTGAGCCATGCCAGACGTCACCTGCACCGACCTCAGCGCCGTCGGTGGCCACTGCCGGCGGATCGTCAAGCAGGGCAACCCGACCAAGTTTCCTTCTGCGACGCCCGTAAGTCCGCCCACATCTTTCCTCCTCTTCATCCTTCCTTCAAGTACGCCCGCCCCGTTAACCCCAGAGCTCATGTACAAACAGACGGCTGCGCATCCCCCGACTGCCCAGCCCCGAAACCAGCCGACCACCCCTGCTGCCCAGACCACCGCTGCTCGACCCCCGGCTGCGCAACACCGCGCCCGCCCCGACCGTACCGGCACTGCGCAACGCACACCTGCGAGGTCGAAGACTG
>GL876973.1:16349-37457 GCA_000193285.1 Magnaporthiopsis poae ATCC 64411 | reverse complement strand
GCGCTGGGCGGCAGGGCGGCGGCGGCGGGGATGGTGCTGTGCGAGAGGCACTTCGGCGGGTACGGGTATGGAGGATGGCTGCCTGGGCCGGGGCCGTGGATGCCGGATGTTGACGGTGGAGGAGGAGGAAGAGGTGGTGGGTTTGGGGACTTCTTGGGTGGTTTGTTTGGCGGTGGCGGTGGTGGCAGGGCGCCATGGGGTGGTGGTGGTGGTGGTGGTGGGAGGCGGCAGGAGGGGCGTTCATCTGTTTTTCGACGAGCCCGGTTCGGATGGCTTGGGCTATGGGCCTGCCAACGGGATTCAGTGAGGAAGTTAAATTGCACGTTTTTCAAGACTGGAAGACGATGTATAGTATTAAGTAAATGGGTGACCGATAGTATGACATGTGCTTATTCGAAGCACTGGTGCATTGGTAAAGGCATGGTGATTCTATCGACAGGCCACCCTTTGCATATTTTAACGGGTATCGTGGGATTTTCCTATCAGTTAGAGGAAGGCGGGGCTGGGTGCCTTTGCTTCCTTGTTGTTTTCCCTGCTTCTTTCTTTCCTATTTCTTTTTCATTTGTTCATCCGTCGCGCTGGCGATCCCGGACTTTTACGTTGACGGAGACGAGGCTGGTCGCCGGTCACTTGGTCAACGTTGGTCTGATTATGAAATGTCCGGATGCAGATTCTGGGAACGGCTCTTAAATATCGGCTGCGGGTCCAAATCGAAATTTCCGCCACCCCTACTGAGGTCGATCTGAGAGCGACTTGACAGGATATTGGGATGACTCCGATGAGATGCCCATACGCATGTCGGGAAATTGTCGGGGAACTTGTCTGGCGGCTGCAAACCCAAAGACTGTCTCTACCTCTCGTCTTCCTTATCACCTTTCGCCGTCTCGTCGGCGCGAGACTTGCTGGCGGTGGCGGCCTGCTCAAGGTTGTCGCGGCGAGAATATGGATTGGCGTCGAGTTTCGTCGGCGGCTTGTTGGGTTTGTTGGTCGTCGCGGCCGTATTTGCGGGTATTCCTTCTTTTCCAACGGGGCCTCGCCCGGAGGCTTCCTGCCGTTATACTCTCGAATCAACACGGCCGCTGTCTGTGCTATGGCTTCTTCAGACTGCCATTCATTGTACTCTGGCCCCCATCCTTTGTAATTTACCAAGTACTCGGTGAAGTCTCTTTTGTAGCTTCCCCAGCGTTTTGCTCGTCGCCGTTAAGCTCCCTTTCGATTTCGACCCTGCCCAGGGGTGAAGTATCTCTATCGAACCAGTTTCGGGCAGGCGCCGGCGAAAGTTAAAGCATCAAAACGACCGGGTGTACCCTTCAAAATGTTGGAAATCGGTAGGCCAAATCGTATATCTTTCCGGCACTGTAAAGAGACCGGCCTTTTTAAAAGGAGAATTTCCGCTCTTCACTTTCCCAGAATGTTGCAGCCCTTGTAGTCCAGATCCTTGAGGAATCCGAGCATCAGGCGCGGTCTCTATTGATCCTCCTGTGAAATCTGCTGCTTGTTCGAGGGGATAGATACATGAAAGCCACCAGCAGCAAAGCCCCTGCGAGCGTTTAAAATACAGCAATATCAAGGAAACCCAGCACCCAGGTAAACACGCGGTCCCGCTCTCCACCTCATTTGCTGCCGCGGCGGCTCCCACCACGAGGGCTACGGCTGGGACCAGGCTGATCACTAGGCCTAGGCTGGATGCATACCAAACCATGCGTCAGCAACCTCCACAAGCGGACAAAAACAACTCGCAACAAACCCAAACTTACACGACTCTCCATCTCGATCTCCACATCAGCAGGATCCTCCTTCTGCCGCCGCCGCCGCTGAGCAGCAGGGGGCACCGCAACGACCACGATAGGCGGCTCCTCCGCGCTGCTGCTGCTCTCACCGGCAGGACGGGTAGTGAAAAGACGTGGCTTGCGTCCGGTTGCTGCCCCGGCGGTGCTGCTGCCTTCTCCCGCGTCCACGTTGCCGACCCCTGCACTATTACGCTGCCGATCCTCCCTCCGCTGCTCCCGCTCCGCCTACCGCACCGCCCGCCTTGCCGCCCGCCTCTCCTCCTTCTCCCGCTTTACCATCGCAGCGGCGTAACTCAGCCGCAGCACGCCTATGACGCACGCAAGCACGACGAGGATGCCCAGCCCCACCAGGATGGCGATTACCCCCGGCGGCGGCGTCATCGAGTTAGGATCGTCGGCGCGACGCCGCAGCACCGGAGGGCCGGAGGGGTTCCCCCGGGAAGGAGATATGTTGTCCATCGGTGCTGCTCTCCGGGGATACGGAACGGGCGGCGGACCCGGACGAGGAGGAGCAGGAGGACACGGCGGATACGGTGTCTGCAGGGACCGTTGCCGTTGCGCCGCCGTGTCCGTCGCTGAGGTGGTGCGTGTTGGTTGACCGAATGGGCGCTGGGGACTGCGCGCGTCTGTCGTGGCCCCCGCCGCTGGACAGCCAGGAGGAGAAGGAGCCTATGGGCGCAGAGGATGGATGTTCCGTCGTTTCACCTCTTCCTCTCTGGCGCCGTTCTCCAGTCTCGTGGCCCTCGTCCGGAGCCAGCTCCGGAAGGGACCGGTGGTGCCGGAGAGACGGGGGATCTACGAGGGTGGCCTCGGAGGGGATGCTGCTGTAGTCCTTGCGCTCGATCTGGTTGGTGTTGTTGTTGGGGGTGTGATGATCGCCCTTCTCGACATTGGCTTCTGCGGCTTGCAGACGCTTGTCCCGGAGAACGAGGATGCCGCAGATGAGAGGGATGGCAAGCAGCACGGCTAAGAATACTATGGCGAACCAGAAGATTATGCGACCGCTGGGGTCATTTCCGCCCGTGTAATAGATAATTGGAGTGATGGTTGTGTTGTTCATAGTAGCGGTAGCAGCGGTCGTCGTTTCGCTTGACTACGGAGCTGCTCTTGTCAGTCCTGCTCTCTTTCCAGTCGATGGGATCCGCGATGCTCTTGGACCGTCGCAGTTCACCCCTTTCTGCCATCCAAGTAGATGCACCTTAATAACAGAGCCTGAACCACCAGAACAGAAACAGGACAAGAAAGATTGCTCATCAACGAAGTCTCCTCCGGAAACAACAGATGCAGAGTCCGAAATACAGAAAGACCACGAAGAGGAAAAGCACTATGCCGACAAGCACGCTGGTGATGATAATGATGATACTCTCGACTGACATGTGCTGTGCGCCACCTAAAAACTCCGAGGCCTGGCAGGGCTCTGGTGAGGTCGGAAGGTTACCGCACAGGGGAATCCCTAGTCGCGCCGGAAAAACTTGGTGTATACAAAGACGGCGGCGACCACGAGAAGCGGTATGCCAACAACGGATGCGGCGAGTGCCAGGGCGACCTCGGCCGGCATGCGGTAGGGCCTGTCAGATGGTCAATGAGAGCGGGGAGATGCTGGAACGTCAAAAGTATTGCCCGACAGTGCAGACAGGAAAGTTTTCAAGGGTAGGCACGGGTGTAAGGCCAAGGGTATATGGCTCGGTGTGGTGCTGCTTCCTCGTCAAGAGCACTGGACCGCCAGCTCTGCGGCCAGGTACCTATTTATACATGACGTCGAGGCTCATTCCCTGCCAGCACGTCGTGCATTGAGTTGGACCATCCGTGATGCCTCCCACCAAACTATGGGAGTCACCCGTGTTGCACGGCAGCACGTTATTTCATGGAAGACAAGGTGGGGGTGTAGCATGTGAGGGCATGGATGTGCTGCTGTATTCGAATTGGTTCCGTGCGCGGGCCAGCCATGTACAAAAGAAGAAGAGGTATAGAACATATTGCTCCTGATGGTCCGCCACGTTGTGCTTGTATTGAATGCAACCAATCTGTTTATCAAGTCCGCAGGAAATTCCATACAGGAGGATGCCTCCACTCCCTCTGGGCGACGGAGCCGAGCCAAGCACGCTATTCCAGACAGAAGCTCCGTCACAAGGCGACGCCGATATCGTGCGACGGCGTCAGCACGAGGGGTCTGCCCCTCGTCGTCTCGTCGCCCTCATCCTCGCCGTCATCCAGTCCCGGACGATCCCTTCTCAGGATCGGGAACTTGAAGCTCGCAATGATGTCGGCCGTCGTCGGGCTCGCCACCTCCTCCAGCGCCCTCGCCGCGGCTGCCGACTTTACCGCGGCCGCCGTGTTGATGGCCGGCGGCATCATGGTCCCTCGCCGGCTGAAGTTGGGCCGCGGCGGCATGACCCTGAGGGCCACTGGGGAGGGTGACCGCGGCTGCGCCTGCTGCTGCTCGGCCATGGGCGGGGATGGAGGCGCCGTGCTGGGCGGGGACGGGGCCGTCTTTGTAGACTCCGATGAGGCCCCATTGCTGGACGCAGAGGAGGCGGCCACATCGCCAGATACCGGCGAGATTGCTGCGCCGGAGGGAGATGATGAGGCCCCCTGGCTGACTGGACGGCCATCCTCGGCCCAGGTGGGCTGGCGGCGGCGGTGGCGGCGGCGGCGCCTGCGCTGGGGGTTGAAACAGATGGCCACGGCCAGTATTACGACCATGCTCAGGGAGAGCAGGCCGACCAGGATCAGGATGCTGGTCGTGCTGTTGGGCGCGACCTGACGTCGGAGCAGGAGGGTGAGGTGGTCCCGCGACCGGGGCTTCATCTGGAGCGAATGGTGTTGGCGGCTGTGACGGTTCTTGGGCGCAGTTGATGTGATGGGCCGGGTTCACAGCAGCCTTCGGTCTAAATGGACGGCAGGAGGAGAACGAAAGGCAGGAGGGAAAAAGAGAACAGGCAAAAGGTAAAAGGAACAAAGAGGAATCTAGAAAACGAGAAAAGAGCGAGGGGCCAGATAGGCTCTCCATGACGAGCATACCCTACAGCCCAGAGCAAGACGCCTCCTCTCTCGACGGAAAGGTTAAGCTTCCGCCGGTCCAGGCCATCCGTGCCCGGCGCCTGGTCCAAAGCTTGTGCAAGCTCCGGCGGGGGTACCCGCGACGGAAGCGATACACCAAAAGGCCACTCATTAGGTACATAAACAACCTCCCTTAAAAGAAGCATCTCCTCTCCTGTTTCCTCTCCTATTTTCTTTCCCATTTTTCTTTCCTATTTCCTTTCCTATTTTATTTCTTTTCTTTTCCTATTTCTTTTCTTTTCCTATTTCTTTTCCCATTTTCATTCTTATATGTTCAGCCTGGCGAAGGAGGTTTATTTGGCCGGGGTTACTTTTTTTAGTGTATCGATTTTTTTCTGGGATACGCGGGAAGGTACAGTATCCAGTGTAAAGGCCGGCCTCTTCAGCCACGCGCGCCACCAACCCGCGCCGGATCCCTTCCCGTCAACACCAACACCAACACCAACGCCAGCACCAACCCAATCCCCAGCCCAACAGCGACACCCTCCCTCTGCGCCGCCATCCGCGCCCTAAACATGACAAACCACATCCCCAGCGCCCCTCCTCCGGTCTCTCCACTCCTCGCAGCCTTTAGCGCCGGCAAGCCATCCAAGCTCCAGGCATTCTTCCTCCTCTGGTAGTCGACCCACTCGCCAGCGCGTTCCTTTTTCGCCCAGGCCTCGTCCAGCGTCTTCCTCTCCTCAAACACGTCCGTCTCATCCCCTTTTCCTTTTCCTTCTCCCATACCTTCATCCCCAGCATAAAGCGCCCGCCTCACCATGGGGACGCCGTATCCGCAAGACGTCGTGACCTTCCACACGTCCAGCACCACGATGGCGCGCGGTGCTTTTGGCTTCGGGAGCCCACCCATCTCGACCAGCAAGGCGGCTAAGCGTGCTTCATTGGTCCACTCGACAACTTCGCGCGCACGGCAGTAGAGACGCAGGATCCGGGGCGCAGAGCCCATGGACATGAACATGACGGTTGCGCGCCCGTTCTCGTACAGGTGCGCGAGCGTCTCGCAGCCGGAGCCGGTGCGGTCGACGTAGGCGACGCGGTTGGGCGTCAGGACGGATAAGGTGGATGACGGAAGACCCTTGGGGGACAGGTTGATGTGCCGGCCGTGCGTGGGCGCGGTGGCGAGGAAGTAGACGGGCTGGCGCAGGGCCCAGGCCATTAGGTCGGGCGTGAGGGAGGGGAACTCCTTCATTGTGTTTTTGGTTTGTCTGGTGTGATAGTGGATAGCGGCAACGATGGCACGTAACCCAGAAAAAAACCTACAGAAATAGAAAAAAAAAAAAATAAGGAAAAGAAATAGGACAAGAAATAGGCAAGGAAATGCTCTTTTAAAAAAAGGAGGTTGTTTATTGCTGCCCATGTACCCAACGAGTGGCCCTTTGGTGTATCGCTTTCTTTCTGGTCTGCGTGGAGGGTATTCACTGAGGGGTTGGGCCGAGTTTAGGCTCTCGTAGATGACAACGAGATGATGGGTGGTGACGGCCATGGGCAGAGCACCAGCTTGCGTCCGAGCTCGGACATCCTAAATAGGTATGCGTCTCTCACCCATTGACTCACACCGCACAACCGAACGAACATCGAGTGGGGCTGAGAAGCAGCAGCTCTCTTTGTATTGCAAGTCGCTCTAGCTATTCCAGAGCGCAGAAAAGAAAAAGTCGACGACGACGACGTTTTTGTTTTGACATGCCACAAAAAAAAAGAAAAAGGTACCAACCAAAAAAAAAATCTATCCTAGCGAACAACCAAAAACCCAAGGAAATCCAACACGGAATGGGATAGGTACCTTATACATGACCACGAGAGCGTGTGCACAACAAAATACATCAAGACCGGAGAAAACAGTGTGGTCCGAGTATACCACAAAAGAAATCCATCAACGTACAACAGACATTTCCATCAGACAGTACATGCGTTGGAGAAAAGAAACATCAAGACATGGAGGAGGCACGAAGAAAAAACACGAGCCTCGAAACACCAATCCCCGTCTATAGTGGAAAAGAAAAAGTGTAGAAGTAGAGGGCAGACATTCCCATGATCAAGTCCCGAAACAGGAAAAGACAAAGAAAGATGAAAAACACCGAGTGACTAACACAGGGCAGAGAACAAGGGGTGTGATGGGCAAGGGTGTGGGCATGGGTACGGATGGGGAAGTGGCTGCATGGTGCATGGTGGATTACAGGAGGGGTAATGAACAAACAGAACCAACACCACAAGGACAAGCGGCCTCATGACCCATCGACCGATGCACCTCGCACGACTTGGCACACACGCCGAGCTGGAGCCTGACCGCAGCCAAAGTCGCGAGTGGGTAAGGTGGCTCGGCAAACCTGCGCTCCCGCCAAGAGGAGCTGGGCTGTGGTGCCATTCCACCGTGTTGGGTGTGGGTGTGGGTGTGTGTGTTGGAGGCCTGGCCTGACAGGCAAGGCTCCAGGCAGCCAACCCAAGCGCCCCACCACACCAGGGTGCGCCATGGCGTTGGTTCGGCATCTGCCTGGCTTTTTGACAGCTGCTCAATTGTTGACCGGCTGTGTTTTCGTGTCTGGCCAGGTTTGATTGGCGTCGGTTGTGGTCGCAGGCCAGAAAAGCGCTCACGGTGAGAGGATTTTGCGGTGCCGACCTGCTTGTTGTTCAGGGAGTCGTGGCGAATGGGGGAAAAGGAGAAATGAGAATTAAGGGGTATCATTGGTGATGGGAATAAAAAATCCTGGGAAAGTCGCCGTTTTGGGGAATAAAAATGGGAACCCGTCTTTTTTTTTTGTGGTTGTTGTGCGGTTATTTTTGCTTTTTTGTTTTTTTTTTGTTCATGTTTTGACCCCTTGTCGAGTCGAGTCGCAAACGAGTCAATGCGCGTCGCGAATCAAGCTCAGGGGGTGGTTGATTCAACGTATAAAAAGTCACTTTTGAGTGTTTTGTGGCAGAGGAGCAGGGTGGTAGTTGCCGTCAGAGGTGTATGCAGTGGCGTAGGTAGGGACGGCGACGCTAGGGTGGCCGCCGCGTGGCACGGCAAAGGCTGTGGGCGAGGCCAGGCCCATGGTTGTTGGGATGTAGTTGCCATCGTATGTCGCCGCCGGGACGTGTACCTGAGGCCGAATCGTCGTGCTCATGCGCCGGCTTGTCGGCCGCACGGCGAGCTGCTGCGGCGGCGGTTGCGTCATTGTCTGCTGGGTCCTGCTGGGGTCGAACCGCTCTCGGAGGTGGCCGACGCCCGAGTCCATCGGGTCCCGGACGTCGCGGGCATCCCTGGTGTCGCGGGGCGCAACGTCCCTGTCCCGTTCGCGGTCTTTCCTGTCTTTGGGGGACCTCTCTTTCTTCTCCCTCCGTTCGCGCTCCCGATCGCGGTCACGCTCACGCTCACGCTCACGCTCACGCTCACGCTCACGTTCGCGCTCGCGCTCCTGGTCACGGTCGCGACTCTCGCGCTCCTTGTCCCTGGGCTTCTCAGCCTTGGTGGCCGACGACGTAGTCCTCTTGTGTTTAGACGACGTGGACTCGGACGATGTAGACCGGGCGTCGTCAAGCTCGTTCTTGAAGCGGTCACGTTGCGCCTTCACGTGAGCGAGGTCTTGGATGGCCTGCGTCTTGTCCTGCTGCAGGTGGGCGTTCTCCCGGCGCAGGTCCTCAATCTCGCGCTTGAGAGCCGACTTGTCCTTGCGGAGGTCGTCGTTATCGCGCTTGAGCGAGGCGTTGTTATGGTCGGCATCGTCGAGCTTCAAGCTCAGCTTGTGGTTCTTCTCTTCACTCTTCTTCAGATCGCTGGTGAGCTTGTTGAGCTCAGCGGTCATGCGGACGTCTTTGCGAGTGGCCATCTCGAGCTTGTCCCATAGGTCCCTGTAGGCCTGCTGCAGGTTCGGCAGGCTGTTCCACTGGTTGTCCTGCTCGACGTCTGTGAACAGAGGCGTGGCGTGGTTAGCGGGCGGGGTCCGGTAGTAGCCATCGCTGTCGAGGGACTCAAAGCCCGAGTCGCTGGCCAGGGCGCCGCGGCGGCGAGAGGACCCACCGTGGGGTTGTCGCATATCTTGCTCTCGCCTGCCCGTCATTGTGGTGGTGTCGACGTGTCCGTATGGATAAGAGAGGCGCCGCGACGGTACCACCGTATGAGAAGCGCGCGGCAGAGCCCGCAAAAAGGGGTAAGTGTGTGTGGGTTGGTTGCTTGTGTGTGGTGCTTGTGCAGAAAAAAAGCGATGCGCTGGAGGCAATCAAGTCCGCGCAGGGCTGCAGGGGAAACCCCAGATGAGTTGCAGCAGTGCTGTGCAGGAGTGTTTTGCTGTGTTGTGATGTTGTGATTTGGCTGGAGGCGTGGAGGGCTGGCCTGCACTGGTGCCCGAACCAGATGCGCGCGTGCGCCCTTATATAAAGCGAAGCGGCCAGGTCAGACCTTCAGCGCCAGGCTTCAGCGAGCCGCAAAGGAAGAGGCAGCCCGAAAGTGGGTAGGGGTGTGTGGCAGCGCAATGCGCTGCGGCGCGAGTGCAGGGGTAAGAATGGGGTCCCGCAGGCCCTGCAAGGTGCAACGCACAAACGTGGGCCACAAGGCTGCGTGCTCTTCTGATTCTCGCTCTTTTGCGCGTCTGTGTCCTCTTGTCCAGCGAAAGAAACGAAGGAAAAAAGAGAGAAGAGGAAGGGCAGATCTGGGGGGAGCGGGCGTCCTGGGTGTCGTCGGGCGCAAATGTTGCTTGGAAAAAGGGGTCGATTGGGCTGTTAAAAGCAAGGGTTGTGCTATTAAGACACTAATAGCCGAAACGAGCAACCCCAGGCCAGGAACGAAAATTTTTCCTCGTCCTTCCGGATGGGAAGATCAAGGCGATGCGACGGTGGGAATTGGCAGAAAAGGGGTTGGAGCGAATGGGAAAGAAAAAGAAGAAAAAAAGACAGCAAGATTGGACGGGAATGGCGCAATTAAGAGAAGCAAGCAGAGCAGGCAGTCGTCGTTTCGCATTACCAACGACCAGGAGGCCAGGCCGCAGCGACGGGCACATACCTCTGGCAACTATCCTTTTTTTCCCTCGATTCTCCGCGATGACTCCGTTGGGGAGGGGACGAGAGAGGGGGGTGTGGCCGGCGGCTGTTGCCTACCCTCCCTTCCGGGACCCAGAGGGCCTCTCTTTTCTGGAGGAGTGGAATGCAAGGAGCCAGGGCCCGGACGGATTCCTGCAACCCAGCGCCGCCGACCAAAGAGTGACTTTGGGGTACAAGCTCACTCTGGCTCATTTTCCAAACAGGCCTTGCCCGTTTTGGGCCACCCCCGGGCTGACATCGAGCCACCTTGGAATGGATGGGCGGCCGATGGAGGGTGGTAGGTGGCCAGTCAGGCAAAAGGAAAAAAGAAAGTGTGCTTGATCAAAACTCACAGTCGCTCGGTGGGCTAGCGTGAGAACGGGGACAAAAATAAAATATTATAAAATATCATAAAATAGAAGGAACTGGAAAAAAAATTGATTGATGGCGGTACATGCATCCGCGAAACCACGCGCTCATGCTCTCTGCCCTTGCCCTGCTGCTCACGTTTCCGAGCGGAGCCAAGTGCTGGGGTTGAGGAAGAAGTCGCAGAAGCCCAACCCGCCAGATCCGGAGGGCAGATGGAGAAAGTTTGATGGGAATCTGGCGGGTCGCCCGGTCGGGAAAACCCACCTGGGTTTGCGGCTCTGACAGGGGCGCCAGCGAAAAGCCCGGGGCAGAGAAGGGAGGGACCGGTGCAGGAATGGCGTCAATCCACGCAGAGCTAGGAGAGCGTTCCCGTCGCGACGGCGGGGACTTTTTTTTTTCGTTCTTTTTTTTACTCTCCTTCACCTTGCTCGAATCGAGGGTAGATTAGGTTGCCTGAGTAGGACGCACGCAATTGCGCTCGAGGACAAGCCTCAAGAAACGGCGCCAAGGGAAGCACGGCATTTTCCTGTGCGCATCCTCGAATTGCGAAAAAAGCCCGGCACAAAATAACAAAAGGAAATTCAGCCCGTGAGTTCACCTCGAGGTGGGGCTACTGGGCCGGGGTGGGTTGCCGGCGGGCGGATTGTTGTGGGACAAAGTACGGATGACGGCCCCTGCGACAGAAGAATGGAAATGATGGAAAAAGCACCGCCACTGTCCAAAAACCGCACCATCGATCTGGACATTCTCCAGCTGGCAGGGCTTTGCGCAGACGGTCACCCACTGACCCTTTTCCGACGCCGCGCATCCTATATGGATGGGATTGATATACATACATAACAACATGAGACTGAACACCCCCCGACCCGATTTTTTTCACCGAGAAACCCCGCGCGTGCCATAATTGATTACGAATGCGGCACGCGCAAATGTGCCAGAAACGCCGACGCTCCCGAATTAAAAAAAAAAAAAAAAAAAAAAAAAAAAAGAAACCAGGACTAGCCTGGGTGGGGTGGATGGTGCCGAATGGGTACCAAAGGCAAGTACCCGATATGTCAACGCAAGTTGTAGGTGGAGTGTGCGTCGTCGTCGACCGCGCGCGCGGTGCGAAAAGGAGGGTGGGAGGGCAAAAAGTCACACACGCGCAAACGCGGATTTGGCAGGTTTCATTTCTTTTTTTTTTTTTCCCTATCGCTCATTTTTTTTTTTTCGCAAAGGCGCACGCGGGACAAAGGTGACAGGAGAAAAAAAAGAAAGGCAGGTACGATTTGGTTCGCATTGCATCGCATGACATGGTAAGCGGATTGACATGGTTCGCCAGCGACTTTTTTGGTGCCTGTCGCCCTTCGTCGCCCTTTCGCCTTGTCACCGGCAAAAATCCTTTTTTTGAATTTTCTTCTTATCTCGTGGTTTCTTTCGTGCAGGGTGCAGCCGCCGGCTTGCATCAAGCCAAGGGGGGCATTTCTCTTTTTCCCTGCCTGCTTCATGTTCTTTTTTAATCCTCCGTCGCTTTCCTACAGGCCCAGTCTGCCGTTTAAACGCAGCCTACTCAAACCACTCTGCAGCAACCGCCCTGATTGGCTGGGCCGGGGGAAGCTTGCAGGCCCGGGGCCGACCAAGAAGCGGGTCCTCTCTTTCAGAGAAAAGCATCCTCACGGGACGGATGGAAGAGTCACATACCATACCTAGGTAGGTAGGTAGCGCATTATTGTATGGGTCTGCTCTGCCTCGATTCCCCGGATGTGTTAGGCTGCAAAAATGTCTTGCTTCAACTTTGTTTCTTTTTTTTCTTTCCCTTTCTCCCCGGCCGCATGCGCCCGAAGGTATGCCCGTTGTCCTCCCTCGCCCCTCTTTCTCGGGAAGTGGTTGCGGCTTCCGATGCGAGAGAGAGACCGTCGACGCAGTTGCGCGGTCTGCCCTCCCCTCCTCTGACTCACTGGCGTGCTTGCTGCCCCCCTTTCGCATATGATCACCCATCCTGCACGAGGCCGGGATGCGCGCAAAAAGGATGCACGAGACCACGCGTCGGCCGTCTCAGTTCCTCTTTCCGCGCGCACTGCTCGTGTCCTGCCTCTCGCCGTCCAGCCCACAACACCCTCCTCGCTTCCTTTGACATCTTGACTGGCCAACCCGATTGCCTCTTTGCCGGCTGGCTGTTCTTTGCCCAGACGCATTTTTGTGGGCTGAGAAGTGGGCGAGTCAGCGTCGCCCCTTATGGCCGTGATCCCATTTGCTGGTGAGAGGATGCCAGGTACAGCGGCTGCTCCCTCCACGCAACTCCTTGCCAACCTAACCCAGCGCCCATCATGACCCCAAAAATCCCCATTTGTGGCCCGGTGCGCAACCAACCGGTCAGGCTCCCGCAGGGCCATTTTTCTCTCCATTCCTTCTCGTCACTTTTCCGTCTCTGGTTCGCGGGGTCGCTTGCCCACCACACAGGGCTGAGCAGGCATCGACACACCCCACCTTGACTTTCTATGTGGGTCATCATGATCGCCGACTTGCTCAATCAGACGACCAGGAGATTGGCGGAAAGTGGGTCCATTTTGAGGCCCCGCTGCCGGGGAGATAGATAAATAAAAAAAAAAAAGGGAAAAAGCGGAAAAGAAATGAGCCCGTCCGTTGTAGGTTGTATGCAAACACTGTAACGGGCCGCCCCCCACCCAACTCCCGCGACTTTATCGTCATGGTTGGCCTGGAACCAAGGGTTGACGGACGAAGGGGTCTGCCTGTCCACTGATTGACCAAATGGCGAGCTTGATCGACAGGGAGGCCGGCAGTGTCATCAACGCCTTTTGAATCAATCTGCGGCACAGCGCACAAACAAACCGGGCAACCTCGGTCCAGGGACCCATGGGCGGGCAAAAAACAGACATGCAACCATCACGCCCTGTATGTCGCTCTAACTCGCTAACTCGTCATGTCACACACCCACCCACCCTTCTAACGTCTGGTCCAGGCCATCCCAACGGAATCGATAGTAGCGTTGTGTCTGCGCAAGTTCGCGAACCAACGCAAGGCAACCACCAGGCAGTGCCGCACAGGTTGGTTTGCAGCAGCCAGTAATTGGCAGGAAGCGAAATGGGTGGTGGTGGTGTGAAACCTGAAAGGATCTGCCTTTGACGACGCTTTATTGCGCAAGAACAGCGGTCTGCACGACATACTACGTCGCGGAAAGAGAGCAGCCTGCAATCGGGAATAACCACGCAGGCTGGATTTATCCGCCTCTCGATCGGGCCAGCTGCTGCCTACTGCCTCTCTCACTGGTCTGCCGAGAGGCCCGATCGGCATCCAACTCCGCACGCAAAGGTGAGGCAAGGGAGGACAGGGCAGCTGCAGCCTTCGCATCGAGGCACGATGCCATGCAGGTCAAGAGACCACTAACCCCATGCCAGGTACTCCATGTACCTTTCATCCATTTCTGCCGTGTGGCCTGACCCAACAAAAAAAACACAATTTCAAAGCCTTGCCGCGAGGGGTTAGTCGACGTCATGAGCAAACCACGCTACCGACTGTTCGTCCTACAGAAAGGGCGCAGCTGGTAGCTCTTGTCACACTATTTTGACCGATCGACCGTGCAGTTCGAAAAGGCAACCTCGGCAGGTACAAGGACGGGATACCCTAGCCTAGGGCTTATCTCTAGTGTCTTGTGGTTACTTTGATGTATACCTCGACGACTCTCGGAGACAACTCCCGAGGTTTCGTTCATGTTCTCGTCTCTTCTCCGTCACCCGAAAAGCAAGCAGTCACAAATATCGAGCGCAGGGGTGGTGGTCAACAACAACCATCAAACACCGCGGCCGCGCAGGTGCGGCGGTATTGTGGGTTGATGGCCTCGGAGCCTTGCCTCGCCAAGTCCCAAGCGTGGTTGGCCAAGGGCATCAGCTGGCCCCTCCGCCCGCTCGTGAGGTGGTGAGTTCTGGGCGAGGTGTGCCAGTGTACACAAAGTACCTACAGACAGCTCACACACACACACACCTTCACAACACACCACCATCACACTACTTGTCGACTCCGCCTGCCCGAGGTAAGCACCCGAGTGACTAGCAAGGGCATCGATCTGGTTCCTTGCGCATCCACGGGCGATGGAGGTGACACCCGTGTCCTCGTCCGGAGTTTGGTGTTCGTGTCCGGGCTTGGGGGCTTGGTGAGCAGTCGCAAAATAAAAAATAAAAAAAAGTTGGTTGTTCAGCTCGCCATGGGTTCCCTCCGGGTCACGAACGGTGAAGAAAAAGAGTGCCAAGGACCTGCCTTGCCGCAGCCGCCGCCACATTTGCTCGATTCGGCGTCTGTCAGAACAGCGCCTCTTGTTCCCCGCACCCCTCATTGATAATACCGTCGGAGATAAGATTTTGAACCTGTTCTCAGCCTTAGATATAGGTAAGCGATATTTACAGGATCGGAACGGGGACGGTCTCGGGGGGGTTCCCCAGCGGCCTGGTTCCGCAGTCGGCAAGGCAGACGTCCCAACAGGTTTTTAGCGGTCCTAGGATGATCCTTGGGCTACCTACTGTGACGGTAAACACAGTATTTTCCGAGATTTTTCGCGCGGAATCGGCGCAGGGCCTTGGGAATCTTTCTCGGTTACCTACCTAAATGTCCGGTTACAATCTGCGCAGGCGCGCATTCCATACTCCAACCAGCGCGCGGGGTTTTTTTTTTTTTGCGTTGCATGTGCCAAATTCGATTTCCAATGTGTAGGTGGTTGCCGTCAGCTCAGCACCTTATCATGGTCCTTAAGGTAAGGCAAAATGTAATGTAATGTAAGCCGCGCCTCCAAAATCCTGCAGGAGCGCCCTTTTTTGTTTTGGGCAACGGGCAGGTTGTGTCACGCTAGACTGACCGCCAGGCTGCCAGGCCACCACCACCACTGGCGCGGCCGCGCGTCTAATTTTCTTCAATGGGACCAAGGCGTCCCACACTTGCATCTTTTCCTTCATTTCGCCGGCTCAGCTCTTGCTGCTCAGCCACCCAGCCTTTTTTTTTCTGGATCCCCGATAGGACGATGGGTGCCAAGGGTATGTAGGCACCTCAGGGTTGGCCTGCCAAAAGGGCACATTCTTCTGGTTGGTTCGATCGCGAAGCAGAGGAGGGAAATCGGAATCGTGTTCCTGTAGCCAGGACTGGCTGTAGCTGTAGCTGTATGTAGTCTGCACACGCCATATACCGCGCATTTGACGGACGGCCGGGCCCGAGTTGGGGGAATTTTTATCTTGCTGCTTATCGCTTATGTGCATCCAGCATCGCGGGATGGTTGTTTTTTTTTTCTCCCTACATCCTATCCCGCGATAATTGGCGTGCCAACGCGCAAGCTGGCCAGTGAAAAAAAGACTCTAGATTACACGGCTTTTTGTGCCGGAGATAAAAAAAAAAAAAAAAAAAAAAAAGACTGCCACTAAAAAACACGGTGCAAACCTTGGACCATCTTTTTCCTCTTCGACGCCCCCTTGCTCACTCAACCCTCCACATCATTCAGCCACCACGGTGGCGCACACCCGACGCGGCGGAATGACATGACGATTTTACCTGCCTGCTTAGGTAGCGTGTACATGACATCAAGGTTGTCAAAGTGTGTAAAATCCGTACCCTCAGGCGTCGGGTCCGGTGTCTGAGACAAAACCGTGGGCAGCAGGTACCCCACGTGACGGGGCGATTTGCTTTGTTCCTGACCTGACCTGAACCTGACCTGACTTTGGACGCGCACACGTAAGAAATTAAAAAGAGATGAAAAGCACAGTTTGCAGCCACAAATCTGAGCATGAGCATGAGCCTCCACCGAGAAGTGTCAAAGGGCTTGATCGCGTGGTGCCTTGACAGACTCACCGTGGACAGGATCGCCCGGTTGCCTCCCATTTTCTTTCTTTCTTTGTGCCTTGCCCGAAGGATCGCATGCATCGCAGGCTCGCAGTTTGCGCACGACGTAAAATTTCAAATGTTTCCCGTCTCAAGTCGGTTGCTTGTATTGAGAGGGTTTTGTTCCTTGGGCACGGGCGTGTTCATATCCCCTCCACCACATGGGATGGATCATGAAGGCCGCGTGTTGACCGCAGGCTAGGTATGGTATCTATCTAGGTGCCAAATCTATCGTGTGCTAGGCAGAAAAGGAAAAAAAAGTGGTTTGCATAGGGAAAAAGGACAAGGGAAAAGTCCAAAGCAAAACCTGGTATCATCAGCTCGTCCTGTCCGAGCATACATGTAAGGAAACATCCGCAGAAGCAGACCAGAAGTGAGGAGGAAAAAAGACCGAGCCACCGAAACTTTGCCCATCCAGACCATGTCGGGCTGCAGCAAGAGGAGAGCGGACAAAGGAAAATGGTAAAAAGGAAACGAAGGTACATGGTTAGTGGGAAAGTGAAACATCGTAGGTAGACATGACTACCAAACAGACATTCTCAACACATCCGGCTCGTATCGAAACAAACGTGACAGCCTCGAGATCTCGTGGACCATCCTCGGTACCCCATTACAAAAGAAAAAACAGGAGTGCTGCCAACCTGACCCTCCCAAGACGAGTAAAGAAATTGAACAAAGTATTGTAGGAGAGATGGACGGACAAAGAAAGGGAAAAAAAGGCTGGGTAGAAACAAAAAGGACAAGAAAAGAAAGCCAAACCCATCACCCCTACCACCACCTAGACGACCTCCTCGGCGGCAGCGGCGCCGACTCGTAGTAGCACAGCTTCTCCTTCAGGTGCGCGAGCTCCTCCTTGATCCGGGTCAGGAGCTCCTCCTTCCTGCTCAGCTTGGCCTCGCAGTCGGCGGCGGCGTCCTCGAGCGCCCTGTTGCGCGCCCTCAGCGTCTCGTTGTCGTTCTGGAGCCGCACGATCTTTGTCCGCAGCCGGAACGTGTCCTCGTCCCAGCCGCCGTGCGCCTTGCGCAGCGCCTCGACCTCGTGCCGGAGCCGGTGGTTCTCGCCCACCAGCTTGCGCTCCTCGGCGTTCTGCCGGTCCACCGTCGCCTTGGCCCCGGCCAGCTCCGTGCGGAGGCGGTCGTTGTCGGCCTCGAGGCGCTCGATCTCCTTGTGGTGCGACGACGACGAGTGGTGGTGGTGGTGCGAGTGGTAGCGCTTCGGGCTGCGCTTGCTCGACCACCAAGTGTCGCCCGTCTCGATGATGATTTCGTGGACCATTGTGATGGTCGGCTCGCGGGGAGCGGGTTTTTGTCTGGTGTCTTTTTTTCTTTAGATGTGTTGAGTTCGTGTATGTGTGTTGCTAGGACCAGGGGGCTTTGTGTGCTCGGCCGATTTCCCGAGATGTCTTGTCAGACAGTCGACAGGAAGAGCAGACGGAAGATGAGGCGGCGGCGGCGGGGTGATTCCCCTTTTTGGGTTTCTTGAGACCGGGAGCAGGTGGGAATAAGTAGCTGTTGCGTCGAGTCCGATCCCAAGCCTAGGTTTGAGGATCCGTGAGTGTGATGTGCGTCGAGTTGCGTCAGATGAGAATCGGAGGGAGATCAAGAGACCATGCCCAGGGGAACCAGAGCCGACCTTTATAGCAGCCCGTGGTAGGCTGTGGTCCTCTGGGAGGAGGAGTATATACGCAGGTGGGCTACGAGCGAGCCCGGGAGGCCCATTGAAGGACCAGCCAGGGTGATGTGGTTCAAAAGAAACACAACCACGCGCCGCTCACTTACACACCGGGGTACGAACGGGGCCATGTATCTTCGCTTACCCACAAGGAGAGGGGAATACCCGGCTGTGCTCGTCTGGGGAGATCTCCAGCCTAGACCGGGGGGAGGGCGTGCGACTTGCACGCCCCTGGCCTGCGGTAGGCCCCTTGCTCCACCCCCACCCTGGATGGCGGGCTGTGGGAGTTGATTATCGAGCAAAGAAGCTTGTCCAACCCAGCAAACTGGCCACGAGAGGAGGCTGTGATGTCCCTAAGCCCGCCGACCTGCAGTTGAGGCCTCGACCTACAGCGGCTGCTCACACCCTTTCGTCGTACAAGCGGTAGTGTGTTTGATAGAGCCTTGCTCTGCGTGCATTTGTCTGGCCACCGAGAACAGGATCAAGAGTAGACAGGCGCGCGGTCATTGTCCACTTAGGTACCTTGGGACTCGTGCGCGGCCACACCGAGAGAAGGGAGTGACGTGCGGGCACACTAGCAAGGACGGGACGGGGCATTACGACATGAACCGGCGCAGGGCCCGACTGACCATGTCAGGTACAGCGCCACAAAAGCGCTCAGGGGGACTTTTCTGGGCGCCTTGTTTGCTTGCCTACATATCTGGTATGTAGTGTGTACCTCGATGTGGGCAGGCTGAGGAGCAGATGCTGAAAAGGATTCGGGGTGACTCTTTTTGTGACATTTGCCTCCGCCTGATGTCGGCATGGCGCTCATGTTCAAAAAGGATGTCGGATTTGTCTTTTGAACAGCAGGGGCCGGGGCAGGTGGTATGGCGGGGTGGCCTGCATTGTCTCAGGCGATGGTGGGGGCGTGTGTGTGCTCTTTTACTCGGGGGCTATGCCTGGTAAGGCTGGCCAGTGGACGAGCAGGAGGAAGCGAGAGGGAGTAAAAGCGTTGACGTCCTATCCTGGCGCTGATCCTCGACCGTTGATGTTCTCTGTTTGTTCCTGTAAAAGCTTCGAGGTTTCATTTTTCTTTTTCGCGCCGTTGAGCCGCCTCCCAAAACGCACGCAATCAAGGCCAGCGGCCAGCCAGTCGGGTCAAAAAGGTTTGGTCAGTGCGAATTGATCAATCCATTCCATCAGTGTTCGGCGGGCGGGGCAGCGATCAGCGAGCAGGGTTCAGCGCCTCAGCCAGCCTCCACCTCAATCGGCTGGCGCCTCGCTTTGACTGGCCCGCTGTTGGGAGGCCGCTGCTGGATTCGGCATGGGGAGTAAGCTGGGAGCCCTCCTCCTTCGATTGGTGCCTCATTGTGGATGACAAACAGGATGCATGTCGGCTATCTCGCGATGCTTCAAACAGCGTCGAGGGAAGGCGATTGATTGATTGATTGCATCCATGCTGCGAACTCCATCCCTCGACAGATGAGCGGCTCCAACGCTTTGTCAGCAGAGTCAACCCCGTCCAGGCCATTTTCCAGTGCCTGATCGCACGTGGTTACACGCAAACGTCCCCGCCCAGGTCACGGCCAACCTGACCTCACTGAATTCACCTGTCATATCATCACCACCGGGGTAAACCAACCGCCTCGATCAGAAATAGCATACGAGCGGTGATACAATTCCCCTGTCCATGCCCTTTACGTGGCCGAGCTCCTCTCAACATGCCTCCTTCTCTCACTACGGTGCGGGCCGTCGTCGTGGCCAGTGCGTGCCCAATGACAATGACTTGTTTCTTGCTGCCTTACACTCGAATGTGCAGTTAGAAAACCAGGTCCAACCAAACGGAGCCTCTCGCTACTATAGAATACGAAACGCTGCATGTGGAATGACGCGATGGCTTCTGCGTCGTCTTGAAATAAATAGGTAGGCAAGCAACGGTATGTAAGGCAGAATTTCCGCCCGCAAAAAAAACGGGGTCACGACACCGGGTTCACCTGATCGTCCAGGCTAAGCTACCAACAACCGCCAAGCCAAGCCATCTCGCCTGACACCACGCCCCCCAGCCGCTATGCTACGTAAACCGGCGGCAGCCCGATGCAGCACGAAATGATAGATGGGGACAGACATTATTATTATCCGTACCTGCAGTACGTCGTCGCTGTTCCCGAATGTGTCGGTTTGCTACTTTGGCTCTGCCCCGTGAGCAGAGGGAAAAAAAAAGAGCAGATTTTTTTCTGCTTGGCCCCCAAACCCTAGGACTTTAGGACCATGCGAGGAGTCATCCATTGCGTGTTACGCGTCGCCGTCAGTGGCGTCCTGGTCGCGCAGGTAGACGATCCGATCCGCTCGGTCGCAAGCCGAATAAAAGGTCGTGAGGCGTGGCAAGTAACACTAGGGAGGTACCACTTCTTAGAACGTATTCGGAATTGAGGCATTTCATGGACCAAGCCTTGCTCCCGCCGAAACGGAGAGCCCGACCCGGGGCGGTTTAGGTAGTTACTACAACCAAAACACCACCGCTACCAAATACCTACGGGTACCTAAGAAACCCTTCTGTGCCGCAACAACACATCGTCTCCTCCCCCACACTCATTGCGGGCCTGCGTCTCAAAGACCTTCACTCCGGCTGGCCGCGTCATGTTCGCATGGGCCACCATTTGCCGAATGCTCCTCCTACATCTCCCGATGATCCAGACAAGGATGAGGCGGGGAAGCCAAGACCAGCTTTGTTCCGCCACTATTGCGTCCGGAAAGGGGTCGCCGACCTTGGCGATGCCTTAATGCGATTGAGGCCTGATTGAACCAGCCCAGCGACCTTCGGCCTAATATTGGCAATTGGAGCCTGGTGGTCTGTCGATGCAGAAGGTGTGGTGTCAGGGGTGCGACTAAATACAGACACCAAGTATCTTCCCGAGAGTTTGTCAGCTCGGAAGGATAGAAAAGGAGAAATGATAAAGTAAGAGGGGGTAAGAAAGTGGAACAAGGAAGTTTAGCGGGGGAGGCAGACATACCAGGATAACACGCTCGAATGTGTCGCCAAAGCTTGGCAACAAAAAATGCTGTTGGTCAAGGATCAAGCAGAGCGGAATTGGGCCGTCCATTGATCAAAGTGGACATGGGGGGTATAGGCAGCCGTCACGGTGTTTCATGGGGTTTCCCATCATGGCTTCGATGCCACCCAAACTGTGCCGGTTATGGAGATCAAGAAGCAGCAGACGGCGCGGCCGAGGTCGACGTTGCTCCGGCACCGGCGTTGGCAGCCTTGGAGCTAGCGCCTTCCTTGGGCTCGCCGCCCCTGCCCCTCCCACCACGACGTCGCCCACCCCTCTTGTGCTCGCCGCCTGCCTTGTCCTCGTCGGCAGCGGGTCCCGTGGGCGGCGTCGCCGACCTCGTG
>GL876973.1:4304-15921 GCA_000193285.1 Magnaporthiopsis poae ATCC 64411 | reverse complement strand
GGCAGCGGGTCCCGTGGGCGGCGTCGCCGACCTCGTGGCGCTTGAGGCACCGGCTTCTGCCTTGGGTCCAGTGGGCGTGGATTTAGGGCCTGAAGTCGAGACGGAGCCTGGACCGTTGACACCTTTACCGCCGTCGTTGCTCTTTGATAGCAATGAAGGTGTGGCGGTGGTAGACTCCTTGCCGCCGCCGCCGCCGCCCTTCTTGGACGCCGCATCCTTCTCTTTGCGCTCTAGTACCTGCACCGTTGCCTGGGCCACGGACACAGGGCTGGCCGTGATGGCCCTGACCAGACTGTCATGGTCTGCAAAGTCAATGTAAGCGAAGCCCTTGCGCTTGTCCATTTCGACAAACGTGACGTTGCCAAAGGCTTGCATCGCCTCTTTGAGCAGTGCCTCGGTTACTCCTTGTGATGGGTTGGCGTGCTTGACAAACGCTCGCGTTGCGGCAGGGTTGATATTCGGCGTGCTGTTGCTCGAGCCCTCTCCACGACCCTTCCTTCCAGAGCTCGCGGCTCCTTTACCTTGTGATGCTTTGACTCCGTTGGGTGTGGCTTTGGTGGTCGCCGACGTCAAGTTTGTGGTCGTAGCCGTCGCCTTGCCTTCAGAAGAAGCGTTGGCTATGCTGATTGGAGAAGCTGCATCTTGCTTGTTCTCCTCCCGGTCCTTTTTCTTGAGGATAGCTACCGGCGCCTTCAGGGTTGCAGCAACCGACGCCTCGCCCGACTTGTCCGTTGTTGTTCCCTTCTTTTCTCTTCCTCCCTTCTCTTTCTCACCCGCGGCACCCTTCTTGCCACGCGATCCCCGCGACGAGCTACCGGCGGCGGCCTTTGGGGCGGTCGGGGTTGGTGGTTGCCCCGCAGTCGTTGGGGCCTCGCTGACGGTAGGAGTAGACGCAGCGGCGGCAGCCTTGATGGTCTCCTTTGCCGGAGGCGTGTCCTTTGCGGCGGATGAAGACGCCGACCCTTTGGCCTCGTTCTCGGCCTTGGCTGCCTCCTGGCGGGCTCTGCGATGGGCGTTACCAGGGCTGAGGCCGAGATCTCTCTGCAGGATGCGGGCAGCAGCGGCAATACCGGCACGTCGGCCGCTCTTTGTGAGTTCCTCCTTCTCCTTGGAGTTGGCCATGATCTGGCTGACGGCTGCGTTGGCAGCGTCGGCGGCGGCCTCGACGGCGGCCTTCTTGGTGAGAATCTTGACATTCTCTCTCGGCTTCTCCGTCGACTTCTCCGTCTTGGACTCCTTGGACCTCTTCTTGGAGTCCTCGGATGACTTGCCCTTGCCAGTGCCGGAATCGTGGCGAGAATGCTTGCCCGACTTGGAGGCGGCGGACTCTTTAGCCTTGTTCGCCTTTTTCTCACGAAGGTAGTCAATCAAGGGGGTAGACGAGGCCTTGGTGATCTGCCTGTCGTCCTCCTCGGCCGTATGGTCGGCCTCGGGATCTTTGTTGGGGTTGGCCAGGGCCTCGAGGAAGTCCATAAACTCCGGATCTTGGTCTATGGTGCCGGCGCGGGCGTCTGCTCGGACCTTGCTGCTGGGGACCTTTTTGTAGATGGATATGTCCAGCACGGGAGGCCCGACCAGGCAGGAGCTGGCGGAGGTATCCTTGGCATCCAGCCACTCGGTGTTGCGGACGTGCTCGACCAGCGCCATGACCTGGTCGGTCTTGAGCACGTGGAGATATGCACGTGACGGCCTTGACGGCTTCGCAGGGCTGTTTCTACGGTTAGCACTGCAAGAACTTGTCGTGTGCGCACATGGATGTAGGGTGTAGGGCCCGATCATACTCCTTCGAGATCTTTCCGGCCTGGAACGAGAACCAGCCAACCTTGGCGCCGCCGGGCTTCCACTCGTCGCTAAGAAACGCAACGGTCTCCTGCTCTGTGATGCCGGGAGGGAGGCGCCGGAGAACGACCTTCTGGCCCTCGACAGGCGTCTTGCCCTTGCCAGCCCTAGAGGAAGTGCCGGCGCCGGCCTGGGGCTGCGACTTTGCATGGGACGCGGGGGGCACACCGTTGGCCGTCCTGGAGCCCGCCTGCGAGTTCGCCATCGTGTTGTTTGGCGGCAGGAGACGCGCTGGGAGCGGGGACTTTTTATATCCAGCTCCGTCTCCAGACCTACCGATGGCGCGAGTTGGGCAGCAAGCTTTCTCTCCTTCGGGTTAGGGTGCGAGGACGAGACCGGACTGGTGTTTGGTTGATGTCAGTCTGAGAGACGCCCCCAGCAAGGTGAAGTGGGCAGCGCGGTGAGGGCCAGTGCGCGAATTGATGTGCGACGTCCAGCAAATGCACGAGCGGCGCGTCAGGAAGCTCCAGGAATCTCGATGTATCTCCGGTTCCGCGTTGGCTGGGCTCTGAGTCTGAGGGCAGTCATCCCCGGCGGCTGTCGGATCAGAAAATTGGCGGTCGGTATGCTACGACTCGAGTCATCGTCATACCAAAACTGCCCCTGGCGCAGCCTCTTCTTGCATCACTTCCAGGCGCGTTGGTGCTGGCACAAGGTCAAGTCAAATTCCATGGCCCCAAAAAAAGCTTAGGGCCGCCCGCCTTTGGTCTGGGAGAATGGTTGGTCCGTGAGTTGGCCCCGGCGGGCTGGCCAATGGGGAGGCGGTATGGATGGAGCCCACGACAGCTGGGCTCGGCACGCGCCCTACTGCAAGCACGCCGAACCGCTGCACCGCATGGCCAGCGGCCAGCCCCGAGTCAGCGCGGAAAGCTGCGTGCAGGGTGAAGGCGCTCCCCCACGACCCCGCTGAGATCCGCTGGCCAGTTGACGTCCGTCCACGGCGACTGCACAGAACAGCACACATACATCACTCCAAATCTGTTTCAGCCGAAGCTCAACGTCTACCAATACAATCCGTCGCTGCTACCCCCGGGCTAGAGGTGCTCGCTCAGGCCGATAATAAAACAATCCAACTGCCGCGCCAGGTGAGGCAAACGACCGCAGGGCGAGTCGAAGCACAGCGTCGACGAGGACCTTGGAGGGGAAACACGCCGTGCCGCCGAACACAGAATCCGAGCGCACGACCGCCATTAGCCGCCCACCCCGATCTGTAGAGACGACCTACCTTCGCCTTCGCGACGCCGAGCGGGCCGTGATCATAAGCGGAACAGGCGACGGGGCGGCGCGGCCTCGTCTAACCTCCATCTATAGCATCTCAATCATCCCGAAGCCACGCCCACAGCGCCGCCGAATACCTGCCAACCGGCCGTTACACCGAGAGCTCAAATTCGGGGTGTTTTCCCCGCGCCACTCCCCCGGCCGGTCTTTGACCCATCGCCAGCCGCCAATACACAGCATTCCACGCACAATGGCATCGACCATCCCGAAGCCGGGCCCAGCCGAGCTGCGGCCCGGCGCTGGTCTGGACGAGTGGCTGGAAGAGGCCAAGAGGTGCCACTACCTTCCCGAGTCGGCAATGAAGCAGCTGTGCGAGATGGTCAAGGAGGCCCTGATGGAGGGTACGCCACGTTGACTGTCCATTTTCCTCTCCTCTCGCCAACACGCCGTAAGGTCACTGACAATGTCGGCCTGTGGGCTGGCTCACCCGCCAACAGAGTCCAACATCCAGCCGGTTGTCACCCCCGTTGTGATTTGCGGCGACATCCACGGGCAGTTCTATGACCTCCTCGAGCTCTTTCGCGTGGCGGGCGGCATGCCGGGCGAGACCAGTGTTCAGGCCCCCAAGACTGTGACGACAGTCATCACATCAGAGGACCTGGAACCGCCGACAGAAATCACAGACCCGAAGCTCAAGAAACAAATCAAGAGCACCAGCTCGATTACAGCAACAGAGAAGAGCCCAGACAGCGGGGCAGAGTCAACAGTGCAGTCCACAACTACGGTCACGATCGAAGGCGGCGACGAGGCCGAAGCATCGGGCGCGATGCAGTCCCCCGCCGCCGATACGCGATTTGTCTTTCTTGGCGACTTTGTTGACCGTGGCTACTTCAGTCTCGAAACCTTTACTCTGCTCATGTGCTTGAAAGCGAAGTGAGTCCCCGTGTTGTCTGGTGGCGGTATTGCGAAGGTGTGCAAAGCTAGGTGGACTGACGCCCTTCCCCTCAAAGATACCCGGACAGGATAGTGTTGGTGCGCGGCAACCACGAGTCGCGTCAGATCACGCAGGTCTACGGCTTCTACGAAGAATGCCAGCAGAAGTATGGCAACGCATCGGTGTGGAAGGCGTGCTGTCAGGTTTTTGACTTCCTGGTGCTGGCGGCTATCGTGGACGGCTCCGTCCTGTGCGTGCACGGCGGTCTGTCGCCCGAGATCAGGACTATTGATCAGATCCGGGTGGTTGCGCGCGCCCAGGAGATTCCCCACGAGGGCGCCTTTTGCGACCTCGTCTGGAGCGATCCGGAGGACATCGACACGTGGGCGGTCAGTCCGCGTGGCGCCGGCTGGCTCTTTGGCGATAAGGTCGCCACCGAGTTCAACCATGTCAACCGCCTGCAGACGATTGCCCGTGCGCACCAGCTCGTCAACGAGGGTTACAAGGTACGTTTTTTTTTGGGTCTGCCGAAGGTGGTATACTTTTTGCTTACCCATGTTCTGGGCTTGTCCCTGGTTTGTCCGTCGTGCAGTACCACTTCCCGGAGAAGTCCGTGGTTACCGTGTGGTCCGCTCCCAACTACTGTTACCGCTGCGGAAACGTAGCATCCATCATGACTGTCGACAGGGAGCTCAACACCAAGTTCAGCATATTCTCCGCCGTGCCCGACGACCAGCGGCATGTTCCGGCCGGGCGTAGGGGCCCCGGCGATTACTTCCTGTAAACCTCTTCAGATCGAGTGGACAAACGATTTGAATACGACAAAGGTATCCATAGTGGCGAGCTTGTACCAGCAGTGTTTATGGCCAGGGGCGCATGTCGGCTGTTGTTTCGGGTTTCACATTGCTCACCATAGAGTGCGGCTGTGCGCTCAGCATAGAAACATGTTCACGTGAAATTTTAGAGGCATGACGGTGTAGTGGGTTCATTGCGCGCCCCTTCATGTTGTCGTCTACTCCAGCGTCTATGGTCGTCTTCCGTCGTTCTACCCCCAGAGACCGTCCCATCCAGATGTACCGGCCCAATGTACCTTTGTGGCTGGCTCTGTGATACCTCCTTCCTCCCCATCAAATGCCAGGATCTTTGCGGCCGTCCCCGACGATACCGTCAGCCCGGGATGAGGCCCCGATCCTTGCCGGTGCCTACAGCTGCCGCATCCGACAACCCATCATCACCTGGATCCAGAGGATCGGACGATGAGGCATCAGACCAAGCTGTCTCGGTGGACAGGTCTTATGCACGTAATAGAAGTAAGTGTTACTGATAATCATATAGTAACCACACCTTTTGCCTAGCCCTGCCTCTACTACTGGACGCGGTGACTGCTCCTAGCTGGGCCTGCACTGCCCGGCACCGGCCCTGTCTGGCACTGGCCCTGCTTGGTCTTGGACCCTGCCTGGTCCTGCATCTGCCACCAAGCCCAGTGTTAATACACCCGCCTGGTCCTGGACCTAGTTGTCGATAACCTGCCAGTACTACCGGCCCAACGATAACGGCTTTATTTGGCCCTGGCCTTATGGTACCCATCTGATCGGCTGGCGAACCTGTTTTTATTTTTATTTTATACCATAAGTTATACTCATTGCGAATTGTATACCTCTGGACTGGGCTCTCTGGACAGAGCGATATGGAGGTCAGTAAATAAACGCACACGTCGGCGTTATCCGCCAGCAATACCAATGCATGCGCCGGCGTTTACCGTCAATGGGAGTCGATAAACTCAAACCGCGCGTCGCCGGGTGCGTCCTACTCGCGCGATGGAGATGAAGAGATTAACGACCACGAGCGGAGAGGAAAGAGGGTCCATACTTGGATGTCAGACTCAGCGTCCGTATGCAGTGAAGACTCCAATGCGTCCGCTGTAACCAGGTTCTCGTCCGCCACCAACACCAAAACTAGAGGAAAGATGTACAACTTCGAAACTTGGGTTGCCCAACATTCATACAGGTACTTCATTTGGTCGATGGAACTAAGGAATATGGATGGGTGCTATACGGTTCTTACTTTCCTGGGCGAAATTTCCATAGGTAAGCAGATAGCAGGCTGCTTGCATGGATATCGCCAATGTTGCAATATGCTGTTAAGGAGCTATGTGCCGCACACGAGATCTCTGCAGCGTCGTAGATATACGCCCTGACATTTCCATCGTGCATATTGAGGGGCTGGCCCTGTCCGTGAATGACAGCAGCGCCTAATGCAGGAAATCGATAAGCGGACGAACGTGTCGTACCGGAGGAGCCTGAAGTGTGTGTCGAGGTAGCGGCTGGACGGGATTGCCATAGAAATCGGGCTGCCGAATGCCGGTCGATGGCAGGAAGTCGCCCCGTGTAGACAACACCTCGTCAACGGTCGGGTATATTTTGATTTGACTGATGTCGTGATGATCGTTGTCGTGCCTCCCAGCGGGAGCTCGAACTCGATCCCGTAGCGGACAACTCGACCATGCGACGCAGGATCGCAATGCGATCCGCACACGCAGTGTAGCTACTCGCCGTCTGCGGGCAGTTAAAAAGGTCCGCAACGCCGTCCATGGCGACGAAGAGCTCGGTGAGACAGTCTTAAAGCGCCGCAAGCCGCCGTTATAGGAGGGGCTCGCCAATAAAAGTCGACGCCTTTGAAGAGATGTTTCAATATTCGCCGGGGTGTGCGGTCTGGGGATCTCCTCGCGGCATAAAAGCAAGCCCGGCAATGCTTGGCGATGAAGTCTAGGGTCGCGTCTGCTTGGCACCGCCGGCAATATAATATAACTCCCCAACATAAATGCCGACGGAATGACAGTCGAGGAGCGACGGATGAGCCATCACTTTAATAAAATCGCTGGCGATAACCTGATACTGTCACCGGCCAAGGCCTCGAGGGTAAAAGTTCTCGTCCACGAGGTCCCTTGCGAGCATTTGATGCCGGTCTCGGCCGCCCCCGTCGAGTGTTTTGGCAGCGGCAGCCCAAAGGTGAATTATAAACGACAGGCCGCTGCCACCCAGGGCAGGTGGCAATCGCAACAGTCGCCTCCAGTCGGAGTAGGCTGTCCTCGCTTCGGTCTATTCCAGTGTTTCCGGCTCGTCGTTGGTGTGGCTTTCCCGACCCGTGCCGCCGCCTCGAGCTCGATCATGCGAAAAGCGGCACCTCACGCCGTAGGAGGTCGCCGGAAGTGTCTGCACGGTAGACTCTCTTGGTTGTTGGCGGGCCGTCTGCCATGAATGTCAGAGGGATGGCCGCCCGCTCTTCAGCCTTGCGGAGGGCCACGCCACGGTCCCCGCTTGTACGACATGCGTCCAAGATGCTTGGAGAACAGATTGGAGCAACAAGCTGCTAATTGTGTAGCAAATAGGATTGCGGACAGTATGTCTTCTGGGACGATCTCTGATGGCGTTGTAGGAGGCTTTCAAAATTCGAATGGATGGGAGGCGGGAGGCCATCCCCCAGGCATCCCGCGACTGAAGCAGGCAAACCACGGACAGCTGCCAACCGCTTTTCTCGGGCAAGTGTGGCGATGGACCTCATTGGCTGACATGTGACGGATCTCGACGCAGGCAGGCAAATGGCTTGGCCACCGGATGCCTTTGCTCACCAGGATTTGACGAAGCATTTAGGCCTCTAATAGACAAGCCCTTCAGAACAGAGGCTAATGGATAGATAATTTCATTGTAGACACCGAGGAAGCGGGAGCCAGCGAAGACGAGGCCGCTCGCGGGAAGGACGTGCGCCGCCATTACTTCTTCGGGCTCCTGTACCTATTTAGACAGCCTGATCGCAATCCCTTTCGTTGGTTTTGCCGTCTCCGGTGTTATTGCCCTCAGCCGTGTGGTATGGGATTCGACATAGAGGATTTGGAAATACGTATCGCACCCGCTGCCGCATGCTTAAACTCGTCGGGCTGCATCTTCGTGGTGTAGAATCTGCAAAATCGTCATGGAACCCACGGTACGGCGCAATGGTACGGACGTGGTACAATATCAACAGCGTTCTTCGTTGAATCCTGCTATACGTTTACTATCGTATTTGATGTAAGCCCGCGAACGCGACGCGGACCAGCGCGAAGCCGGGCATACTGCTCGCCGGATAAATAAAAATTCTCCTCTACGGCGCGTATCGCAAACGCGCCCGTGACTTTAAGGAAGGCGACGTGGCAGGGTGAGGCTACTTTATCGCAGGCCGCTACCCTCACGCCGGCAAATATCGCAGTCCGCCGGCGTCAGTGGTGGCTACCGCGTATTGGCATGGACAGCTTGCACGCACAGGCGCAAATCATTCATTTTCGACCTCGACCGGCACCGATTTGGGCGATATAACCGCTGCAGGTTGAAAATCGCTGCGACAAAAACGGGCGACTGGGTGAGGGTTCTGGTCAGTCCTTGTCTGCGCGTGCAGCAAGCTCAGGGCGGACTCGCGCAAACATTTGGAGGTCCTGCGCCCCTGGTCCTGTGACTGCGGCGCGCTAACCCCGGTCGTCACCCATTCGTTGCGCTCAAACTTAGCTGGCGCGGCGACACATCAACGAATACTGGAGCGCGACAGTGATAGCGTTACTGGGCTGCGCCCAGGGCCGATCGTTTACCCGTGTTCCGGGACGAACCTTGGCCACCGTGATTT
Source organism: Magnaporthiopsis poae ATCC 64411 (assembly GCA_000193285.1). Lineage (NCBI taxonomy): Eukaryota > Fungi > Ascomycota > Sordariomycetes > Magnaporthales > Magnaporthaceae > Magnaporthiopsis > Magnaporthiopsis poae. Next base: position 7,280 of record GL876973.1, on the reverse strand, counting down.
TTCAGGGTTGCACGTGGTGCGAACCAAAAATACACCTGTTTAAACCGAAAAGCTGAAGCGATGTTCGCAGGTCATCATCACCCCCTGTGGAGCTCCTACAACCGGGTTACGTAATTATCGGTCAATGATTTAAATCGACATCAGCTGCATATAAACACATGCGCTGTTTCCAAGGGATGCCCTGTCAGCGAACATATATTCATTCATGGTTACCCCTCCAATAAGGCCGTATACGAGAAAAAGGATTGTCATTTGTCGATCTCCGCACAATCTTAGCCGGATCACGCCCAGAGCTCGCTTGCGTTCGTTCGCCAAGCCTTGTTCTCGGCGCCATATTACGGGGTAGGACTGAGCAGTACTGCCGCGCAGGCAGCCTGGCAAGTGCCAAATGAAGTGTTGCAGGCGATTATGCTAGCTGGAGCCGAGGCGCCGAGAGTGGCCCTCCAAGTAAAGCGAGCGGCAGCGTAGCAGGTCATGACAACAGCCGAGCAGCCAGCCTGGCAGACGCCGTACGCGGCTGGGCCTGCGAACGCCGGCCGGCGAAAGCCATGGTGACCAGCAGGGTCGAAGCTGGAGTGGAACGGCGCATCTTAATGGGTGTTAACGACAATTTATCGAGTTGACGGGTGGCTTGTAGGTAATTTATCGGGAGTAGTGTCGGTAGTTACTCTGCTGCTCAAGATAGTAATGAAGCATAGCAATGTAAACATACAGGTGGTAGTGGAGAGAGCCGTTTGGGAGGATCGCTTGCTCTTGGGTCCAAGGGCAGGTGTGGCTCCGGGCTTATGCTTTATGCTTGAAAGTGGCAAAGAGAGAATTCGTTCAGGCCCTGAGGGTGGAATAGCTGATATTTATACACATTTTAAGCGCCACAAGCTGCTAGTGACCATGCCACTGTGTTTCTTCGAGCAGAACGTTGAGCTGGTTCGTGTACTTGTAACAAGGGTGCTAGATGCAGGCTTGAGGAAGATCCTTTATTTCTCTAATAATCTTCTAGAGTCTCAAGAGATGCCTGGAGATCCCCCCTCTCCTCTTCAATTCGGGTCGAGGGAGGGCCCCATTATATAGAGGGGCTTCTGGCCCGTGCGTTCCTTATTCGGGTACGTCTCCCGACAAGGGGTACGCGTCCCTGAGGGGCACGTCCCAAGGCGGGGTTGGGCGCCTAACTAATGCATGGACCTTGTGCGTTTGTTGGCCCTGTGGCAACCCAACGGGCCCTCATCCCGATGTCCCGTGTGACAGTACTATCAATTTGAATCTTGCACCTGCCAAGTATCTGGAGACACCTCTTTCAAAAGAAAGCTGCGATGCTGGAGGTCGGGGGAGGGATCTATGTGCGCTCGACCTTTGACGCAACCATGACGCCACTTGATATCGATGATGCTCTGCATGTTCCTGCACAGCCAATTAGAAGCCCTTTGACCGAATTTTATTGCTTATAATGACCCCGTTCATAAATGCCCCTAATAATATAGCTTATTGCTATGGGCCCCGACTGGTCCAAGCTCCCCCGGGGCGGCAGGGCGCGACGATCTCTTTCCTAACAGGAGCTCGATGGGCATGGGATGCAGCCAGTAGTGTTCCAGTTTATACTTCCAGGGTCGCGATTTTACGGTCTAGAGGTAATAAGGAATGCCAGGAGGGCTTGGTCCTAGGACTGCTGGTGATGTCCCTCGAAGAAAGAGACTAAATTCATGGAGGCAAGTTCTGTAGGGCTTGTGAGTCGCCAATGTTCTGTGGCTCTTTTTGCGAGGCTCCGGGCTGTGTAGCATCCCGGCGGCGTCATGCCCTCGGTATCAAAGACGCCGGCGATCGCGCCGGACGGCGGTAGCGTCTTTCTCCTGCAAAATTACCTCTGCGCTGGAGCATGTCAGCTTGAAGAGGCAGCGAGCCTCGGAGCTTGACACCGAACACATTTACCACGGCGCGCGTTCTTGTACGGATAGCCTCGTTTGAGCTGCCTGGACACGGCCTACCGTCACTCACTTCCAACCGTTAAGTCAGCGCACCCCCTGTCCGACCACCCCCCTGTCCGACGCGGGGCATGACTTACACCTTTATTTCCCGCATATCTCGATAAAAATGTATCCGTTTTTCATAATTTTTATTGCAATTTGTAGCTAAAAAAATGGTGAAACAGTATACTAAAAACCAAATCGAAAAGGTTTGCCGTTTGGTCGAAAGCGGCATGTTAATCCGGGGGGCCGCCGCCGTATAAAGGATACCTTATTTTATTTTCCGGGAAAAATATCCGGGTGCAAAATGCTACCTCACGAAACCGATCATGTATCATTAATTTAAGCTTCGGTCTGACGGCCAACGCTCAGGCCTTCCCATTTCAGGGTTGGATGCCAATATTAACAGCACCCAAACCCGAGATGACCGAGCTGGCAATTGATTAATTACCAGCACCGACCACCAGCCCCGAGACCGGCAAACCCGCCATTAAACAATTGCCAGCGGTCGCCTGAGATAATCGGGCACGCAATTGATTGTGAGCGTCAACATACAGACCCGAGCCAGATGAGCACGCTGCTAACTGATTGCTAATTTTGACATATAGATACGAGCCAGGTGAATATGATGCCGATTGATCGACTGATCGATTGCACAACGTCAGCGTCCGACCCCGAGGCAATCGAGCCAGAGTCACTGTCAATGTCAGTCACGACCCCACGTTAACATAATGGCCTGACACGATGCACAACTGACAGTGGTCCACATTTGACAGTATGTTCAGCTGTACGGCATTTTTTTCCTCTATCTGACATCGTCACCTGGAACCCCCCTTTTCCCCGTAAGGTATTCACTTCCTCACCCACCTAGCAAGCACTTTTGTAGATTCGATACGGTTCCCCTTGGAATACATGCTTCGCATCCAAAACGGGTAGCCCGGCATCTGCTGGGTGAACGTATTCTTTCGGGCCGAGGGGCGAGGAATAAGGGATAAGGAACAAGAAAAAATAAGGAAAAAAA
>GL876972.1:2123706-2136023 GCA_000193285.1 Magnaporthiopsis poae ATCC 64411 | reverse complement strand
AGATCCTGCGCATCATGAAGAAGCGCCGCCTCCGCTTCGACGACGCCCGCCGCGTGTATCTCGAGGACCGCTTCCGCGCCAACGGCATCGGCCCCGACGGCAGGCCCAAGGACCCCAAGTTTGTCAGCTTCTCGTAGGCTCGAGAATGAGCCTGATCATTCTTGAATAAGCCTAAGCGCCAGAAGACGGGAAGGAAAAGGAAGACCCAACAACCCCTGGCCGTAAGGCGCCATCTGGCGCAACCCGTTACAACCAACCGATACCCACGCGAACGTCGTACCACCTACACAACTCTCAATAGAGTTCAACCATTTCCTATACGTCAAACTCTATACTATGCGCTGTCACCAAACATCACTACTTTCTTTTGTTCACCTGGGGGGTTTCTTTTTGTCAACTTTCTGTTGATGGCGCTTTCCTCGGAAGTGGGATTTCGGCGTTTTTTTCTTTTTTTTCTTTGTTGTCGGAAGCAGAGTTACATCATTCCCGGCAGGGACAGACATAATCGAAGGCAATAGGCCGATTACGAGAGGGCGGCCGCGTTTGCATGCGAGCGATGATAAGGGTTCGAGTCTTCTCGCCCTTGAATAGGTGCTTAGGTGCCTACCACTTACTCAGGCAGGTGCCTAACAGCCTTGTCACATCTCCATTCATATAACGGTCTACTGCAAACATGTGGATTACTATTTTCGATGCAAAATTGATGTTCGAGTCGTCTCATAATCACTCGTGGCTTGGACAAAGAATCCTGTTTCTGTTGGCATCATCTTGTCCTCTCTTCCCTTCATTACAGTATTATGATATATACGAACAGTACTGGTTCCGAAAGACCAGGGGCCAAATGCCAGCCGACTGTACCGCCCTCCACAAAAACCTGTGATCCTGTCATATGTATATACAAGAAATAACACGCCACATACAAGTAAATGCATGTTCAAGCCTGCCCCGATTTGTTGTACCCATTTCGTTTGGCAACAAGAATCGTCAACTTGGTTCAGGAATACATCATCAATACACCAGGCACCCGACTGAGCACCACCACCACCACCCTCTCCCTCCACCTGACACGCTCTCACTGGGTCTTCTTTCCTACGGGATCGTAGGTGCGGTCGTCCTTGCCCTCGACGACCTTGACCATCCTCTCCATCTCGGTCTTTTGCTTCTCCCACTGGGCGTTGGAGGTCTTGGTGGCCTTGTCGAACAGCTCCGCGTCCGGGCGGCGGTAGCTGCCGCCGATGCGGTCCCAGAGGGTGGTGTACTGGCCGTAGTTGTAGTTGAAGGCGAAGTGGTGGACGGCGTGGCAGGCGGCGCCGTTGATGACGGCGTTGTCGGCGTAGTACTCGCCGTCGTGGATCAGGATGGTCCAGAAGTTGACAAAGACGAAGAGGGCGACGTAGGCCATCTTCTGGAGCGGAAAGATGAAGACGAAGACGTGGTAGGGGAAGCCCTGGGCGTAGCCGTCGAGCGGGTGGAAGGCGTGCGAGGCGAAGGGCGTGGGCATGATCCACTTGTGGTGCGGCTTGTGAAGCCACTTGTAGACGTAGGGGTGGTGCAGGCCGCGGTGGATCCAGTAGATGCAGAAGTCGGTGAAGATGAGGAACAGCGGCACCTGGGCGAAGTTGTACCAGTAGCCGGGCCCCTCCTCGGTCGTGTCGTAGAGCTTGCTGTAGCCGCGCACCTCGGCTAGCGCGATCGGGACCGTGAGGATGGACATGACGGGGAACGCCTGGTTCGCCTGCACCATCTCGAGCCATATCTGGTTCTTGAGGAACTTGGGGTGCGACATGTTCGCCTTGTCGAACACGAAAAAGTAGGAGAGTGACGCGAAAACAAAGTAGACGAGGAGACCAAAGAGCCTGTTTGCCGCAACGGTCAGTAACGCACAGGCGGCGGCGGCATGCGAGGGGGAGCTGCCTAGTGGTGTAGGCGCCGCCCCGGACCCCGGGGCAACCGGCTTGGACTGACCATATAATCAGAAACAGGGAAAAGCCCTGGCGGTACGCGTTGTCCCTAGGCAACGAGCTCTGGTAGGCGGCCTGCGATGGCTGCAGGGAGAAGAAGGCGGTCGAGGGCTTGTACTCCCAGCCATTGCCAATGGTGGTGCTGTTGGGCAGGCCGAGGCCGAGGCCGAGTGAAGTTTGAGGTGCCGGTAGAGCCCAGGCGTACATATAGTCCCAAAGGAACGTGTCGGTAACCTCTAGAACGACATCCATGTTGGGCGGCGGCTTGACGAGGTCGGCTGCCAGCGGCAGATACAAAGACGGAAAGTAAAAAAAAAAAAAAAAAACCCAAAATGATTGAGGGATCTGAAAAGCTTCTCGGGATGGAAGGACGCAACGGGACGACAAAAGTCGAGCAGAAACGTGCAACGAGTCGGTCGCCCTTTTTTCAGGGGAGTGAGTGGGTGCACTGGTTATTGTTTTTATTGTTTTTTTTTTCCCTCGGGTTGTCGCTGGACCCCGTTCCCGTCTGCTCAGCAATTAAAAATTTCTTTCAGCCAATGGTAGCAGAATTTCGGGAAAGGTCTTGGGATGGGCGCCCTGGGATTAAATCTGATAACCAAAAATGGATGGGGCAGGGGTGATGGGTGGTTTGCAGATCAGGGACCCCTGACGGACCGGGTCTCGGTAAGATCGCACGCGGGAAGGAAATGGCAGAGGAAAAAGAGTCGTGAGCGTCCAACGACCTCGGTCATGACGGCGATAAAGGAAAGAAGGCGCGAAGGGGTCTGCTCTCTTTTATAAACAATGGCGGTGAGGCACTACCACACCTCCCCCATGGATTGGAATTGATTCGTGTCATCCGCAATCGATAATTCCCACATGCCGCGGTTTCCGGCACGCCCGCACTGGCGTGTTCGAGGCCAGGAGATAGCAGACAAAACCCCGAGTGCGAGATCGCAATTTCTCGCAAGGCCACGAACGGGCGTCCGGAGAGGCGGCGATGGCATTGTTTCTCTGGATTGTCGTGCAATGTGAGAGGTGCCTCACCCTGGCATTGCACCACTGAGGGGCGGCGCGGTGCACGGCCGGCGCTCCTATTGGCCCGCCAGCCGTTGCTTCTCCGCAACGGCCTCTCGGAAGCCGTCGAAGCGAGTGGTCTGCTTTTCCACTCTTACCGTTCTGGTGGCTGTTGGCTGGCCAGTGCCCCCCGCCCAAGACAGCGACACCCAAATCGGCGCGAACTGTGCATGACGGCGCGTCCAACGAATCGAGTGTCCGTGTTTGTGTCACGCGGGAGCCGCCACCCTGAGTGCACACATGTCTAGCGCGCCAACCTGCATTATGAATCTGTCGTGTTTTATGTAGGTGCCATGTGGCAGACGAATCCGACGAGATGGGCGGAAAATGCACCATCCTTCTTCTGTCCGATCCGCCGCCGCATTCGGGATTCCGAATCGGCCGGCGAAGCCAACGTGTTTAGCGTGCGGCTGGTCCACCTCCGCTGCCGTCATCAAGGCTCCGATTCGGCCGGTGAAGCCTGAGGTGCGTGGCTTGCGTTTGTTGGCAATGAGGGGAAAACGAAAATAGAAAAAGGACCGCCTCCGAATCGCCGAGCCCGAAGCGGAGGGGGTGTGGAGACGGGCACCGTGAAACCCTTCACGAGAGGTGGCAGACCTAGAAGGATCGGAAGGGCAGCGCCAACAGCTCGGCGCTGCAACGGCCATTGGCGACAGCTATCCATTGATAGAAGGTGCCTGCTCGTGACTCGCCAACAAGAGGACGCCAATGCGTGGCTGAAACCCAAAACTTTCGATCTAGCCTTGGAGAGTCAACCCGAACGTCAGCTGCGTTTGCCAAATCATCAAGACATGGATGGCCGCGATGGCAGCCAGGGGGCCAAAGAGACGGAATTTCTTCGGGGACATTTCACGCATCCCCTCCTTCGCTGGGTCATGAGCAACTCGTCCAACGCTTCCACAACGCTGCATGAACACGAACGTGTAGGAAGGGGGCATCAGTATGGTAGGGAGTCGATAAGCATGGCCACTTCCTGATGTCCTCAAGGCTCCCGCACTCGGGGAACAGCAGAATGGCGATGGCTGATGTCACTCTGGCACATCAGGTTCAGGCACAGCACCTCAATGCAGTGGTCTACCATGGTTACGATTTCCCGGGGTCAGCATGCGAACGGTTTTCAACCGACCGAAACTGCGGGTGATGCAGTCCCAGTCACCGAGATGGCTGTGAAGGGCATTTCCGGAAATATCGCCAACGACGCCGTGGGGATCCTTGTAGTAGTTCTTGTAGATGCCCCACCTGAACAGCTCAACGAAGTGGAGCTGATGGGAGACCTCCATGCCCAACCAGTTAGCCCTCCCTCGCAGTCTTGGGTTCCTTGACCTTGATGGGTTGGGGAGGCGATCCCATTCGCAGGGCGTCCTCCTCAGAGATCGTCTGGTTTCCCACTGGAGCAGATTCGGGCCGAGGGAAAAACATTAGTACGCACCAGTAGGTGAGAGACGACGGCTCTTCTCTCACCGTCGTTCTCAATGTCGTCCCATGTCTTATCGATCCCCTCGCCGTACGTAGCTACATATGACCTATCGAACACAGGCATTAGGTTTAGCTTGACTGTCTAGTACCCTGACTGTTGGCGCGGCCGGTGCTGGGTGAGTTAATATTAGCAACATAGCAAGGAACTCAAGCACAATGAAGGACGGCACCACTGGACGGGATGATAGTGGACAACAGATGGTGGTGCCAAGTTCTTATGAACAAAATCCACCAAGAGGAATATTTCCTTGTAAATATCATGTCTTCGACCTTGGCGCCCGTCGAATACAGGGACAGCGTGGCCATTGCGGGGACGCCCGAGAGTTGGGCGGCATGGGCAACTCAGGTCCGATATGCACGCCGGCGCTCTGTCACTTCGGATGAAGGACCTTGCACCCTCCTTGTCCCGACACCCACTCTCTCGCCGTTTACTGGACCGAGTGGTAGAGGATCGGCGTCTTGGGGTGGTAGCTATGCACGTTTGGATGGAGAAGAGATGGAGCGAGGAACAAGGTTGGACAAATAGAAACATCAGGGAAAACAGTGACCGATGCGCGCCTGGCGCGGAGAATAATGTAAAGAAAGTGTAGATGATCGGGGAGATGTCTTGGTAAGGTCGATAAGACGAGAGGGAAGCCAGGAAGATGGGTGAGCGAGACGGGAGATGTTGACAAGACGAAGCGGCCGGACCGCGCAGACGGGAAAGCAGCATAAGAGACCAGACGGCTCCCAAACCGTGGGATTGGTTATTGTGGCCGAGCAGACATCACTGCCTGCGATCCGATGTAACTGTTATGTCGTACCCTTAGTTAATATGACAAGACAGGATGAGGGCAGGCCACCCGAGCGAGACTTTGCGGGCATGATGAACAACGATCATGAGACGACAAGCAGGAAAAAAAAAGGGGGAGACAAAGTTTACTAAGCACCTCGCACACAATGCGCGCCTCCATACGGTTGCTCTGTTGGCATCTCTCCGGTCCTTTTGCGCCTCCGGATTCTGAGACTCTGTAGGTTGGAGCGCCCCGGATTGATGTCGACATTAACGGTGCCCCTGACCCCGACCTTGCGCTTGGCTTTGACTTGGCTTGGAGTTAGCTTGGACTTAGCTACCCTGGCGACCTTTGCAGGCGAATTGTTGCAAGTGGGTGGGTTCTTCGGAGCCCAAAAAAAGAGAAAACGCAATGCTTGGCTGCATGCTTGGCATTTCGAAACAAATCTAAGAAATCTCGAGTCCGGACGGAGGCTCAGGGGTGTGCGCACTCGGACGAGCCGTGAGAATGGGATCTCGATTTGCAAGACATACCGTAAGGGTCTTAGCACAGGGGTGAGAATGGAAGGGGCCCGAGGGTGGGACCGGATAAGCGGCGATGGGCTGTGTCTTTCGTGCTTTTCTAATTTTTTTTCTTGTTTTTTTTGTTGCCTCCCATTGGCCGCCTTCATAGGAACATGAGACAAGCTGACGACTGGCGTTGTTTCGGTATTGCTTTCTGTTGATTGTAGCGTCGATGCTGCGGGCTGAGTGAGGAAAAGCCACGGCTGGCCGGCGATTCGAATGGCTGGGTGTTGGGCATACCTAGGTATTCAATGTTGGCTGGACGCAAATAGCGAACCAAACATTCGGCGATCTATTTGGAGCTACGTGGCACTCCCACCATGCAAGGCGTGCCAAGATTTTTGACGTGTAGGATTTCCCGTTGACAGGCGGCCTGCCAATGCTGATCGACCATCGCCAAGACGTCCACCATCTTCAAACCCGGAGAGGGGACCTCCCATGTTCGCGATCTGTCGCAGGGGAACTTTTTTTTTCCCCCTGCCCGCAAAAGAAAGAGGCGGTCTGGTGCTTCCGGGTCCGGTAGGTGGCCCGTCCCCTGAATGTTTCAAGTCTTGGCGCACGCGAGATATGCCTAACCCTTTCAAGGGTTAGCTTGGCGGGACGAGTAGCAGCCGACCGTGCAGCGGTGCCGTTCCAGCCGCCGAGACGTCTATGTGCGACCATGGCCAATAATGCCTCTTCGCCTCACCCTATGGATGTACCCAGGGAAGAATCGAGGTCTGGAGGCAGGTCTGCGCTGCAGCAGCTGAAAGTGGCCACCCCGTATGTCGTCGATCCTCCTCACCATCGTCACCAGGGCGCGTAACACCATGTGCATCCAGGCGATCCATGTTCGTGACCGCGTAACCCAGCGGCAATCGTAATGGTCACCCCCAAGCCCGTACTGTGCATAGACCATCCCCCGTTCCGGAACCTGCCGTCTCCTCTAACCCATTGATGGCGGAGCTCTTCGAACCAAACGCCACTCTGCCTGCGCAGCACCCCTACGGCTCTCGTCTGGTGTGTGTGTGAGTGTGTCCAGGTTCGTCAGCTTTTTTTCAAGCATAGCCAAAGCGATGTCTAAATCGCCAACCCGAAAAAAAAAAAAAGAAAAAAAAATCAATTTGTTCGGTGCTTATACATCGCCTACCTCGCCCCTGGTCGCCTGTCTGGATGTCCGGCAGGCATCTTATTTTCGTATCTGGCGCCTATGTGCTACCAGGTATGTGCATTCGTCACCTCCCGGCCTGTCAACTCCTCATGTCACCAAAGAGCGTGGTTAGGGATCCCGGGCCACAACTCAAAAAGCTCCAATGCAAACGCCTTCCGTCAGGGACCAGACCAACGGGGGAATCCCGGCTGGCGCGTCGAGTTTCAGCCATCAGCGTCCGCGCGTCGTTTTTCTTACTCGCATTCTTTGGGGACTCCACGAACAGATCGCTGGTCCCGGATGGTCGGCACCTTGCTTGTGACTGATGGCCTGTAGGGGTGTCATTGTTGGGCGCTTCGCTCTTGCGGACACACCCTTGCCAAGCATGCATCTCAGGGGACCCCGAACCGCTTCGGGCTTCCCTCGAGTGTGCTTTGCCGCCCCAAAGTTGAGAACGTTGGCCCGAACGGGCCTCTGCTCCTGAGGGAGGCGACTTGCGTGCCTCTCGATCTGCTGGGGGGTGGCCCTAGCTTAAGTCTTCAGCCGCCAGTTGAGGAAGGCCAAGACGTATATAAAGGGCGCGAACATGCCCACCATAAACCAGACCATGATATAGAGATCATCAGCAGCCTCACACACGCACACACTCTCTCTTTCTCTCTATCTTCACTCTACCCTGGTGGTTACATTTACCTTCATCTCCTTCGCTTTTACTTTCAACCCCGCTAGCCAGCTGCCAGCCAGCCTTTCATTCAAAATGCGCACCCCTTCCTTCATCAACATTGTCGTCACTGGCCTGGTCGCCGCCTCGGCCGTTTCTGGCTTCGACCCCACTGGTCGCTCTGGACTTGCCTGCAGACATGTGGTATGTTCAATCATTGCACATGTTGCGAATATCATGAGGGCACTGGACTGACTTCACCACATAGGGCGCCCTCCTGGCACTTGCCGCTCCGGCACTAGCCTTCCCTGTCGTTGATACCATCACCGAGGTAAGCATCGACCAACCCCAGATTACATGATAATTGCCACATCCACTGACTGAAGTCTGTTTCACCTGCACAGGAGTCTGGCCTTCAGGTCCGCGAGCCGAAGAAGAACAAGAACAAGAAGAAGAAGGCCAAGGCCAAGGCCAAAAAGGCCAAGCGCGATCTCACCGAGGAGGACGGGGCCGAAAACGACGAGGCAGTTGAGCTCGAAACCCGTGAGCCGAAGAAGAACAAGAACAAGAAGAAGAAGGCCAAGGCCAAGGCCAAGAAGGCCAAGCGAGACCTGACCGACGAAAACGAGACCGAAAACGACGAGGCAGCTGAGCTCGAAACCCGTGAGCCGAAGAAGAACAAGAACAAGAAGAAGAAGGCCAAGAAGGCCAAGAAGGCCAAACGCGGCCTCGGTGAGGAGGAAGGGGCTGCCGAGGTCGGGATCCGTGCGCTCGATGGCGACGAGGCCTAGTGAGGACGGGAGCTCAGCACGACCTCGAGACCCCGCGAGCCTCGCCACAAAGGCCCGGGGAAGAGCGGGCAATTAGCTCGAGGGCTGAGCAGGTGTGTGTGTGTGTGTGTCTGTGTGTAATATTTGAGGGAATAGTTTTGGTTGCTGCAGGGATCTGCGATCCCACTCAATCACAGAACCTTCACTGCTCTGGTCATATAATCAATCTTCGTTGTACGAACTGAAATGCCCGTGAACCGGCAGGTGCGCTTGCTATTGGCGGCGACTGCCAGCTTGGACCATATAGCGGGAGGCCCAATACCCATTTCTTGGTTGTGTGTGATACTGGTCGTCATGATCGCTTGATCTGTTGGACGGTTCTGGTAGAGTACCCCTGGATCGTCATGTTCAGCTGGCAGGACCTACAAATCCAAGCTGGTGCGTCTGATGAGTTTGCTCGCCCGCTGTGGATTCATGAGGACGATGACCCGACAGAAACGGGGAATGCAGGATTCGGCGGAATTACCCGAAAAGCGTAGGTGTTGCGAATTTTGCTCTGCTGGCTTGTTCGGATTGTGGTTGAAACAAGCCGGATGAGGCTGGTCCACAGTGATGATTTGTGTCAATTTAGGTGGAAGCAGGAGCGGGAATTCGGCGATGTAGTTTGCAAAGACAAATGCAGGAACAGAAAATGCACGCCTCCGGCACTGCGCTTGTTGCCATCTTGGCGTGTCAAAGAGCCCCACGAGATGAGGAAAGACGGCGTCGTCTGGGCACCAAGGAAGCCAGTACCTCTACATCAGAGAGCTGAATAGGTCGTCAAACTCGTCGCCCTTCTTCCTCTTTTTCTTTTTCTTCTCCTCTCTGCGGTCGTCCTTGCGTGCCTTCTTCTTGACCCTGGGTTCGGCCATGGATAGTTCCAGAGACTTTTCGTTTACTGGTTTTGTAGCTTTGTCCTCCCCTGGAAGGCCGGATTTTGGGCCGGTCTGTTTTTCACCTTTCGCAAGCGCGACGTCGTCCCGGGACACAGCGACGCCCACATCATCCTGAGGCGTCGAAACAGCCGCGGGCATAAGGAGGGTGGCAGTTTCTCCTGCTGATGCCGGCGGCGCTGCAGCGGCAAACAGTGATCCAGCCGCAGGCTCCCTACCCTCGGCGCCATCCTCTTTTGTCGGCGGGGGTAGGATCAAAGTCACAAGATCGTGAACTTGAGCCAGCACACCGAGTAGGAGTAGCCCAAGATGGGCGAATTGATTGTCTGCAGCCAACTGGGTAAAGGAGCTGGATGGCAGGCGGGGAGACCGTCAGTCAGTCTCTTGGGTGGACGAATCCAGTAGAAAACGGAAGCTGCTCTTACAAGTAGGCCTTGGGAATCAGGTAGTCGCGCATCCATTCGGATTTCGCTTCGACACCGGGCGGCATCATGGCCACCTCCACGGCATGGTCTCGTGCACGCTTGGAGCTGGACCCGCGGGCTGCCGAGCGGCGGGCGGCGAGCTCGAGGGTCTCGACAGCAGGTGCGATCTCATTCTGCTCCAGCTTCACGAGGTGCCTGCGCAGGGTGTCGAAGGCGGCCCACCACTTGGACAGGCGGTGCTGGTTCTTGTGCTTGTAGTTGAACCGATCCAGAATCTCGCGCGCAGGAGCGAGCAGATGCCGGGCCTGCACGAGCCTGGCCAGCGGCAAGGGCTGGGCGGGCTTGTCGCTGCCGTCCGTCGTCGTCATGGCCGCATTTTGGTCAGGCACCGAGAGAGAAGCCGGGCGGCGGCGCATGGAGGAACCGATCGGGACGAGGCGCCGTAGCACGTCTTCGGCCGGCAGTGTGGGGGGCTTTTGTTGGGTGGGTTTTCATGGTCCACTCAGTTGGCACCGTTGCCGCCCGTCGCCACCTCGGCAAACTCGACACCCACCACCGCCACCATGACCGTCGACCCGGGATAAATAATACTCATTTCCCGGGGTGCTTTGTGCTTTGTGCTTCTGGAGTAATGTGCAACAGCCTGGTATATACACGTTTAACATTCGTCGTCATTGCCTTTCGACCTTGAAAACCTGGCAGAACAGATGCATTTAATTCGGTCGTTGGCCAATCAAAGCACCAGTTAATACATCGAGTTTTATCCAAGATAAGGCCGCCCAGCTTCAGGTTCCTCAAATCTCTGCCTCTCCACATTGGTTGGTGCCCGCGGGCAGGTGGCGGCTCAAATTTTTTCTTCGTTTTCTTGCGATAAGGTTCCATCTCCTCTATCTTTTTAACCTCTAAGTGGCTTCAAAATCCCAGCTGGCAGGGCATGGCAGGCAGGTCACACGGGCCATGGTTGCGCATCAAGTGGGTGGGTTCTTGTGCGCCCCACAAAACGGCACCCCCGCCCTAGTGCGTGCGACTTTATGCAGGAAGCCTGGACGTGCATTGCATGGAGGTATCGCGAATCGCCTCGCATGCACATCAGCCGACTTCTCCGCAGAGTGGTGACGTCTTTTTCTTGTCTCTGCCGTTCTTTTGGCCAGCCGCCCTCGCACGTTGGAAGCCGGCAGAAGGCGTGCCACAGCTAGAACCCAGGCCCCAGGGAACCTTGGTGGCCACCTCGAGCAGACACCTCATCAGCAGTTGGTTCGGCTCGCTCTCCCTGGTGGAGCCGTGTGTCCCTTGCTCCCTCCGCTCAAGATGAAAAGGCCCAGTCACCTCCCGTCCCGCAAATAGGATCATTGCCGACATTGCTCCTGTTGCCCTCTGGTCGTGAATTGCCTGCCCTCTTGCCTCACTTGCCCAACCTCGAGTTGTCCGTGCCAGCGTGCTGTGGCGAGCACGCATTGCTGTCTTGAGCTGAGTCGGCGTGGTTGCAGTCGCAGTTGCTTTGTTCTTCCACCCGACGACTCCATCGATCCATTGCCAGGGTCAAGGGGCCCGATACTGCGGCTGGTTCAAGGTTCCTTGTCCTTCTCACCCCGCCTGGACTAAATAACAAGGTTTTTTTTTTTTTCTCTCTCTCTTTTTAGCACTGATTTTACTTCGTCATCGTCGTGCGCAGGAGCAAATATCGGCCACCCAATATCTGGACACCTTTTAATTTCTCCGACGTGGCTTGGCACGATAAGGTCGTCCTGCTATCCCTGTCCTCAACCTAGCACGGGCCGCGCAGGGCGGGGCACTTCGCATCGCGTATCAGTACGCGACGACCACGAGCTTGAACTCGAGGCGTGGTCCTTCCGCAAGACAAGTCTGGAGCAATCACACAATATAGACGGGCCATTTCAGAGTCGGAGTCGAGATCATGCCGCCGCCGTCAAGAAACCCGACCACCTGGGACGAGTATGAGCGCGGGGGCTCGCCCAACCGCCAGGGGAGCATCTCCTCGGTCGGAGCACAGAGCGGCCGGAGCGTCCAGTTCCAGGAGGAGGATGCCCTGCTGGACGACTCGGACGCCCCCGGCGACGATGGCGATGGCAGTGAGTGGCAGGGCAGACTCCGCCGCAGACGGAGCTCCGTGACCATGCGCCTGGCCTCGATCGCCGACATCGGCGGCGTCAACAGCATGAGGTCCTTTACCAGGAGCTGGCAGCGCGCCGCCGGCTTCGCCGAGGTCATCCCACAGCGTCCCTCTTTCGTTTTCGCCCCGGACCAGGCCCCAACCCTGGGTCCGGAAGATGATATCGAGTATGGTCGCAGTCAGTCCGAAGCTGGCCTCTTGCGCCCGCCCATTGGCAAGCCCGGCCCCTCGCTGCTGCGTCAGCACCTGGACGCCGCTGCCGCGTCGCCTCCCGGAGCCGAGGTGGCAGGGCCCGCCGATGAGCAGGGTGCCGGCGATCCTGCCACTAGGCATCAGCAGCAGCAGCAACAGTCAGACGCCGATTTTAGGGAGCGCGAGCGCAAGGCCCTGGTGGAAAATAGCAATCTTCCTCAAGCCTTCCGCTCAGGCAGCATCGG
>GL876972.1:2076128-2092238 GCA_000193285.1 Magnaporthiopsis poae ATCC 64411 | reverse complement strand
GCTCGAGGGCGTCACTCCCGCCGGCGTCGTGCGCCTGCTCGCTCACGTCCGTGGTGGCATCGGCCGCAGGGCCCGCCATGCCGGCCCGGAGCCCCTGATGGAGGAGTCATATCCGGATTCCGCATCTACTTTGGCTTCTGCATAGGCTGGGGCCTGACCATCTCGCCTAGGCTCGTATTCTTTCTTTTCTTGATTTTCTCCACTTTTTTTTTTGTATATCATCATACCCATCCACGCCCATTCCGATTTCATGCTACGAGCCGGAAGGATGACCTAATGTCAATGACGACTAAGAAGATTGGTGACATTTTTGCCACACGGCTTTGGCTCAAATCACGCCATCATTAGACGGAGTTGGGGGAATCGGCCGGCCATGGAGGCTTCTACTTGGGAAAAGCAGCACGCATCATGGTACGATATCAGAAGTTAGTCACAGCCACACCACACCACCACTAACACAGGGCGACCTCCATTCCGCTTGGTTCAGGCTTATATTATACATTACCGCAAGACCGGTAGCCAAGCGCCTCCCCCGTCTGTCCCGACGGCACGCATTTATCGAGCGTGTCGTCTCCTCCGCCTAACAAATAGCCGTCGGGTGCAGGGTAGCGCGGCATCCCAACAACCAGAACCAGGTGGCGACCAGCCCAACCCAGCCCTTCACTACCTAACCTACCTGCTTGGCTCTAGACCATCATTCTCTTTTTGCGGGGCGGAGCCACACTTTCTTCTGTTGAGCAAACAAACACGCACATAAATCTTGTACTCATCATAGATGAAGAGAGAAAAAAAAAAAAATGGCCGCGTCACATCTTTTACCAGCCTCGCTTCCTCTCTCCCTCTCGTGATGCGTGACGCCTACAATGAGCCAGCAGATGAAAAGAGGGCTGATTTAGGGTCGGGGCATGCAGGTGCACATATGCGAGATTGGCTTTTTAGCATGATCGGCATATCACGACCTTCTTTCTACACCCCCAACAGAGCTAACCCCAGAGGATACGATTCAACAACAAGCCAAAAAAAGACGACGCGATGACTTGCGTACCTGCACTCGTCTGCCCACCTCGACTGAAAAAAAAATATGGTATTCGCCAGGGTCTGGACTCCAGAGGACTCACCCCATCTCCTTCAAACACGACATACCATATACGTAAACGACCAGTTGTTGCTCGTACAGTAGTGCATGAACCAATATCGGAGAGGGGAACCGGCTGGGCGGGAGCTCCTTAGTGCCAAACCATAGCGTTCCGGTCCACGACCGGTTCCTCTGGAGCTTGGCGCTAAAGTCGTGCCGCCGTATTGTAGTCTGTCCGCTCTAGTACAATCCGCTACGGCTCTATTATGCGGACACTTTTTTTTTTTTTTTTACTTTGTTGGATTTTTTTTGATTTTTTCATTATTCTTCTATTTGCCTATCATTCTTTCTTATCTTCGATCCCCCGCCGCTTCTTGCCCGCGGACTTTGCGTCGGACAGGATCTTGACGGCATCCTTGCTGAACACGTAACTAGCTCCGCTCCAGACCGTCGTCACCGCAACCACGTATCTGAGAGGCAGGTTAGTCGACGGCTGACATGCATTCGTGGCCGGCCAGAGCGTGTGTGTGTGTGTCCAGGTCTCGTGCTGTAATGAGCACCTGCATGAACATCTGTCACGGCGCCGAGACAGGGCGCCGAGATGCGTCGGCAGACCTCTTGCCGACTAGTGGGTTGTTGTTGGGGGGGCGTGTGGGATTGAAAAAAACAAGGTGCACCGGAACAGAGCGGAAGCCGCGTTTGCAGATAATGAGAATAAGCGACAAAAAGAAAAAGAAGCCCACTCACTGCAAAACGGTCAAGGATTCCGACAGGTCCAAGGGCACAACAGGGGCGGTGGCGGTCAGGCCCATCAGGCCCAGCTGCAGGAACGTGTTGTACTTGCTGATCGTTGTCGGCCTTACCTCTGCCGAGGGCAGCGAGAAGTCCCAGTAGCGCATAAAGGTCTTTGGCGGCGGAAGCGAGACCCACCGGTAATAGATGGCCGTGATAGCGAGCCCGACGTCGCGACCGATTATCAGGGCGACGAGCCAGACTAGCAAGCGGCAACATGGTAACGTTGTTTGAACTGGCGTCAGCCACGAGATGCTCTGTGATCGTTATGCGAACGGAAAACAGGGGGGGAAAACAAGGACAATTCGGGGTGGCCGAGGTGATCGACGAGGGGTCGGGCAGGGGTCCGAGCACACCATCTGCGCCAGGAGACCACGGATTTGACACGGTTGGACAGGGCGTCGTCGGCGCTAGCGCAGATGGTCCGCCAAAGAACCCCTCTTAGTTCCTATCACATTCTGGGAAGCCCAAAGCACCGTCATCGGCGTTCAGGAATCAGACCGGCGACCGAATCGATCAGACCGAAGATTCTCTGTGGCCAGGGGTTGGGTTGAGCCATCAATATGACCTCGACAGGGGCGTGACGGCATGGAAGCAAAGGAACGACCGGGTGACAAAAAGAAAAAGAAAAAGAAGAAGGAAAAAAAAGCAAGATAAGCGAGGAAGACACCAAGATGTGGGGCTTGCATGAACAGGTGTTGTTCGTGTTTCACACAGGGCGTAATAAATACGAACGGGATGTGAGATGTCATTATGAGGAGGGCCAACAGAGAAATGATAGAAAAAGAGGAGAAGCGGCTCACGCGGCAGGGCGCCTTTGGCGGCAAGGCTGAGAGTCAGGACCAGCATCAGGGTCTTGTCGGCCATGGGATCGATGATGGTGCCGACGACGGTGCCCAGGTTCCAGCGGCGGGCGATCCAGCCGTCGAGCAGGTCGGACACGCCGGCGTAGGCGAAGAGGCCGAGGGCGAGGGCGTGCTGGTCGTGCAGGATGGCGTAGCCGATGACGGGGGCGGCGACCAGGCGCGAGGCCGTGAGCATGTTGGGGATCGTGTAAATATTCTCCCGAGGGGTGGCGGCTTCCTGGCCAGGGCCTGGCCGCCGCTGAGGATGTGAAGAGGCTGAGGACCCCGGACCACCACCACCACCACCACCAACAGCCTCATCGCCTTTGCGAGGCGGTTGGTGCCCTGGCCTAGACTCTTTGCTAGTCAGCCAACAAAGTCATCATCGGACTTATGGTCCGATGTATATATATCATATATCATAGAACGCGGGCTCATTGGGGGCGCCACAGGAGGCTGAGTCTCTTGGTTGACCCATGTGTAGCAAGGAGGAGCAAGAAAAAGGAGGGAACATTACCCTCCAGAACGAGAACGCCAGGGGCTAGACAGCGAGAAGGAGCGGCGGCCAAACAGCAAGGCCGGAAACCCCGCCAATGCTACCAATGACGACGACGACGGCGGCAGTGCAAGCCGTAGGATCGCCGAGGGCCGCCGCCGCCGCAAGGGCGTCACCACGGTCGCCATCTGACACGTGATTGCTGCTGCGGTTGTTCCTCTGCCGCCCGCCAGCGCCGTGCGGGCGCAGAGTCTCTGGATCATGGTCACTGACGCCCTCTATCCTACCTACGAAAGCCAAGGTCGGGAGATGGGAGGGTTTGGAGGCAAGATAGTGAGTAAGATGGCTGGGAACGATAATTCGGGTGCTCCACTCCACTTCTTCCAGCTCAACAACCTAACTTGCGGAATCTCGTTCACCAATAAAAAGTTACGGGCTGGAGGAACTGTGCGCCATAGAGCCCCACTCCCCCCAGCTTACACTCCGGAATCCATTGATGATGTCGATAAACGACCATACTAAGGAACACAGAATTCACGTCACCAGTGTTAAAACAAGGTCAGATCTATGACTCTTGGTATTTGGATCCCTTGTCATGATGTAATAAAATATAGCCTAGTCGCTGAAAGCCAAACATCTTACTTTGCCTTTTTTTTTAATACATGAACCATTGGAAGCCGAAAACGCTAAAACTACCTCTGGGTATTTCCCCCAGGCCCAAAATAGGCTGTATTGAAAACACCCTCCGCCACCTTGGCAACAAACCGACCTCATGCCAAACTCCAATGGTGTGTGAGTATGTGTGTCTGACAACAGGCCCAATGGCCCACTACTCCCATGCCAAATATTCCGCCGCTCTCCTTTTAATTAGCTGGCATAACTGTTGCCCTGCGGTCCCAAAATACCCAGAAAAACCTCTTGTGGCATATCACCACGTTCTTGACCGTCGTTCTCGTGATGGGGGATGTTGGCAAACATGCCAAGAGTGTTATCGTAGGTATGGAAGGCAGCCGCCGCCGCCCCGTTGTGCGTCTCGTAGTGGCCGTTGGGCTGCTCATAGTGCCCATTAGGCGCTTCGTAATGTGTGCCGTCGGCTGCCTCGAAGTGACCATGTGCCGGCTCGTAGTGGCCGTTGGGCGCAAACGAGTGTCCCATCGCCATGACGGGCTGCATATGCGGTGGGAGCGTGTACGTGGCCTGATGTGGTGCTTGGGGGACCGGCGGAAAAGACGATCGGTACATGTCGTGCGGGATGATGGGGACGCCGCCCGGCAGAGACATTGACCTAGGTGCCGCCGTGGGCATGGGGAGGCCGGTGTGGGGGTGCAGGTAGTCGAAGCCAGGTTCGCTCTGGAACTGTGACATGAACTTGGGGTCCGAGTCCGAGACGGGATTGCGGAAGTTTTGTTGGCTGAAGAGCGCCGCGCGGGGGATGAGGCGACTGAACCTGGGGTGATTTGAGGGTGAGGTGAGCTTGTTGGCAAGCACATCGTCGACCTTGTAGTACGAGACAAGGTGGTGGGGCACGCCCTGCCACTGGACGCTGATCGTCTTCTTGACCAGCCCGCCCTCCTTGAAAGGGTACGAGTCGATGAGCGACCCGATCAGGGATCGCTCCGACTCGGCTCGGCTCTGCTCGCCCTCCTCCAGGCCTGCCGTCTGGGTGGTGGCCGCGCCCAGGGCTGCCGCTGCCCTTGCGCTCTCGGCCGTCTTTGAGGGCGTGTTCTTCTTCGGTTTTCGTGCTCGCTTCTTCTCTCCGGGCGGGAACGGCCCTTCGAGCTCGCGGTAGATTAGGAAGTTGCCGAGTATTCGGCTGGGGCTCCAATTATAACCATCTGTCCACCTCTTGATACCCGAGGAGTGCTCTTCGTAGACAAAAACGGCACCGCTCCTGATCAGTGTCTCTCGCTCGCGATCGTGCGGTCGGCGTGGGACGTGGTACAGCGCGCCTTGTAGACAGGCCTCGAACAGGATGAGGGCGTCCATCGTGGTCCCGACGAAGCCCTCGTACGTGACCGACAATGGCGGCGTGCCCCCGCCGGCCGTTGTTGGTGAGGCCATGGCGACTGGGACGAGTTAAAAAAAACCAGGCCTTGCTAGGCTGAGACGACGCGCTCAAGCAGGTCCAGAACACCCTCGGCGAAGAGGGTTAAGCTCAAAGAGTGCGGACGGCGAGCGTTGGTGAAGTCAAAACTAGTTGTTCCTCAACGGTTGTTGATGATGCCGCCAGAAGTCTCCTGCGGCAGGCAAAAAGAAACCAAGATTGCAAGTTAGACGACAGAGTTCTTACTAAAAGAGAGTATGTGTTTGGAGAAGGAGTGTCGGGCGAAAAATAACGAGCGAGCCCGTAGGAGAAAAGAGTGCAAGAAGGGCGGAAGACAAGTCCCTACTAGTAGAAAAAAAAAAAAAAAAGAAAAAAAAGGGACGAACGAACCTGGAGGAGAAGGCTGAACTGCGGTTTGAGAGCCGGCGTCCAGGACTAGTGGGACAGCGCAGCCCTACGGCGGATTTATACGCCTGGCAGCTCCGGCAGACTGGCCGAAAATGACAGGCCGGAGCGAAGGCTTGGGTAAGTTTAGACGGTAGGTGGAGGAGGAAGGTTAAGGTTTGACGTGGGCGAGCGAAAGGTTTCTTGCTTTATACGGGGTGGGCGCTGCAAGCCTCAATGAGGCACCCCCAAAAAACCGGCTCTCGGTCCACGCCAAAAAGAGGTACAGGGCCCAGGCTGAGCTCCGACACGGTCAGTAGCGGCGGGAACGAAGGGCGACCCGTCTGGAGCGGGCGAACTTCCGTATCAAGTAAGCGGGTGCTGCAAAAAATGGCTGGACTTGGGGCGGTCTGCACGCTGAGGCGATCGGCGCAGTGACACGCAGGGTAGAACCGTGGCGTGGCCTCGATTTGGGGGGGCGTGAACTGCTGAGATACGAAGCTCTTCGGCCCAACTGGTTGAGGTGGGGAAGCGGCGCGTAAAAGAGGAAGCCACCGGTCCAACAGCCCAACAGCCAGTTATGCAGACAAAAAGCTTGCCACAGGCGCGGCTCAACCCATTCAATCTGCGGCTCTTGTGTCTGTCTATTCTGTAGTGGTGGAGTCGCCACTGATGCAAGAGGCCTGTGGTGGGGTGTTGGCGGTCGTCAGGGGATGTGACTGGCAGGGAAGGCCGATGATGCGAGGATATGGTGGGTGGGTATGGCGCAGGCGGCGGTAGCCAGGGCTCAAGAGACAAGGCGTCACGGTGATGACGGGTCTCGGGTGTTGACGACGTAATACGCGCCACGGACTGGAGGGGAGTGATAGAAGTAAAGCTGCGCGCCGAGGTAGTGTGCAGACGGAAACAGCTTCTGTGACAGATGCGCGATGGCCTGTCGTTCTCTTTCTTCCCGTTTACCCCTCTTCCTCTCTCTCTCTCTCTCTCTCTCTGTCTTCTTTTTCTTCCTTTGCAGTCTGTGCTGCTGCTAGCTTGGGCAAGCAAGCAAGCTAAGGGGCTGCTAGCTCGCGGGCGTCGACGGCGTGGTTGGCTGACTGGCGGGCGCGCTCGAGAACAGCTGATCTCTAATGTCTCTGTCGCTTCGTCTGCTAAGGCAGATGCGGATGGGTATTGCTGACGCGCTAGCTCCTTGGTCGGGCCGTGCTTAGGTTGGGGGCAATGGGAAGAGTAGAGGATGAAGACTTGAGCGTGAGCGGATGTGGTGAGAAATACTCTGGGGTGTTGTTCGACTTATAACAGGCATGAACGGATGTGAATACTTGGTGAGGAAAGTGGTCCGTCCTGAAGATCGTCGCTTGTGCTGCTCGGTTGTTGTTTTTTCTTTCTTTTTTTTCTTTTTTTCTTAGGCTTCTGGACCTGACTCTTTTGGTGATTTCTTATTTTCTTTTTCGTATCCTCGCTCCCCTTTTTATTTGCTGTAGTGGGACCCGGGGCTCGGCTTTCAAAAGGGAACCAAGGTCGGGGGTGCTAGACGTTGACGTCCTCGGACCCAGGGGGTAGGGCAGTAGCGGCAGCAGCAGCGGCAGTGGAGGAGGAGGTGGATAGACAGCGCGCCCACGCCTGATATGTACTCGCGTCGGCGCGCCTCCCAGGAACTACCAGACGGCTCATATATTTAATATGTCGGGCCTGTCGTGCGGTAAGGATGGTGCTGTGAGGAGTGTGGAGGGATGGAGGGAGGGGTTGGGGGTGTGGCCCGAGGCGAGGTGTGCAGCTAGTAGGAGGAGGACAGGCATTCAAAGTACTCGGCAGGGGGGAGGGCAATGGCAATAGGGTGGTACCGGGCTGCTAGCTTGGAGCACAGGCAGGCGGGAGGTGGACAGTGAAGGGGACTAGAACCAGCTTTGCAGCGCGGTCGAGACAGGCATCAAGAGGAAGGTCTGGTCTGAGAGGGTCGTTGCCAAGAGAATAAGAAGCGCAGCAGAATCTCCAGCGTCGATCCAGAGCCCAGCTGTGCGTCGGCTGCCGTGCAGGGGGGGTGGGGGCCTGCAACTGTGTGGGACTTTCTACTGGGAGAGACAGAGAGATACCAGGCATGGGGGAGGGGTGGACACGATGGAGGGCGGGCAGCTACGAACCAGGCAGTCCGACCGCCTCGCCCAGGGTGCTAGCCCAAGAAAAAGAAAAACGAAAAAAAAAAAAAAAAAAAGAAACCAACCCTAAACCCGTCCGAGCTGAGGGTGGAAACTTGCAAGCAGCATGCCCCTCCCCATAAAGGTGCTGAATCCTTGCCTATTGCGGGTAAGTCTTGCGGCCTTCGCGCACTAGGCCAGGGTAGAGGGCTGTTGACGGCCGCCCGCGGGCACGGTGACAAGAGCAGTGAGTGAGACCACACACCTTGGCCGAGAGCCCAGCACGACCGCCGAAGTGCTGTTCTGCTGGTCCCCAGCGAGCGTCCGACCTGTGCGTCTTTGGGCGTATTCAGGTTGCGATGTGTGTATGTGTGCCGTGTCAAGCTCCATCCCGCTCATCACACACACCAGATTGACGCTTTTCTGCCACCCATGGATCGTCCTTCCTTCCTTCCCTCCTCCTTTTGGAATCTCTGGCACGGCAGGCGCGCCGCACTCCACCGGCAGGGAAAGACCTACCTGGGCTCGCCAACCAGGGGAAGCACCCAAAACGGACGGCATGACCGTACGGCAGAAGGTCCGCCCGACCTGAAGGAGACGACGGTGAAGGATGCATGGAGAGAGGAGCACGGCACTGGGGGACGGTGACGGCGAGGGCACGCACTCCTGCAGGCCTCGGCCGCTGCCTTGTCCATGTAATGTACAGCAACTCACCATTCCGACTTTCGCCGGCTCCTTCATTTTGGTTCGCCGGTCATCTCAGCCGTCTTCCTGTCCTGTTTCTCGTTTCGTCTCGTCCCAAATGGACATGCCCCCTCCAATTCTCGTTGCAATCCATGCCCCAGTCTGCCCCAGTTTGCGGTATTTCGGTCGCATGGCAAGCATGACGCCGGCCGAGCTTTTTTTAACTGCTGTTTTAATGTTTGATTGTCTTTATTATATTATTTTCTGTTCTTTGTTTTTCCCTCTTGTTTCTTTTTTCCGCGGGCGTTCTGTCGGCTTAACACATCCACACCGCACCACCTCACGCAAATGCACACACTTACACGCACTCAAATATCCAGGGGATTGAGTGAGTTCGTTGCACAAACCTGCCCGGTAAAGGGGTGGGGTGCATGGACATCTGATGGAGACTTTAATGGCCGGCATTATAGGAGGCATCGTGGAAACAAATGATGGCTGCCGTTCGTGGTTGTGTGTGGTGGTTGCTTGCTGCAGCGCTTCTTTCCAAAGAAGAAAAAATCCTCCGAGGCTAGAAGGATGCGATGGCTGCCACACAGTACAGACAAGATTGTACTACGTGATCTGTGTGCCACCACACTGCCCGTTCCTGCCTGCAGAAAGGGCAGGGTAAAGTACCGGCCGTTGTGGAGGCGGCTGGCGTCCAAATTCTACAGCACAATCCATCGCGCCTTAGGCGGGAGAGCCACGCTTGGCTCTGGCGCCAAACCCCCCTGGCCAAGTCACCCGCGGCTGCCCGAAGAGGGCGAAGCAAGTGGAGCTGAGGAAGCGCCAAGCGAGAGAACATTGACAGTGTGTAAAAGACGATGACACAAAAAAGAAGAAAAGAAAAAGAAAAAGAAAAAGGAAGAAAAAAAAAAGGCGCGGAGTAAAGAGCTCGGAAAGAGAAGTCATGTCCGAAAACGAGACCGTTGAAGAAACTAGCGATAAAAAGATAGAGAGAGGCAAGATGGGGAGGAAAAAAAAATAAGCGCCAGTGGACGTCATGGCTGCCAATGGCGCCAAGGTGTAGCAACCCCAGATCGAGCAGCCTTGTTCCTTCAGGTATCACAATACCGCACGGGAGCGAAATGCAACGACGCGCTGATGGCTGGATCTTCCCCTGTCTGGCGGGCTGTCCGTGTCTTCATGCAGGCTTCAAATCTCGGACGTCGCACAAAAGAGGCATGCTGTACGGAGGTACCAGGCATAAATATTGGCCCGCGAGCAGGTTCCGCGCTAGCAAGGGAAACCATCCCCGGGGGGTTCGGAACAGGGGGAGGTTGACGCTCTTCAGGTGTGCTGCATGGCAAGGCACCTTTCTCTACATGGGGCTCAAAATCTGCCCTGATTGGAGATAGCGCCAGTGGCATCAGTGGGGAGGAGATACCTGACAGTGGGCTAAAACTTCTACCACGTATGTGCGGTTCATGGGTTTGTGGAGACGCCCTACGCGCGATGGCCTCCTCGAGATATGACGCTCCCTAAAGATGATGAACTGAATATGTACATACGTCCGCGTCATGTCAGGGGATGGGAAACGAGAAGAATGGCGACTGTGAATCGCTTGTCCTTATCGATCCTCTCTCCGCTCCCCAATTTTTATTATTATATTATTATTATTATTTTTTTATTTATTTATTTATTATTATTTTTTTTTTCGTCACCGGGTTCAACTTTTTTTCGTTCTTTATTTTTCCCTTCGGCCCAATTACCTGTGGTCGTGTCCCTGCCACGCCGCCCTAGCACGTAACAGGGACAGTGCAGCCAGGGACTGGCTCTTGGCCACTCATAGTTCACGGAGGCGAGCTCCGGCATGTGATGAGACTTTCCATTGGTGCTACCGACTGCTGCGAAGGTGGCCGGAGGCAGAGCTGGCACTGTGCTATGCCCAATCCTGCTCCTTGCAGGGAAGATGCTTGCTGAAAATGGATGGAGGAGGTGCGAAGATACACAGACAAAGCGGCCAGTTGGGTTGCAAGGGCGGAAGAGGGCCCCAGTGGTTTGGAGCTAGCCGTTGACCGTTGCACCGCAGGTTTGCAGTTGCAGTTGCATTGGGGCTTTTTTTTTCTCTCTCTCTCTCTCTTCTTTGTTTGAAAAAACTTTCCGCAAACGCACACACCGTAGTACGCGTCCAGAAAAGAAAATAGGGGACGAGTATGAATTTGGTGACACCGCCAAATCAGCACCTTGCAGCGCGGGAATACCTGCCAGAAGGAATAGCTTTGAGCCGGGGCCGGCTTCCTTGAGCGGCCCAATGACCCGGACATCTGGCGTGTGGCGGCTAAACAAAATACCAACCCAAACGGAGCGGCCGCTGCTCGATGAGACAAGAAAAAAAAAAAAAAAATGGCCACCACCGCCCCAGTCTCGGTGGATCGCAGCCACCGAGACCGAATCCGTATGTGGATGGAAAAGCCGAAAAGAAAAAAAAAAAAAAAAAAAAAAAAAGAAAAAGAAAAGAAAAGAAAAAAAGAAAAAGACCAGAATGAGAGAGCGGGGGTGTTTGTGGGGCCCTGCAAACCGTCAAGTCCGCATCGCATCGCGCCATCACCCTCTCCAGTCCTTTCGTTCAACAGGAAACGCACAATCTATCGCTCGGACAATAATGGCTGGGCCCTGGCGACATGGCGTGTCGACGCCAGCCAGTTACATACAGCTCTAGCATGTGCGCACGTATACGTAGTCATGCGCGCGTATATGATGATGTTGATGACGATGATGAATTATGTCACCAAGCGCGGCCCTTGGCTTAGGCGAAAACAAACGACGGGGCATCCACTATCCACTTGGAGCCTCGCAATTTGAGACTCGTCGTCGTCAAAAATGATACATCATCAGACCAGGCCTTGCGAGGAAAGGAAGGGAAGGCTAAGAAGGCCGCGGGGATTGCCAGCGTTGCGTCTGCAGCACTTGGCTCTTTGATGACCTCAATTGCTGGTTAGTGACGAGCTAGGTAACCAAAACCCGACGAAAGCGAGCAGAGTGAGCAAGGGGGTGTGTGGGTGACAGGCTGGAGACAAGGGGAAGAAGAAAAAAAAGGAAAAGGAAAAACCGGGGGATCCCGTTCTGCGCCAATGCAACAGAGACCGTGGAGCCGGGTGGAGTCGCAAAAGATGAAAATGAAGCTTGAACCGAGAGGCACGCACCCGCCAGACCCCTTGCTGGGCTAGTCGAGTAAATGGGAAGGCCGGAGAGAGGAGCCCCTGACTCTCCTGCTGCTCGTTTGCTGCCCCTGGTCTTTCGCTCCCCCATCTCTCTCTCTCTCTCTCTGTGTGTGTGTGTGTGTGTGTCTGTGTGGGCCCGGCCGGCCTGGATTACAAATTCCGGGCCGCCGCCGAAGGAACGAACTAGAGGAGAGGTCAGACGCCGTCGAGGCAGGGAGAGAATCAACGACACGCACCAGCCCAAACGACATCAGGCGCGCGCCACGTTCGCACGTACGTGTGCATAGGCGCGTGCCGAGGAGATGTTTCGGGAAGTCATCTCCTGTCGTTCGTTAGACGCACGCAGATACGGTACGGTACCTGAGATGTAAATGCTACCTGACCACCGACCAACGCACCGCCGCGCCGCCTTTTCCTCCTTCACTTTCTCATCCATGTACCTATCTCCCCGCGAGAAAGCTCAGCAGGAAGGCTTGGACATGCACAGTACATTAAGTAGATATCCAGGTAGATACCACATCCGCATGCATGCATAGAATGGCGTGAAAGGAGTAAACCTTGGGGGGGTTATAGGACCAAGCAAACAGAAAACTTGAGACCTAACACTGCTGTCACCCCTCAGCTCCCGCGGCTTCCCGGTCTCCCAGCTGAGTTGAGTGTCGACCGGTGCAATGTTGTGTAAAGCTACTGTACCTACCAAGTGGGGTGGGGGAGACGGCAGATACAGTAGCTTGCCTATGTAAGGAGTCCCATATACTGTGCACAGCTTCGACATTCAGAATCACCACCTCCTCCTCCCTCTGCGCCGCCATCAAAGCCCACCGCGGGCCTGGCGTCGGGACAAGGGGCCCTTGACCTCACGTGGCCCGGTTTTGAGGTTGCATTTTTGCACCCCTCCCCGTTCCCCGTCCCGCACCGGTCACTCGTTTGTGTAAAGAACGAGCCCCGACAGGCAAAAAAAGCGTAACGACATACGAGAGAGAGGAGAGGCGCATACTGCAGACGGGCGCTAGACTACGGAGAAATAAACAAACAAGATAAGACAAAAAAAAGAAAAGATGGGGAAACGGGCCGGATGGACTTGCATACGCGCCCCACGAGAGATGTTCGCGAGTGCATACCGCCTTTGTCGAGAGAGGAGAGAGAGGCGAGAGGAAGAGATGTTTCCAAACATGGAAACATTTGTGACCCTCGCGCCAAGCCTCGGCCGAGCAAAAAATAGACCGGGTGTGGTATGTACTATACTCTACGTACGTACGTACGCGGGACTCCCGGCCTCGCTTCGATGTTGACCATGCGCTTACTAACCAGCTACCGTAATGAACCACCCGAGTGACTAGACTAAGCTAGGGCACTCACACTCGCAGATGGCGGCGGCGGCGAGCTTTCCGAGTTATCCATGGCGCCGGGGCGGCTTGCGTGATGTGATGTTGACGCCGAAGATAGCTCCAACCCTAACAACGCAGCCCTGTTTTTTTCCGTCTCTCCCCCTCCCTCTCCCCATCTCTGCTACTCGTACTACTACCACCACTACTAATATGTGTCCGTGCAGCGGCAGGATACACCGGACGAGCAGCTCGGCGGAGGAAGAGTGGATGCCCACGGCGGTCACTTCCCAAGTCGGCAGCAGGGCACAGGCACCAGGCATCAGGCATCCTGACCTCCCAGCACTTGCCCTGCTCTGTGCCTATGTGGCCAAGGTATGGTGTGTATGTATGTACTTGCGTACGTCCTTCGGTCTGGACTCTGGGTCCATGCAGGTAGCTCCCGGATGGATTTGTAAGATTCGCCGTTTTAACAAAGCACAACGCCATATTCCGAGGCCGTGGAGGCATCGCCCAAACTCCAAGTATCAGAAAACACAGGAAGGGATTTGAATATTACATATATCTCGTGCTAAAAACCCGTTGCTATCTGTGGTTTGGAAAAAAAAAAGAAAAATTGGATATCCATCCGAACAAAAAAAAAAAAAAAAAAAAAAGACAGCTCATGGCTTGATGCAGTTCGTTGTGCGATCACATGAAGCTTATTCGCCTCACGCACACACACAGTCTTCCCAGCGAGACGCCCCCTCCCCTTATCTCGCCTCCTGCAAGCTCCGTTCAACGGTTTTTTGATGCTCGATCCGTGGGGGAGCCTTGGCAGCGCGGGCCGTTCTCCACGGTTGAGCATGAACACGTGCATTAATTTTATTTCGAGCCGCTCTTTTGACTTTTTCCATATACACGCTAGGCCGGGATATGGAGGGCAGGAAAGGGAATAAAAACAGACAGGCGGGAGAGGACCAAACAAGGAAAAGCCCCGAGACCTGACAAAAACTTAAGCTCAGGGCCCCTTACCCAGTACATAAAATATGGGAACCGGGGAGGGGCCAACGCAAGGGACTGATCGGCAGAAAAAAAAAAGAAGAGAAAAAAACAAAACCGTTGGTCGCTTTTGGATGGGCAAAACGAAACTTCCTGGAATACCTAATACCTACCGTTCCGCTGACGACAAAAGCCGACGTGTCTCTGTGTTGCTGCTGCGCTCCTACCGATGTAGGCACACAGGTGGAGAGGAGGGGTGTTAATACTGCTAGCCCGTCTCCGCGGGCCTGGTCCTGATGCCGGCAGTGGGGAGATGGGGGATGCATCGGCAGTGGCAATTAATGGGCAGTGAGGCAGTGAGGTCTGATGTCGGCTAACCTGGCTGGCGCCGTCTAGAGGGGCCGAGCCGTTTGAGGCTGGAACAAGTCGGCATTGCGTTTTTTTTTTCGCTTTTTTTTTTCTTTTTTTTCTTTTCGGTCCTTTGCGTCTTCCATCCCGCCCTTCCCCCCCGCAAGGACCGCTGGCTATCGATCTGAAGGGGCTAGCTAGGTCGGTCTAGGTCCGCCTGGCGGCTCGATCTAGAGATGCCGAGAAGGGTCGGATGGATCGGGGAGCCAGTCAAGCGAGAGCGAGAGACAGAATCCCGCCGGCGGGGGCACGGGCCGACATGCGGTCTCCGTTTCTCCTTGCGGCGGCGGCGTTGCAAAAAGAGACCGCAGCCGTCATCACGACTTTCAGACTTTCAGACGGACGCGGCGCTCTCTGGCATCGAGTCCCTTGCCATCCATCCCAAACGAACGGCGTGGGTTAAATTATGTCAGCAGCAGCTGCGCGCTAGCCGGATCTGGCGCTAGCGGGACGAGAAGTCGAGGGCACCTGGCAGCCAACCCATGGCCGAGAGAGCCATCCATCCATGGGTTTGCATCCCTCCGTCGGGTCCTTGTCAGAACGAACGGTCGGTCACGCAGTCACACGTTAATTCCAACAATCAAACGTCGCGCCTGGGCTGATTGGTGATGCTAATTAGCCCGACAGCCCAGGGTTCCGGGCGCCTAAAAAGAACCTAGCATAAGGGCCCCCCTTGTACCTTTCTTTCTTTCTTATTCGCACAGTCGCGTTGGTGTGGTGTGGTGGAACAAGCAGCTTTTTCTTCCACACGATCAAGCAAAAAAGAGGGGCCCCGACGGCCAAGTAAAACACGAAACACCCCGCAATGAGAGAAAACACGCCCCCTCCTCTGGGAATTTCTCCGCTTTTGGAACACCTGCCTTTTCTTTTTTTTTTCGAGGTCGGCGACCACGCCAAAGCAAAAGTCGGGATGGGTCAAATACTGTGCATGATGTAACCGACCTGCCACACCTCTCTTGTCCGTCGGTAACCACCTGGGAGACATTGCATGCAAAATGGTAGGTCAGCCTAAATATATACCACCTCCCGCGGTATTGTTGTATGTCTGTGGTAGCATTGGCCCCCAATAAAGGTGGCACGTTGATGCCGCCGCCGTCTTGGCAAGCTAAACCTCCATCAGCAAAAAAGAAGCGTCAATCGCGCGGTGAAGCTAAGATATCGTGGGAATTTTGCCGCGATAGGCAACTCGTTTGCTGCGATTTGTCTTGGCTTCGGGGTGGCTGTGCAGGAAAAAAAAACATGGGCGACCCAACCACAGCCCTAAGCCGCACTGGGGAAATGCGGAGCAGAGGCGGGCAGGCCAACAGCCCTTGCAAGCCAGGCCGTCCTTCTTTCGTTAGTGCCTGACCCCGGGGGGACAATAACAACAACCACACACCCCCTCCCCTGGTTGGGTTCTTTGATTGGGCTCGCACCTGTAGCTCGGTGGCGGATGCCCATCCACCAATCAGAACCGATCCGCCCTCGGACCACTTTTGATGCTCCATCGGGGTCGGACGGACTTTGGTATCCCAACCAGCTCCGCTCCCGACCTTGCGGGATGGCCTTTCAAGGCGAATTTTTTTTTTTTTTTTTTTTTTTTTTTTTTTTTTTTTTTTTTTTTTTTTTACTTCCAAGAATTTCATGCCCGCGCCGCCGCCGAACCCCTCGCTTGGGGGGGGGGGTGGTCAAATGGCCCTTTGAACCGGCAGGGGCCATGCATGGCCCCCCGTTTTTGGGTCCAAAGGGGGGCTGGGCTTTA
>GL876972.1:2063184-2075894 GCA_000193285.1 Magnaporthiopsis poae ATCC 64411 | reverse complement strand
GAATTTCATGCCGCCGCCGCCGCCGAACCCCTCGCTTGGGTGGGTGGGTGTCAGATGGCCTTTGAACCGGCAGGGGCCATGCATGGCGCCCGTTTTGTGTCCAAGGCGGGCTGGGCTTTATTTGCACCTCGCTTGGTTTGTGGGCTGGGCGTGCATGGGGAGAGGGCGGGCTGGTGGTTGCCGCTGCCTACACCGAGGGCGAAAGTAGTAGGGATGTGGACCGGGCAGGTGAGGTACCTACCTAGGTACCTTGGCTAACACGTGCCCTAGGTACGTACTTCAAGATGACAGCAAAACAAAACAAACACACAAGCACTCAGCCAGCCTACCTGTACCCCGGGCCCGCTCACGGTGCTTGTTTTGCCCAAAAACTTTAGTCAGAAGAAAGAAAAGGGAAAAGCAGCCGTTAGGAGCCGAAGGCCCAGGATCGCCGACGACCACATGGTTGCTGGGAGAGTGAGTCGGCTGACTTTTGCCTTTTTTCTCCTCCCCCCTTGCCTTGTGTGTGTGCTCAGGACTGACGGACGGACGAACGCATGGCATGGATGGGCCCGGCAGCAGCCGGGAAACCCTGAAACCCTGAGATCTGCTGCTGCAAGGGATGGGGATGGAGGGGGGGAGCACGCGCCCGCCGCACCTCGGTGCCAGACATGGACTGCATTTCCGCTCGCATCGCCCGCCGCTGTCATTTCGCCCCCGTCCGACCGCCGCGAGGGTGGGGAGTGAGGGGGTGTGTGAAAGGGTTGAAGGAAGGCAAGGGCGCGGAACATGCCGACTCCGCGCCCGCGACAAAATCAGGGCTGTACAGTGTAATTTTTCACAGTGCGTCTCATGACAACGGCAATAAAGCAAGCGAAGTTCTTCGATACGACGCTCTTCTTTTTTTTCTATTCCGTCGTGTCGGTCGGTCGGGCGTTTTTTGAAAACGCCCGCCAGCCATGCGACGTCGCCCTCGTGGCTTTTTTTTTTTTTTTTTTTTTTTTTTGTTTTCCCCTGTTTCTGTTCCAAGGGGTGGCAGGCAAGGTAGCTACCTTACCTGGCTACGTGTCCTAGGCAAATGACACAACGGCAAATGACAAGAAAAATTACGGCCGAGGCGGGCGGAGAGGCGAGCGAAGGGAGAAAGGATGAGATGGCCCCCATCAGCCGTTGTGCCGAGAATAGCTCTCGCGAGTTTTGCCTGCATGTATACTAGGCATGCAGGCATATTGAGCGAAGCCGACAAGGGCAGCCAGACGGGCAGACACAAAAAAAGAAAATACCCGAGCAACTTAACCCGGAGGTGGAATATGGTCGGGCCGCCGTCGGGGGCCCGCGGGAAGCCGTCGTAAAATGTGGGGTGAAAAAGGCGGCTGTCGGGAAAAACAAAATGATGGGCAACCACGGTCCCCAATGTCAGGTCAGGTTATCCTGGGCCAGAACCCGGAGCACATTGGGACGGGTCGGGAGCGGCATAGCACGTGCGTGGTATTGCCCTCTCGATGCAAAAGCAAAGCAGCAAGCTTCCAGGGAACATATGCCGGGCGGCGGCGGGGGGTGGGGTGTGTGACCAGCTTTACCTATGTAAGCAAGAAGCTCCAAAGGAGCGACCGGGCGGCCCTATATCAAATCAAACTTAAGGAGAAGGGGAAAGCAACGTAAGCAAGGCTGTCTCCCCTGCCCTACCCGGTTGTCAAACGGGGCACCTTGATGGACAGGTACCTGGTCCTGGTCGTTGTAAATGCCGATGTTGTGGTGTTTCTTTTTTTTTTTTTTTTTTTTTCCTGTTCTTGTTTCGGCAGCAACGCAAGCCGCCTCGTCACCTCCTCTGTCTCTCACGTGTCTTTCTCTGCGTGCGCTTGGCCGCATGGTCAGCCAATTGACCGACCGGCCGACCGACCGACCGACAGACCAACGCACGCGCATCGCTCGCTTGCTCCACCGCAAAATTAAGATGGCGGCGGAACCTAGGGTGATCTGACAGCGGGCTAGGGAAACACAAACCCACACACCACCCCCGGCTGAGCCTCACCATCACACAAAAAAAAGGCGAAGCTTGGCTGACAGGGTACTCTCTTGCGGCTAACCGTATCCAACAGCCGTGGGTTATACGACAATCAGTCAGCCAGGCACTCCAGGCCGGCCTCTCTCTTGGCGGCCTTGGTTCTGCACTAGTGCCGGATCCAGCTACCGCGCCGCGCCCCATTTTCCCCTCGTTTGGTTCCGTCTTTTTTGGTTCTCGCTTCTGTTTCTCTCACTCTCTCCATCTCCTCATGCCGTTCTTCACGATGACCGCCTAGGGGTGCGTCGACGTCCAAACGAAAAAAGAACAGGCCCCAAGCCCGCCTCCGCTAATTTGGAATTGTCCGACCATGGGAGACCTCCCCCTGCACAGACCGACCCGACCTGCTGCTGCTCCTTATCTGGCATTGGTGAGCCTATCGCAGTGCCGTGGAAAACGGGTCCATTTTCGTTGGGCTCCGGCAAAACAGACGACGGTATCGTCTGGTTTTCCTATCTCTCTCACACACAACCCGACCGTATGTGCCGACCAGAGAACGACGATCATCAATGCGGGCGCCTGCAGTACGGTACCGTAATAAGTGAAAAGTACAGTACCATGGTAGTCTAGCTAGCCTAACGCACACGAATCGCCAACTCGAGGGCCTGGATCTCACGCCATCTCATTCTCGCCGCCCCAGATACATCTAATTAACAGCCCGGCCCGGCGAACCAATCGTATCTCTTTAATGTCTGTCTGTCTGCCTGATTGTGCTGATAATCTGCCAGCCTTCTTTCATTACCCCGTACTTGTGTGCGCTGCTACTACTGTAATCCCAAGTCTGGCTGCGGGTGGCTTGCTGCTGGCCCGGCCACGGGCTTGTCGTTTGTTGTTGTCAAACTAGGCCCCTTTTCTGGCTCTCTGGGCCTCTTGGCAGAGCCTGCCCCGAGACCGAGATAGGCAAACGCAAACACCTACGTGCATATGTAAGCATCCCCTGCACAATTGGACGGCAAGAGCCCCGAACGGGGTTTGTGTTCCATTCGCCCTGACCTGGCCCCTCCTCGTCCTCGTCCTCCTCCTTCGCTCGACCCCATGCCCCACCGTGATGAACGAGTGGCTGTTGGCTCCAGTCCTCTGCAATCCAGGGATGTGGGCAAGGTAACCCAAGGTACCTAAAACGTGAGGCACATCTCCGTGGCCTCTTCCAAATGTTCCTCCCGGTCATCGGCGATGGTTTATATTAAATGCCGATTCCTACGTAGCACCACCCCTCTAACGCCCTTGTGGGATAAAACACGAAAAAACAAGGCTGCCATTCCCCCTCCCGTCTTATTGTGTGACCGCGACCCCCTGCGTCTGCTCTGACCTTGCTCGGCCCGCCGTGTTTTCTTTTGCCACTCTGGGCCCAAGATGGTTGAATATATTTAGATACCGTAGGGTACGGTAGGTCAGTCGGTATGTGGGATGCACAATACCAGGGGACTGCCAGGTTTTTTACGCCAAAACCTCCCCCTCAGGTATGTCGGAGATTTTTTCTCCTTTCCGTGACAAACAAAAAAATGGAACGAGCGGGAAAAAAAAAATTGATTGATTGTACATATATGTAATGTACACGCCTGTGCCTCGTCCAGCGCACACTCCCCTTCCTTTGCCCTTGCCCTTGCTCCTCTATCCATCCATCTTTGGATGAAAGGCAGAGGGAAAAAAAAATAGGGGAGGGGAAGGGAGGCGGAAAAGAAAAACGGCCCTTTGAGCAACAAGGACAGCTTTCGGGCGGGTGTTCCAGGGGCCACCCATGAACATGTCAAGGCGGGTGGTGCCAGTAAACATCGTTCGTTGGCCATTCCAAATTCTGTAGCACGGGGCTGCCTGTTGACAGGGGAGAAGAAAAATCCCCCTCGATTTTTTTTTCTTTTTTAATTTTACTATTTTTTTTTTTTTTCCGTTTCCAGCCACCTGCACCCCATTTACTGATTACTGATTGATATCAGGATTGGTAGGGTTGCGTTTGGCATGTGATCTGAGAGCTCGTCACATCCATGCTCTCCTCCCTACTGTGGTGGCTTCTTGGCTCCGTGGTGGTGCTCTTGGCTCTTTGCTCTTGGCTCTTGGCTGTTTGTATGCCAAATTTGGAAAATGCAGCGGCCAATTGGGAGCCATGATTAAGCACCTGCGTCTTGGGTGGAACGAACGGCTTCATAATTTTTTCTTTTTCTTTTCTTTTCGTGTCTTTTTTACCCAACTCTTCGTCGACGACGTCGGATGCAGAACGTCACCCCTGCTAGCAGCAACCTACACCTGCAGTGCACCCTAGTCTAGAGCAATCGCGATTTAAGCTTCAGAAAGATCCAGTCCTCGAGCCACGGAGGCATGATCCCTCATTATCAATTCATTTCCATTTGTCGAAACCATTACCTTTTGATCCTGCCGGGTACATTGGATATGCTTACCTGTAGGTAGGTATATCCATCTGGTGGTGGGCAGGGGATTAAACAAAATAATAAAAAAAAAAAAAAAACAAATACTTAGCGTCCTTTGAATCAGGCAGGGCCCCCCCCCCCAACCCCAAGGAAAGATCGACGGTCACGGTAACATACGACGACGCGGTGACGGGGATACGCAATTCGGTTTACGTGGAGTGATACGTGTACATACCATGCCACCCATTTGATGTGAGACGAGGCGAGCGACAAAAGAAAGGCGGACACCGCGACGCCGACCCCGCCCGCCCAGGAGCGCGGCAACGGCACATCTATCTGGCCGCCGACACCGTTCGCTTCCGGAGCATCGGTACTTTTGGAGCCTTTGCCGACTGTTAGGGTGTTGGGTTGGGTGGTGTTGCCAGGCTTTCTGTTTTGGTGCTTCTCCATCTCCGTCGTCGCGCCCGCTCAGAGGCCTCTTGATCATTTTCATTTTTTGCTTTCTCTTCCCCTTTCCAACACACCCACCCCTGCCTGGTGGTGTGGTGTGGGTGGTGGGCAAGCTAATGCAGAGCCTTTTTTTTTTCTTTCTTTTTTCTCGTTCGCCTCAATCTCGACGGCCTACGTTACCGCACCAGGCAGAGGACTGGGTTCAGCCTTGTACTACGGCAAGCTCAAGCCGTCGGGGTGGGACAGGGGCGGGAAAAACCAAACTCGACCTCGGCTGTGCTTTCCTTTGTTTTCTGGTGTGTAGCAGTCGCAGCAGCACCCACCCGCACCACACCACACCGAAATAAATTGTAGAGGGGCGGCAGCGTGAGAAGGACAGACGCCCGGTCTAAGGATGGGTCCCCGCATATTATTGTGTTGGCATGATGCTTGTCTTCATGTCTGTGTTCCTCCCCTCTACGTAGTATCTCCTTGTGTATGTAATTGTCCGCGATCCAGTCGCCGCTGTGCTGGTCAAACAAGGTCAAGGTCGGTCGGGCTGCGATGCAGGGGCCTCATCCTGCTGTTACGCACGGAGAAAGGAGGTGGGAGCATTCATACTCGCAAGGCATGAGCATGAGTAACCCACAGAAATGCCGTGTTCCACCGTCTCTCATCCCTTTCACCTTTCTCCTCCGTCTCTTTGCCGTGCGGGCCAGCCGGGCGGCACATGCATATGCGAGAGAAAGGAGCCCGACTCCAAGCCCGGTGAACCCACAAGGCCTGGACGGCTCGGTCAGACCACGGACGAGACTCGGTATTTCAAGGGACGGCAAGGTATCAGTTCCGCGACATGTGGGAAAAGTAGCAACAATAAAACAAAAGGGCGTCGACAAGGAAGACAACGCTGTAGATACCAAGAGGTAGGCGCATGCACATACACCCCCTGCTAGACCTTGCGCGTTCATGGGTCCGTCCCGTCGTCCGCCTCTTATCCAGCCCGACGGCGGCGGCACACTAAGGCACGCACCGGCCTCTCGGCTGGGATCCCGGGCGACATGGGCTCTCGCCCAGCCATCCTCCCATTGACGCCGTCGACGAGGCCGCTGGCCCGACGGTCTAATCAATCCCAGGGACGTGATGGGCTCCGTATATGCCGCACCACAGTACGTGTGATTTTACACCCATGGCGACCTGCCAAGTCACATCGCCGGCCCACTTGGTTTGGGGTTTGAAGGGGTGGGTGGCATCAGGGCGCTAAGCAACAACACCTGTCTTGGCGGATGAGACTCCCCGGCGTCCCCCGGCCCAAAAATAACATCGCCGGCCACGAGACGCTCAGGCTAGTGCGGACGGAAGCTTGGCTTAGAAATGAGGTGATATGGAAGGGAAACGATACATCGCACTGGCGGGCGGACAAGTGTGCCTTTTCAATCTCGCACGAGTCGTGAGGATGCATAAACCCCATTTAAAATAGAAAACAAAGAAACGAACAATCAAAAGAACAGAGATAGAGAGAAGAAAAAAAGAGAACACGAGAGAAACGGGGGAGGAGAAGGAAAAAAAAATGGACATGGGATGTGGAGGTGGAGGGCCTTGGCCTGGAGCTCGACTGGACCGGACCGGACTGGACCTGGGCTGGACCCGGCTGGATTGGACCGGCCTGGCTTGGCCTGGCTTGGCTCGGCTCTGCTCTCCTCACCATTGGTCAATGAACCACGGTAGCCTGGCTGCGTCCCCCGAGGCGTACTCGGTCCCGGGCAGGACCATGGGCAGTGGTACACAGCCCTCAAAGACGGCGTCTACAGTCCCGTAGGTCCCCGCGCCATCCGACCGGCTGTGGCCCTGGTGCTTGGGCCCGTGGCCGGAGCCTGCGGGGACGATGACCCCGCACTCCCAGTTGCGGCAGGTCATCTTGGGGCCGGAGCTCGCCCTGTCCTTCACCAGCTTGCCCCTGTTCCAGGAGAGGATGCCGTTAGCTTTTAAGCTCGGCCATATTCTGTTTCACATATGCATAATAGCAGCAAGGCTGTCTGCGTGACGAGTGACGCACGAGGGCACGGCGGGATACCCAAACGAGCCAAGCAGAGATTCCCGGGAGGACGCGGTTGGGATAGGAGGCGTGTTCAGGCAAGGAGCACCTCAGTCGGGGCATGAGGCAGTGGGGAACCAAACTCACCAGGCACTCTCCGATAGATTAGCGCTGCCCACGTAGGCCCAGCTAGCGCCGCCCCTTGGCACTCGAACAAACACGATTTTGCTGTGCACCAGCACCTGTCTGGGATTTGTGTAGTCGCGGAACAGCTCCCGTGGGAACGACGGCAAGTTCCACCATCGCGACTGCAAGCAGGTGGTGCCCGCTGACTGAGCGCACGTTCCGTCAGGAGGGCAGCCCCCTCCCGAAGCTACGTCAGCAAAAAGTCTCCGTCCCCTCGGACTGATTCAGGCTAAAGAAATCGGGGCTGCAATAGACTCACATTTTTGCCGCCTCGGCTTGCTACCACGCTCTTGAGGGAAGGGAAGTAGACACGGAACCGCTGGGTCAGGGCAGCTTGGGTTGTCGGGACGGCGCTGTCCCTAGTATTCTTGGCCTTTGCTCCTCGGGATTCGGACTCCCTGATCCCGGAGTCGCCTGGGCGTCGCTGGTGTCATTCCCCCTTATCTGCGACTTCAGTAGGGCACGAGGGGATGGGTCCCTGCTCACCTTGACAGGCCTTGTACAAGGCCGAACAGAAAGTGTAGGTGAGGCTCCCAATCGAAGAAGCCTGGCCGATGTCAGTAGGTGGCTGAGATGCATGCTAGGCCCGGATAAACTCAAGAAGCCCTCCCGCAGCAGCACCGTGGCAGCTACGTGGCAGATGTTGAGGCAGTGTGTTTGGAGACAAGCGGAGCGACTCACCACAAGATCTACCTCAATGGGCTCCTCGGTTGCCAAGCCCAGCTGGTTGACTGCTCTGCCAAGACCGCAGTATCCTACGCACACCGACAGAAAGTTAGGGGGTGCCTTCTCCTTGGCAGGGTGGCTGTGCTTCTTGCACAGCCAGTGGTGCAAACCGGCAGATGGGTTTGTTATCTCACTCACCGGTCCGTTTCCAGGAGTCGCCCATGTGTGAGCCCGCTCTATGGATTTTTTTGTTCTTGTTACTACCCCGCGAGTCGCGTAAAATGACACTCACCTGCGACGATGGAGAGAAATGTGGCCCGTGAGAAACTCACATGGTATGGACAAAGCCATAACGAGATGTCTCGGAGAAGTCGTATTTCCGCAGACTCTTGATGAGGGACTCGTTAAGCCCCTGTGCCTTGAGGAAGTAGCAGAGCTCCTCTCCAAAGGGGGTCAGGGTCTTGTCCTCTGGCTCGGAGAGGTCACCAACAGGCGGGAGGTCGATTATGAAGACCACCTGAAAGTCCACAGCCGTCAGCGTATCGGGCAGATAGGCATACGTGTGTGGTATGAGGGAGTTTGCTGGGCATCACATACGTTTTCCATCGTTCCCGTCTCACCCCAATCATACGAGACAAGATTTCCAGAAGGGACAACGATACGGAGGAATCCAGGAAACTTCAGGAGTTGGAGCTTCGAGTGCATACACCCCGACCCGTTCATGGGTGGGAAGCATAGGCGAGCTACTCCTTGAGCGCTCTCGGTGACAGCAGCCTTCTATTGATCACGATGACGGTCAGAACGAATCATGGCATTAGAGTTCCAGAAGCAGAGTGACACCGAAAACGAAAACGGAA
The DNA here is from genome assembly GCA_000193285.1 of Magnaporthiopsis poae ATCC 64411. Classification (NCBI taxonomy): domain Eukaryota; kingdom Fungi; phylum Ascomycota; class Sordariomycetes; order Magnaporthales; family Magnaporthaceae; genus Magnaporthiopsis; species Magnaporthiopsis poae. The sequence continues at coordinate 2,067,320 of GL876972.1, read as the reverse complement.
GGGGGATGAGGGATGCAGTCGTAGATAAAGAACGCCCGCACCTCTGCCTCGTTGCCCGCGAAAGCGATCAGCGTGATCTTGGTCTTCATCGGGTCCACTTTACGCCAGAGCCAGTCGGTATCCCACTGGAAGCTACTTAGTACTGCCATCTGTAGCTTATCTTTTTGTAGAACTTGGTCTATCGTGATGTCGTCCGAGGTCATGGGCTGGCCGCGCAGCCATGTTCTCTTGACAACTCCCTTGGGGAAAACGGGCAGTGTCGGATCTGCAGCGGCTGGTGAGACCAGAGGTCGAGCGGATGGATTTCCGGACGAAAGCGCCGCGGAGATGATGGATGGCCTGGCCTCCGCTATTGCCTGGCCGAGATGGGCAGGAACGATTCCCGAAGGTCGAGTATCGAGCACCTTTGGGCGTTGCTTGGGTCGCTCGTCGGCCGACGGGACGCCGGACCCGGATGCCTTCCTCTTTGCCATCCTTGCCAGGCGTTCCTCTTCCATTTTCTTCCGGTCCAGGCCCAGAATGGAGGAGGTGGTGGCGGCTGCAGCGGATGCGGCGACAGGCCGCGCTGGAGACGGTGTCTGATTCGCAGCATCCTCTTCCGGCAAGCCCGGTGAAGAGGAAGTCAGATCGACAGTCTCTCCACCAGCAGCCTTGTCTTTGTGGACAGGCGGGGAATCTTGTCGCGGTTGGGGAGTTTCGTCCAGGCCCATGGAGAGGGCGATGGCGCGGCGGAGAGCCTCATCCTCGTCCTCTCCGTCGTTGAACTCTGACGCCCAGCTTGGATCCATTTTGCGCGAAACAGGAAGCCCCGCGAGATCGCCGTGCCTTGGAATAGACACCCTGAGATGGATGGGGCTTCCGACAATGGCGTTGATTCGAGATGGGTGCTTTAGCTGAGGTCGCGATTGTTGGCGGTTGAATCCAGAGTGGGGGCTCGCGAAAGCATGTGACTTGCACCTGAGCCAGGTCGCGAACCCGGCAAGGATCCGACTGCGCCTCAGCGCGCCAAACATCATTTTCAGATTCCAGCCAGCTCTCGGTCGGGTGGAATTTTCGAGTGGCCGCTCCACCCGACGCGCTGCGGAAGAAGGGCTACTGGGGCCAGCCTACTCGCTGGCACGTGAAGATTACAATAGGTGGTTGGCCCATTGCCTCGATCTTGGGCCCCGATGCAATACCTCACCCGAGCTTCGGGATGTCTCTCCCGTCGTAGACAGGCTAGAACGGAACAGGCCAGACTAGACCCGCTCCGTGGTTGAATGCCAGCCACAGATTTTCGCCTCGTGGGAAAGTATGTACGACATACAAACCCGTTGGTGGCGAGGACCAAGCGCCGATCATGAGCTAGCACTTCAATGACGAACTGGGAGCCGTGCCTAGAAGAAAGAAAAAAAAAAAAAAGAAGAAATTATGAGGATGTCTCAGCCCGCCCATATTATATGATCCCCATCAACGCCCTTGGTGCCCAGGACGAGGCTTTCCCCTAAGTTTCTTCCACAGCAAACAATCCAACGCGCCTATTTGGACCTGTACGCCTTGAAGTCATCGTATCCGAGTCCTCGGGCTGACATTGAGCAAAAATGTCGCAAGGCCCAAGGCCCAAAAAAGTGGCCGTTATTGGCGGTGGTGCTGCAGGAATGGTTCGTGTTTGACCATGGATCAACGATAGCAACCTTGCGTAAAGATCCTGACCGTCTCCGACTCTTGGCCCTACCTAGTCCTGCGCAGCGACACTTGCACAGCACCCGGATAAGTTCAAGGTCACCGTATTTGAAAGGGCGTCGGTGCCAGGTGGACAGGCAACCACAATTCCTATTGACGAGGCCAGATTCGGCGCGTCATGGCTGAACAATGGCGTCCAGGGAGGATCAACCGTGGGTTATCTACTCCTTGCAACAAGCATCAGAATCTCTTGACCTGCTGCCATCTCCGACGTTCGATCTAACTCCAGCCGTATTTTGCTCCCGTCCTCGTCAAGATCTTCAAACACACGTTCAACTTCTTCAAAAAGTACAACCACGAGCCCCGCGAGGTCCGGCTGCAGGTCTCCTTCGGAAAGGGCGCCGACGGCTTTTGGACCAACTGCTTCCCGAGCAAGCTGGTCGAGGAGTTCTCGGGTGACATTACAAAGTTCGGCCTGTTCCTGTTTCTCGTCAAGTGGCTCATGCCCGTGTTTGGTCTTATACCCATCCACATCATGATGCGGCTCATGCTGTTCAGCAAGGGCTTTGAAGAGAAGATGGTCTACCCCCTGATCGCGCTTTTCCTCGGCACCGGGAACCAGACACGCCACGTCCCCTCGGCCATCGTCGAGCGGTTGTTTGACGACCCCAACATGCGGCTGTGGGACTACGACAAGGACACTCTGCTCCCCAACCTGCCGACCATGGTCACGTTCGACAACCTCGGCTCCTTCTACGAATCCTGGCGACAGGATCTCGTGCGGCGAGGCGTGTCGATCCGGCTCAACAACGAGGTGGTCAAGGTAACGGCGCGCACCTCAAAGGGCATCCTGCTGCAGACGCGCGTGGTCAGCGACGCCGGCGACCCCGTCTCCGAGGCGGGCTACGAGGTCTTTGACGACATTGTCTTTTGCACCCTCGCCGACGACGCCCTGCGCATCCTGGGCGAGTCCGCGTCCCTGCGCGAGAGGTTCGTGCTGTCCGGCGCCAGGTTCTACGACGACCTCACCGTCACGCACCACGATCACGCCTACTTCAACCGCCACTACGAGACGGCTTTCAGGGACGACCTCTGCGCACAGCCCGCGAACGACGCGCAGCGGCAGCAGGTCGCGTTCTCTCGCGGCGACAGCAGCAGCGGTAACAAACACGGCAGCCCAGAGGATGCCGCCGCCGGCGTGTTTTCTTCTTCTTCCCCTTCAGCCTCGTCGGGCAACCAAAAAGGGTTCCGCCCCATGTACTTCACCAAGAGCTACGAGCAGGACCGGTCCAAGATCGAAATGTCGTTCGACTGCAGCAACTACCAGCATCAGCTCATCAACGCCAACGGCGCGGAGCACATGTACCAGAGCATCTTTCTCGACAAGCGCCGCTGCGAGCACCTGTGGACGTTGGGGGAGATCGACGAGGACAAGATCATCAAGCGCCAGTGGTGGCACCAGCTCGGCCACCGGTGGCAGCACTACCTCCACTACCTCCGCGTCGTGCCGTGCATGCGCTTCCTCAACGGCAGGAACAACACCTACTTTGCAGGCAGCTGGACTCTAGTTGTAGGTGTGCCTGTGCCGTGGGCGACAAGAACGACCTGGATCCGTTCGTACGTCCACCCTGCTAACACAGCGCCCTGAACGAAAAAAAAAAAAAAAAAAAAAAAAAAAAACACATCTAGAACATGCACGAGATCGCATGTGTCAGTGGCATAGCGGCCGCCTACCGCCTTGGTGCTTCGTACCGCAAGTTCGACGACTTTGCCGAGAGCTTTTTCAGCAAATACCTGCTCCTCTCTCACGGCGTCGTCTTCTCGAGGGAGGAGAAGCGGAGAGAGCAGCCCGAAGCCAGATAATCGGGACTGTGGGATTATTGCGTTGCACTTTGTCGCTTTTGTGTGTGGTACTTTGTTACTTCTGTTTGCCTGCTGGATGACCATGGTTTCTAGTTCGTTCGTAGGGACCTTTGGCAGCAATATCAAGCAGGATCCGAGCCAGGCAATTCTACAGCGTGTGATGATTATAGAGTCATCTTCAAACTTCAAAGGCGGAATGTATACTTTGCTCTGCTGATATATACAGGGCAAGATAAATTGGCACCAGGTAACCTCTCTGCTAATCTTTGATAATCAAGCTGGCCAAAAAAACACAGCGGTAACTGATAGATCCAAAAACCCCGGTGGGTGTTTCTTCAGACAAATGCCGTACTGTGTTCCACACACGCCTCCTTGCAAAAAGATAACAGACTTTTAACACATTACCTCCGCCCAATCTCTTTCCTCAACCTGCCAGCCGCCGTCGTGGGCGGGGGCTCCGGCCACGACCTGACGGCATCATCGACCTCCTCCAGGAACGTGTCGGCGTTGTGCATCGTCGTGCCTCCGAGCACGACCCTGACGCCCGGCGAGGACGCGTTGATGCCCGCCACCGTCTTGGCCTCCTCGTACGTGGCCCCGCCGACCATGAA
>GL876972.1:2023528-2051726 GCA_000193285.1 Magnaporthiopsis poae ATCC 64411 | reverse complement strand
CGGCAGCAACCTCCCTGGCAGCAACACCTCGTCGACCAGGGGCAGCTGGAGCGCCACAAGCGCCAGCGCGAGTGGCAGCGGCACCACACGAGGCACCTGGTCCAGCAGCCAGGCGGGCCGCAGCAGCGCGCACAGCAGCACCATCACATCTCCGCCGCTGAGCGGCTCGCTGTCAACGGTCCGAACGGTCGACTCGCGCGAGGGCCTGTCGGACGCCTTCCTGGTCGATGACGACCAAGCCGCCCTCTCGCCCTTGACGCCTGCGGGTACCATCCCTGGCACGGCCCATTTCCCGTTCCCACCCTCCCCTGGCGAGCCCTCCACCCGCGCCCACTTAACGGAGGATCCTAAGACGCCTGCCCACTCTTCGTCCCCCTGGAACTATCGTATGGTTGGTGGCTTGCGGAAAGTGCCCAACACCCCTGATTTCAAGCAGAAGCAAGCTGCACAACTTCATTCATCTGAGAAAGAACAAACCCTGTCGCCGCTTCGCGAGGCGGCTGCATCTACACCCTCGCCGATCCCCGACCACCACGCCGCTCCCTCCTCCCGCGCCCTCGAACACACTCCCACCCGCCCGCTCGTTTCCAAGGACTCGTTTGCATCGGACCGGACCGTCGAGACCACCTCCGAGACTAGCAACTACAAGGTCTACGGCCGCAGCTCGCCTCCCGCACCGTCCGACGAGAGCCTCCCGCTGCCGTCGTCGAGCCACTCCAACTACGTCCTTCTTGGAGGGTCCTCGCCCATCGCCGCCCCGTCCGAGCAGCAGGACCCGAGCCCTCCCCCGAGCAGCCACGACAGCGACGATAACTACATCCTCCACGGCGACCCCTCGCCCTCGCCCTCCGTCTCGCTCGTCGCCCGCCGCCAGCCAAGGCCCAAGTTCTCGCAGGAGAGCCTGGTCGTGCCTCCTCTGCAGCCCGTCCGCAGGAGGTCCAGCGAGCGTCTCGGATACTACAAGTCCCGGTCTCGCGAGAGCCTCCGCGCCAGGGCCAATTCGGCCAAGTCGCTCAAATCCATCACCTCGATAATCGCGGGCGAGTCGGTGCAGTCGGTCCTGGTCAATTCGGCCTTGGTTCCCGGCCTGCGGCAGCAGCAGTCACCCGGCGGTGCAGGGCCGTCCTTGTCTTCCTTTGCGTCGCGGCGGCAGCAGCTAGATTCATGGGCGAGCTCGGCGCGCGCTCCGGCTTCTCCTCCATCCGGCTCTCAACCCCAGCCACAGCCTCAGCCACTATCCCCGCACGTCCCAATGATCGAAGCACACCCGCACCAATGGAGCTCTCAGCTTTCCACCGTCATGTCCGAGACGGAGCCCTCGAGCAGCGAACGGGCCGTCTCGCCAATCTCGAGGACCGCGTCCAGGCGGACAGGTAGCATCAGCAATATGAGCGGCGCCGGCACTGGCAGCGGCAGCGGCAGCGGTCGACGCCAGAGCACCGGCTGGGCAAGCAGCACACACAGCCGGCAGATGCTGAGCATCTCGTCATCGCTGGCCGCCCAGCTTGAGGAGAGCCGCTCGCAGAGCAGGTCCATGTCCATGTCTCGCAGCGACTCGGTCTCGCTCGAGCGGCCCGCGGCCGCGTACCCGCGCAATGGCTACAACAGCGGACCGCGCACGATTCGCGACCACGACGAGGACGGCGACGGCATTGCTGACCTGCGCGATCTTTCGCCCCGCCCTTCTCGCTCGGGCCTGTCGGGCTTCTTGAGCAACCTCAGCGATTCGTCCCGCAACCTCCACTCGTCTTCGAGCTCGCGCAGCTTCAACTCGTCTAATCTGCCCACGTGGGCTCGCGTCTACTACGGCTCTGGCGAACGGCGTCAATTCTTCGCACCCTCCATCATCTCGGACGTGTCTGAGGGTCCAATCAGCAGGCCAGGCTCCGTTCGGCAGCAAGATCCTGGCAGCCCCAGCGCAGAACACTTCCCAGTGTCGCTCTACGCCCCGCGCAGGCGGGTCAGAGAGGTCGAGGCCGGCCCTTCGCAGCGTCCCTTCTCGGACCAGGCCAGCCTGGACATTGTCGAGGAGCCGCCGTCCGACATGGACTACAACACAATCCGGCCCAATCTCCGGAAGAAGACCAGCAGCATCTGGTCGCCGCACCTGGGCATGGACAGGCGAGCAATCACCAGCCGCTACAGCCGATGGGACCCGCCCAGCGTGAGCTGGAGTGCCGAGAGCGGAGTTTGGGGACGGAGAAACGTGCAGGTCGTCATGTTCGTCCTGGGCTTCATCTTCCCTTTCTCTTGGATGATCGCCGCCTTCCTCCCGCTTCCGGAGCAGCCGCGCCTCGAGATGCTGGAGAGGGACCACAGCCGGAGCGAGCTCGGCATCCCCGAATCCATCAGGCGCCAGTTCAATGAGGCAGACGACGTGCGGTACCAAAGCGCCAGGTGGTGGCGCAATCTCAACAGGGGCATGTCCCTCGTTGGGTTGGCCATCATTGGCGTCATCATCGGCCTCGTTGTCGTGGGCATCAAGCAAGGGTGGTACCAGCGAACCTAGAGATGCTTCGAGCACACGGATGACACCCAACCTATCACCACAGTCGTTACCTCATACGAATCGTCGCCTTCGAATCGATTCAGCATTTTGTCACAGCTTTAATGACGCTACACGCAACGCCATACGCATGCGACCCACGCCGCGACTCGGGACATTTCTTCACGCTACAAGTCAGCACATTTTCACCATATATTGCGCGACATACACGATTACCTAGACTTCTGAGGCACCACAGCCACGACGGCACCACAAAAGCATCTTCTTCTGCCTGCCCATCTTTTATCTACCCATTTAAGTCTATCTATATACCGATCCACACACCTACCTACCGACCCACCCACATTCGTTTTGGTTAAGCATCGGTTCTGCATATCCCGGCTGGTCGACGACTTCACATCCCGACCGCCACATCATGTATCATCACCACAGCACAACCACCCTCCGGGGCATCCCACAGAAAAAAAAGGGAAAACCCGGTTTTACATAAACCCGAGCACAAACTTACTCTCGGTTATTATTATTGTTTATTACGGCGTACGAGTTTTTGGCGGATAGAGAAACTCCGGGGTATCGGGGCCTTGGGCAACTGGGGGAACACAAGGATTTCTGATTTTTTTTTTCTCTTCTTGTTCTCACTTCCTCATCTTCCCCTCATGTACCATCTAACACTTGCATATCGGAGTTTGACCCTTTTCTAGCGATACCCCCCGGACCGGACCGGCCGGGTTTTGGAGTTGTGGCTGGAAGTTCGGTTTTGGCGAGACTGGGGGCAGGGGTTTGATCGACAACTCGGCCCGCCACCTCACTCGGCTGTCTGGAGAATCCTTGCCACGAACACCCAACCCCCTTATCCTTCCGATTCCCCCCTTGCCTGGTATTACCGTCGCTTTTCTCTACTTGTTTTTTCTACTCTTCATCTTTAGTCGACGGCAATACCGAAGTGGGAATCGAAAGGAGGGGTAGAGTAGGGTCTTCCCCAGACCCCAGTCTCGTCATACTTTCATATTTTCTGTATAAAATTGGTCTGTCGGTTTACTTCTTGCTTTTTCTTTTCTTTTGTGTGACATTTTATGCCGATTCTCAAACCCCTTGTTCTCTCTCCCGATACCTTTCTGGATATTTCTGGCGCGTAATGGAGGAAACACGAACGGTGTATCACGACGTCGTCGAAGCGGGACCACCGCATCGGGAGATTAATGAAGCCGCGTGGGAGGGACTCTTCTCTCATCATTTGCGGTCGCACATCATTAGCCAAAGCAGCACCAGGGGCAGTCTCTCGAGTCAAGAGGGACTTCAGACGGCCAAGGTGCCCTGCACTAAGATAATGTCTATCTATATACAGAATGCCGACCAAGGCACAAACATCCTTGCACGCAGCCGTTATCCGTCGCTCGAGTGAATCAATGCAAGCCCGGGCGCGATCTTTGGATATGTCATGCCACCTCTGGGCTTTGGTGGTACCAGCCGTGGGAATCCTACCTCGGTGCCGGCCAATCTTCCAATGTGCCGTGCCACCACCTGAGTCGGTGGCAGTGAAAGGCGGCAAGTCCGTTGTCCGTTTGTCCAGTCAAGTTTGGACTGCCCCCAAAGACAAGAGTATAGCAAGATTGGTCAGTGAATGCTTGACTGAATTGCTGTCGCCCGTCCAAAGCTGGGTACGTCCCGGCCTTGCCGTACCTGGCTAGTGGCACCTTGTGTCTTTCTTGAACAATGTGCCTGCAGCCCATGCGGCTCAGCCTTTATTCTGTGCAGCCACAGATGACCTGCGGGCCCGCAGCTCGATCTCGCTCTTGAGTTCGGCCATAGCTTCGTCCACCTCCCGGGCCGGGTCGCCGCTGATACCTAGCACGGGCAGCCTGTTAATGCTGTCGGTGCTGGAGATCCGCTGGAGCGGCGCTCCCCGGCCCTTGCCACCATTGGAGCCAGCTGCCTTGGCCTGCCTCTCCTCCAGCTTTTTGCGGAGCACTTGCTTGGCCGGCGAGGCGAAGAACGCCATGCTGGCTATGATGCCACCGACGGCGTAGAAGTAAACGCGGGACCACACTAGTAGTGACGTGTCCATGGCCAGGAGCAGGAAAGGTGTGGTTGCGAAGGTGAAAGTGACCTGCGTCACCAAGTATGAGAACACGTCGTAGAGGCGCTTGCTTGGCAGCGGCTTTTGTGTCACCGGATCCAAAAAGAAAGGTCGGCAGTAACGGCGGAAGTCTGGGTTAAATAACCTGTGAGTGTCTTGAGACCCAAGTAACAAGGGTCATGTCCAGAAACTTACTCTTCGCAACCGTCTGGATGAAGCTGGCCAGGACAAAGGTCAAGTAGTAGCCAGGGTAAAAGCCATGCCAGGTGGCGCTTGTCACAAAAGTGGCCATGCTCGCCCTGAAACCGGGCTTTTTACCCCTCGGGGTGACGCGAAGGTAGATATAGTTGCGGAGCCACATGTTGGTCTTCTTGTTCCAGTTCTCGATGTAGGCGCGGGTGTTTTGCGCCGACTCCACACCCCAGGGGTAGATGTTCTGGACGCGGTCCCAGGCCACCTTACCGGTCACGGGATCAACGCCATTGTACCCCAAGCCAGCCAGGATGCAGGAGCCCTCGGCCAGAGACCAGGCGCCATAGTACTTGCACCGAGCGGTGAAGTTGAACATGTGCAGGATGAAGACGCGGCGCAGGAACGAGTAGCGCATGTACTCGGGTCCCGTCACCAAGTCGGCGTGGTAGTATGACGAAAGGTACACAAACGCCAGGGTCCAGCCGAGGCCGGTCATCAATGTCAGGATGGCAGGGGTCGCCGAGCGCGGAATGCGGCGCTTCTTGCGGGTCGGCGCCTTTCTAACAGGATCGACGGCAGCAGGCGTATCGAACATGGACGTGTCAAGCCAGCGGCGGTACTCGGCGTAGTCGAAAGCGGGGCCGGCGAGAAGCGACGGGAAGAAGAGGACATAGCCGGCATAGTCGAGCAAGGAGGGCAGCTCGCGGATGACACGATCGCGCTGAAAGTCGGAGAGCTGGTCGTCGGGAAGGGTGCCGTCGGCGACGTTCCAGCAGAACGCTGATAGTTTCATCACCATGACCATCTGGGCACCTGTGATGTCGGCGGTCTGGGGCGAGTTGGCGAACTGGCGGCGCAGCTGGTTGGCCGACATGTGGCCCATCAAGAACAGGAAGCCGACCCATGGCATATAGGGGGAGCCTCGGAGGTATTTTGCGATAGCATAGGCGGCGGCTGACGAGATGAAGAGCGTGCGCAGGCCAGTCCATAGGTCGAAAAGGCCGACGAGATAAAAGAGCGCGATACTGCGAGTGGCTCAGCCAGTGTGCCCTCCATCTAACCACTCTCCTGAAGAGGAGTTTAGGAATATAAGGGCAAGAGAGTCTGCTCACGCTATGCTGAAGAGGTTCTTGTGGTGGGGTTTGGAGTCGGGAATTCGTTTGAGGACTCCCGCGAGGGGATACGATAGGAGAAACGTCGCGACGAGTTTTACTGCGTGTCGAGATAGTTATGTTAGGCGCTTGCTTGCTTCTATGACGGCATGGAATCTCACGGGACACTTACAATCATCTGGAGCGGCACCTATCTTGCCAGATAGATAAACAAACGCTGTCGTGGGTTGCGACCAAGGCCTGTGTTAGCCACCTTCCTTCTAGCATCGCGACCAAAGCGCCAGTGGCACGGATCTGCCATACGTATGTTGACATAGGGGAGCATCTTGGCCGGGCTTTGCGACTCCTGCGGCGGACGGGAGGAGCTGGACGTGCAAGCGAGCTTGGAAGCCTGAGAGGGGCCCTGATGGGAGCTCGTGAAGCTCGCGAGAGACGGTGAGCGTCGAGAGGTTGAGTGTGCTTAATCCATTCCCTTGGAGGGTAAATGCGCGTAGAAGGCGGTGAGAGAAGAAAACAGCCGAGGTATGCGGCTTCGAGTCCAAGGTTTCCTTTTGCGATGTGAGCGCGGGGTTGAGGTTCCTGACAAAAAAAGACAAAAATCGACGAGCACTAAAAGTTAAAAGCGTCACATTTCTGGAAATCGCAGCTGAGGCTTCCATTCTTTTTGGTCGCGACTGAACAAATCGTCATCCCCCACCCACCCGCGTCCCACCCGCGTCCCACCGGAATCAGCCCCTGCTCGCCTGCAGGCTGCCGCTGGGCTCCCTGCCTCGTGCCGCCAAGGGGCGCATCGGCTTCAGCAGACGGTTGCGTCAATGGAAGCAAATGACGGATTTCTGCTGCTGGCACAGGACCTTCATGTGTTGTCCAATCCGGGGCGCCCTCTGACCAAAGATGCCGAGGCTGACGTCACCAGACCTGAGTCTAGCCATGCTGCTTGCTATTCGTCCGCGTGACGCCGTCAGTGATTCGAGCGAAGACTCACCTCACAGCTGATAAAGGGAGTTGCAGTGCGGTGTCGGGTTGGACTCAATGGATGTCGAATTGAACCCGACAAATAAAGAGACAGGTGGCGGTCGCCTGGCGAGGTTTTGATTCCGGACGCCTCCGCTGGATGGTATCCATTTCGAAATGACATGGGCTCATGCTGCACCGTGACAGTCGGGAGTTGTGGCTGGGACTGCAGTTGTATGTGGCCAGGCGAGTCGGGCTGGTGGTGGTTGGGCTTTTCACGGACCCCCAGACCCTGTGTGAACACCACTCGCTACCTAGGTAGCTGGGCGGATCTGTTTAGCGCGGTCGACTAAGTCATGCCAGCGTGGTTGGGGAGGAGGCATCGCCAATTCTGGCTGGAAACGGGCATGCAAAATTCAATTGGTGGCTGGCTTGGGTCACTGGATCGACTGTTTGTGCTCCTGGTGCTGCGTTGCATCGTGTCGAGCACCTTCGCTTCCCGAACTCAACAGCCGGCTGTGCTTTTTGTGCCTCTGCTGTCGCAGGCGGCTGATTGCCACCCCTTCGGCAGGAGGCCTGCGGTGCTGCGTCGCCGGCATGCTTGATCGCGTTGATTGAAAGCCGACTCCGTCGCCCCCGAGAGAATCGCAAAGCGACCTAGGCCGCGGCGATGGATTCACGAAGCGCTACATTCGAGGGTTCAGAGGCCGGGAGCGTAGGCCATGGTCCTGCGCGGTCCCTCAGGCTGCAGTTGCCTGCAAGCTGCGATCCACCTTCGCCCCAGGGCCCGACGAAACAGCTGGTTTGGATCGTGCGTCTTGATTCCAGCCCACCAGTCACCACCCGACCGTCTCCTCGCGCATTGCAAGCACTAATGCGCTCCATCATCATAGGTCTTTGGCGGGACCGGGCACATGGGCCGCTCGCTCGTAAAGAGCGCGCTCGCCCACGGCGACAAGGTCACGACGGTAGGCAAGACATTCGAGTCGACGCCCGAGTCTATGGTGCAGCAGCATGACAACTGCCTTGGCGCCCTCTGCGACGTGCGCGCCAAGGACTCGGTCCAGCGCGTCGTCGACAAGACCCTTGAGCGCTTCGGCCGCATCGATATCATCGCCAACTGCTCCGGCTTCGGCGTCATTGGCGCCTGCGAGGACCAGGACGAGCACGAGATACGCAACCAGTTCGAGACCAACTTCATGGGAACTCTGCATATCATCCAGACCAGTCTGCCCTACTTCCGCCAGCAGGGCGCCGGTCGTTACCTCATCTTCAGCTCCACGTCGGGAGCCCTGGGTGTTCCTGGCCTGGGGCCCTACTGTGCTACCAAGTACGCCGTTGAGGGCCTCGTCGAGGCTATGCTGTATGAAATCGACTCCTTCAACGTGAAGGCAACCCTGGTTGAGCCGGGTCTCGTTCGCCGCGACGAACCCGACTCCCAGGCCAACCCGCTGCCGACTTGGGGTCATTTCCTTATCCGCCCAGCCAGCGAGGCGTATTCGAGCGCCACCTCGCCCGCCCTTCACGCGAAGCGCATGGTTCAGTGGCTCGGCGATCGCCAGCCAACAAGCGCCGTCAAGTGTGCCGAGCTGGTGTGGCAGCTTGGCCACTGCTCCTACCCACCCCTGCGCCTGCTGCTCGGTAGCTACGCCATCGAGAGCATCCGCGACCGCCTGCGGTCTGTCACCGAGGAGCTTGAGGACTGGAAGCATCTCAACTTCCCGCCTGCTCCGGACGCACTCGGCCAACCAGGGCAAGACCAACAACAGCAGCAATCACAGCCACAATTGCAACAACAACCACAGCAACCATCACCACAACAACTACAACAGCAATCAGAACAGCAGCAGCAGCAGCAATCGCAGGTAGAAACCCCTGACAAGAGCGTAAAGGAAGAAAAGATGGATCCGCAGGGAGAAGACAGGCCCGGTGAAAGGGTGGACGAAGACGAGAAGATGGAGGACAGGCCGGTGGACGATGACACGGCCGACTCTACCACCAGCATGATGGACATCATCCAGACATAAAATCCTGCCCGGGATTGAGCGCAATGAAGTGGCATTGTCGAACTGGGGGCTCTCAAACACCTTCTGTCTTTTAGATGGAACCCTCCGTAATCCATTCGATCTAAATGGAGGCACATTCATGTGTTGGTTCTCAGTTCAGTCGGCTGATTGTCCGGCTTAGGCCACTAGTTAGGCAGGTATGCAGACGCCTTCGCCCATGTGCATCAAATAGCTTTTATTCAGAGTCCACAACCCCCTTTCCTGCTCGAGCATCAACCCAGCCCTCCCGACAGTTGATCGCCAAAAGACTCGCTCGGGCGAGGGCGCTCAGTGCGCACAGTACGGGAACACAGCCACGGGGTCATGCAGCGCTGCCACCCAATCAGCGTCCTCTCACAGATCCAGTCGGCTCTGGCCAGGCCCCTTTCAGCCCCTTTTCTCTCCTCTATGTTTTTATTTTGCGGGCCCATCAGCCCCTGCCAAAATTGTGATGCGAACCCCACATTGATCGCTCCCGTTGGCTGTCCCGCCTTGACACCGCCTGGCATACTGTACCTGGCTGCCAACTTGGGGACCACCAGAGACGCATGGTCATTTTACGGGTGGTGGGAATCCCGATAAGCAATTTGCCAGGTTTAATCTTGCGCTTGCGTCCGCCCTCGGTTTTTTTTTTTTCCACCCATGCCCTGACATTGGCTTGCCCTCGACGCGTCCGTCTGCAGCACGAAGTTGACCGCTGGAGATTTTAATCAATCCCGCTCTCCTGCTCCGGGACTTCCATTCTTCACCCGCGCGCATTCGACGGCTGTGGTCTTTTCAAGGCATCGCCGCGCTGCAACCTCCAAAACAGCGGAGCCTCCGTTCCAGCCAGCCACACGAAGCGCACCGCTCCGAACGGGTCCCCTTTTTAACCTGTCCCTTTCCATCTCCGTGTTCCCCGAGGACAACCATCATCTCTCCTGCGCCTGCGATCCAACACCCCAAACAGTCGCCCAAGATGTCGGACAAGAAGAATGAGGACTTCGTCGTCAACATGCCTGCTCAGAGCAGCGTCGAGAAGGAGCCTTTCCTGGCGAGGTCGCCCGTCTCAAGCCGAGCACGCTCCAGCGGGGGCGCCATGGGAGGCGGCTTCTCGCTTTCAAAGATCGACAACAGCCCAGGCGCCTCCATCCTGGCCTACTGCCTCTCCTCCATCAGCATGACGGTGGTGAACAAATATGTTGTTTCGGGCTCGTCGTGGAACCTGAACTTTTTCTACCTCGCTGTGCAGGTAAGACGAAAGCCCCCGCCCGCCCACAGTCTCGAGACATGGCTGACAGAATCTTTGCAGGCGATCGTCTGTATCGCGGCCATCATGGTCTGCAAGCAGGCAGGGCTCATCACAAACCTGGCTCCCTACGACCAGACCAAGGCAAAGAGATGTGCGTGACCGTGAACCCCATGTGTCTTCGCAATATGGCAACCGGCGGTGACGGTGCAGAAGCTGACATGTTATGGCTGCAGGGTTCCCCATCTCGATCCTTCTCGTCGGCATGATCTACACGAGCACCAAGGCCCTCCAGTTCCTCTCGGTCCCGGTATACACCATCTTCAAGAATCTGACCATCATCGCCATTGCGTACGGAGAGGTCCTCTGGTTCGGCGGCCGCGTCACTCCCCTCGCGCTACTCTCCTTCGGTCTTATCGTCCTCAGCTCCGTTGTCGCTGCCTGGGCCGACATTCAGAGCGCCATTTCCGGCGCTCCGCACGCGGGCCATGCCTCTGCTGCCATTTCTACCCTCAACGCGGGGTACGCGTGGATGGGCATGAACGTCTTCTGCAGTGCTGCGTACCTTCTGACCATGCGAAAGGTCATCCACAAGATGAACTTCAAGGACTGGGACTGTACGTGTTTTCTCTTGATGCTGATATGATAGTTGACTTGCGGCAACGAGGGAAGAACCGAGTACTAACAGGCGGGGTTTTTTTTTTTTTTTAGCCATGTTCTACAACAACCTCCTCACTATCCCCGTCCTTGTTGTCTGCTCGCTGATTGCCGAGGACTGGTCGAGCGCCAACTTGGCCAGGAACTTCCCTATCGAGACCCGCAACACACTCTTCATCGGCATGATCTACTCGGGCCTGGCCGCCATCTTCATCTCGTACTGTTCGGCGTGGTGTATCCGCGTGACGACCTCGACAACTTACTCCATGGTTGGCGCCCTCAACAAGTTGCCCATCGCCGTTAGCGGGCTCATCTTCTTTGATGCCCCCGTCACCTTCGGGTCCGTCTCAGCCATCGTGCTTGGTTTCATCAGCGGTATCGTCTACGCCTGGGCCAAGGCTCGCCAGTCCCAGCAGGCAAAGAACACTCTGCCAACGCAACAGCCTGTTATGAGCGCTAGCGCTCAGAGCAACAAGGATGCCAACTCGTAAGAGTCCACACTCTCTCGCCAGAGTTTCGGGCTCATCTACTTGGTATCTGGCGTCATCTCTTGCGCGGGTCGACGTCAAGGGAGAAACCCCAGCAGTGTTCGCTTGGTTCATCTCTCCCAACTTGTGCCCGCTCTGTAGGGCCTCGGTCCAATGCTGCATTAGGTATTATTCCCTTTGTCCGTCCTGCCCCTCGCATTGTCTTCTTTTCCTCCTTCGTGTATATCAGTTTTTGTCCCCCTCTTGCCTTTTAATCATACTTTTTTGGCATAGACTTGACCAGCATTGGTTGGTTTGCAGCTGCGGATGGGCGGAATCACTTGGGATGGATGGCCTGGCCGCTCTGGTCAAAGCCACCTGCTGGGCACGCCGGGTAGATTTCTGGTATTCTCCGGGTTTACTCACCAAAAAGAGGACGAAATAACCTACCATAGGAAACTAGAAAAAAGAAGGGAACCAGCGGGCCAAAAATACGATCGACTGAACCGGCGTTTTGGGGCGATGGGAACGATCTGGGTGTTTTTTTCTTTCTTTTTCTTTCTGTTGTTGTTGGCTTACGGCCGCGTGTTGGGCAATTAGACGAGACAGCTAAGCTAGGTATGAGATGATGAGGTCCAAGTACAGGTAGTCGAGCGGTCAACCTGTCGAGGTCGCCGCCTATAGACGAAACATAATTTCCACCATCTACGAATTTGTGTATAATCTACGGTGGTCTGCTGATGAAAGTGATTACAATCTTGTGCTGTGAGCCCGATGGAGGCCGCTGCATAGGTGACGTGACGTTTGGCGCTGTCAAAACCCCGCTGATGGGTCGTCAGGGGCGTGCTGGCAGGTGCAGCTTCGATTCCGCGCGTGTCAGACGCAGCCTTCTGGAACCCCTGCCTGCCTGGTGCCATCGAATTCGGCACCATCGGCGCAGACTCACTGCCAACCCCCCGTCCGCACTCTCCTATCTTGTTAGCGCGCCGGTGACGATATCATCTGCGATTTCATGCGCGGCGCGACCAGCCGACCCGAAGCTCGCGAGGACCGACCGACCGTCATGAACCGCGGAGGAACGCGCGCACCTTGTTAACATTCGGGGACCGTTTTTCTCACGGCGCCATCCGGCGCCCGCCCGCCCGCCATGTACCATCTCGCCAAAGGGCTCTACATGCTCGCGACGAGCAAGGAGGGTGCGTTTCGTATCCGCGTCCATCCCTAGTTTTTTTTTTTTTTTCTTTCTCGCGAAGGCGATTTCTTTGCGTATCAACCATAGATCCGCTGGCTGACATGCACCGTCATACAGAATACTCCGTCATCCTCCTCGGCCTCGACAACGCGGGCAAGACGACGTTCCACGAGCAGGTCAAGGCGCTCTTCCACCCGGACGCGCCCGAGCCGAGGCTCAAGACGGTGCCGACGGTCGGGCAGAACGTGTCCACCATCACGCTGCCCGACATGTACATGAAGATCTGGGACGTGGGTGGACAGCACAGCCTGCGCAAGCTGTGGCAGAGCTACTACACGAGCTGCCACGCCATCGTCTTCATCATCGACAGCACAGACATTGGCGACGGCATCCTCGAGCCGCGCGCCGACGACGATGACAACGGCGGTGCGGGGAAGAAGGGGGAGGACGACGACGTGACCGCTGCCGCCGCCGCGTCCAGCGACGGTGGGGAGCCCGCGCCCCCGCCCACGGGTCGGAGAAGGGCAAGCTCGGCCGTCTTTCTGGCAGGCAACAGCGGCGGCGGCGGCAGCAAGGCAAGCAGCGGGGGCGCCACGGCCGCCGACGTGGCAGGGGCGTCAGCAGCGGCGGATGTTCCGGGCAGATTGGAAGAGTGCCGGCTGGTGCTCGAGGACGTGCTGCAGAGCGAGGACACGGAGGGGGTGCCGCTGCTGATACTGGCCAACAAGCAGGACCGCGAGGACTGCGTCGAGGTGGTGCGCATCAAGGAGGGGCTGGTCAAGCGCGTCTTCGAGGGCGAGAAGTCGCACAGCATCCGCGACTCGAGGGTCCTGCCCGTCTCGGCCCTGACGGGCACGGGCGTGCGCGAGGCCGTCGAGTGGCTGCGCTCCCGCGTCAAGTGGAACAAGGAGTCCAGGCCGCCCGTCATGAGGTAGCCTTGTTGGCAGCAGCCCTTTGCCTTCTCTTGCCGGCCTGACGGACAATCAGCGGTGATTCGTAGTTAGTCGGTTTCTTTCTCCGCTCGTGCGGGAGCGATTGGTTTACTATTTTGCTTTAGAGTGCAGACTTCTAGACCAAGAACGTGGGATCTTAGGATATAGACCCGCCACGACCGAATGTCTTCGGCTTGGTTCTGGCATAACCAACCACGCATAGAGGCCACGAGAGACCATGTCCAAATGACCTCGGAAAAAAGGGAAATACAGTAAAATGTTTCTGGGTATCATTGTATTCCATATTTTCTTCCCTGCGCCAACTCTATGTAGACTGTTGGTCCTTCTCCCACGTTCCCCAGGCCCGTCTCACCTGGCGTTTTCCGCCGAGAGCTCCGCCAGTAGACCTCCCTTGTCTCTCTTCTTCGCGTCCTCGGCTAGCCTGTCGTCCACCAGCTTGGACAGGTCCTTGGCCTTGGCCAAGGCGATGGCGTTGCACTGCAGCAACGCAACCGCATCGACGGCGGCGCCTCCCAGCTTGGAGATCTGGCAGATTTCCCCGTGGCGGTTCAGGCTGATGGTGCAGTGGCCCACGCGCACCTGCTCCTCGAGCCAGTTGGCGTCCACGGCGAAGAGGTCGCCGGGGTCATCATCGCCGCCGGCCGACTGCACGGACTCGCCAAAAAAGCTAAACGTGATGCAGAACGGCGAGTGCAGCCAGCTCAGCGGCACGGGCTCGCGCTCGGCGGGGGTGTAGACGGTCAACGCCTCGCCTTCAATGGACGTGTCGGGCTTTCGGAAGTGGCGCAGGGCGGTGACGACGGCGAGGCACGAGGCGTCGACCAGGTTGCCGTCGTGGGAGAGGACGTGCAGGTCGACGCGGACGGACCAGCACTTTTGGCCCGCGATGAGGCAGAGGGACTCGGTGTCGAGCGCACCGGACCGCCGGACCGTCTTCTCAAGCAGGCGCGACAGCAGCACCTCGGCCTCGGTCGGGCGGTTCACCTCGAAGGCGGGCGACGCCATCGGGCTCAGCTCCGTGACGATGTTGAAGATGCCATCGAAGGGCCGGTCTGCGTAGGGGACTGTCACCTCGGCCGAGGTCTTGGCGAGGATTCTGTCCGTCCCAGGAATCAGTCAGCCAAGTCCCCCCTTTTAGAACGCGCAGGCGGGCATCAGCAAGTGGAAAGCTATCACCTTGTCTTGCCCAGCTCGACATCCACCACTCCATACTCGTCGCCAAAGTTTAGCTTTATCGGTCGGTATTGGTCCACTTCGCGGCCGTCGAGGCGGAGGTTCTGCTGCAGCGCCTGGAGCACAAAGGCCTTCTCGTTGAGCGACGGCTCGGCTTCTCGGGGCATGACGTCGTTGCACCCCGGCCGCTCCTGCTGTGCTCCTGCTGCTCAATACGAATCCGCGCGTCTCTCTGTCTCGACTTCACGGTACCCCTCTCATTTTTATTCGACGGCGCGATTGGAAATCTCCTAGTAGGCGGTCCTGATCTTTTTTTTTCTGGTTGGTCTGAGTAGGCGGCCGATTGTGGAGCTACTCGCGCCTTGGTTTGGTGGGGGGCGCCGCCATTGGCTCAACTCGCGGCTCAGGGACATTTTCTGCCCAGGCGGTGAGTCCCAGACTCCTGCAAACGACGGACCCTGCCGCCGACATCATCACGACTCGCGACCGCGTCCCTGTCGCAGCTGAAGCCGCAAGCAGCATTCAACCAGCGTCCCCCTACCATCATTTTCCGATTATCTGCAGCAAAACCAAGCCGACAAGATGACTACAGCCCACAGGCCCACGTTCGATCCCGTACGTGTTTTTATTGCGGACTTCTCCAGCGCGCCGCTTCCAAAACTAACTGTCGCATTGACGACTAGGCACGAGGCAAAGATGCCCTGCGAGGCCCGGCATACCACCAACGCCTGCTTCCGGCGCATACCACACTAAAGTACCGGTACGCATTGCCACTCGCCCTCTTCCCCTAGTCGAATGATAGATAAAGTCGGAAGAAAATTAATCAAAATGGATCTTTTAGAAAGCGTGGTCAAGGCGGAGCAGCCGATGACGGGGAGGGCGCCGTCGACCTGCGCGCGGAGCTGCTCGCCGCTGAGGCCGCCCACTTTGCGAAACTAAACGGCGGCTCGAGCGCATCCGCCGCCGCGTCTTCCTCTCGCCGAGGCCCAATTCCCGGCAGCAAACCCGACGGCGGCGACGGTGACGACGGGTCTGGATCCGATGAAGCTGCGGCCCAAACGAAACGACGTATCGCCGACGACGATGAGGATCCGGAGGCGAAGCGCCGGCGGATATTAGAAGAGTCGAGAGACCTAGACCGCGACGATTCAGACGACGGCTCGGATGAAGACGACTCGGACGATGTCAGCGATGACGACAGCGACGACTCGGACGATGAGGACGCGTTGCTGCAGCGGGAACTGGAGAAGATCAAGCGGGAGAAGGCAGAGAAGCGGGAGAGGGAAGAGCGCGAGAGGGCGGCGGCCGAGGCGGAGGAGCGGGAGCGCGACATCGCCCGCGGCAACCCGCTGCTGAACAAACCGGACTTCAACATCAAGCGCAGGTGGGACGATGACGTGGTGTTCAAGAACCAGGCGCGTGGCACTGAGGAGAAGGGGAAGAAAAAAGAATTCATCAATGTGAGTACCCTGACGCCTAGAGATATGTCGTTGTTTTCCGTATCCCCTAGTGTGCGCTCCTTGTTTACTAACGGCCGCTTCTCTATCAGGATCTCCTTCGTTCTGATTTCCACAAGAGATTTATGAGCAGATATGTCAGGTAGAGGGTGAGAGCGGCGGCAAGATAGTTGCATTCTGTTAGTCCCTGTAGATATCATGCAAATGCTAGCGGATGGCGTGGCAGAGCGCAGAGGGCGATCTCAAGCCTAGATTTCACGATTCCGAGGCTCTCTATTAATCGGACCTCATTTTGGAAACTATATTTTACGATTTCTATTCCTCCTAATTTCGAACCTAACCAAAAGTCTGCCCTCCGAAACCCCCGATCAACCCATGTTGAACTTTGCGCTGCTTTAGATGCAATGTATTGGCTGCCGCCCAAATTGGTATAGAGCACGGTGCGACTTTCCCCGGTTCGGCCTGGTACAATGGAGGCGGCTGACCGAGTCCGATGCCATGAGTCCGATGCCATATGAGAACCTCACCGAGATTTTCTACTAAATGCGAAGATCGCCCTGATCATAACTGCCTACCTGATTCTGATTGATCGCGTAGTTGAATGCTGGAGAGTGGACCGACGACCCAATTCATCATCTTATCCAGACCGCTTCCGACCAAAGCACAAAATGGCTTCACCGCAAGGGCTAGGCAGCCACCCCTACTTCCCCACGGACGCCGTCATCGCCGGCTACGCCGCAAACGAGACGCCCCTTTCGACGATCCTGGTCAAGTTCTCGCTCAGGGTGGGCGCCGTGATGTTGTCCTCTGTCGCGCTCTCGAGGCAGCTTAACCCGCGGCTCCGGCTGGCGGATCTGCTGGCCGTGTCCTGGTTTTCTCTGAGTATGCTCTAGGCGCTTACCTCGTCTCACGACCTCCCTGCATACCTAGCCAATACCGGTCCGGCTAACACTCGGGGATCTTTCCACAGACGGATATATACATCTCTTCTTTGAATGCAAGTTTTTGCTCCATATCGCAACCTCCTTCTCTCCTGCATGCATTCTCTCCCTGTTTTGGCACCGTATCCATGTATCCTCGCCGGAAAGGGGCAATGATTCTGACCAAGTTGCTCGTTTGTGTTGCGCAGCCTACTTTTTCCTCAACGCCGCAACCCTTGCCGGCTCCCAGAGCCTCCTCGCACAGTTATGGAAGGAGTACTCGCTCAGCGACTCTCGCTACCTGACCTCTGACACTTTCGTCTGGACTATCGAGGCCATCTCTGTAGTATGTGTCAAGTTCTTCCTGCGCTAGCCCTTTCTGCTTTTCTTTTGCTTACACACGCACTCACTCATCTCTCAGGTTTGCTGGGGTCCGCTGTCCGTGGCGACCGTTTTCTGCATCGTGACGGGCAAGAACATGCGCTACCCGCTGCAGCTGCTTCTTTCAATGGCACATATCTACGGTGTCACCCTGTACTACGGCACCAGCACCGTCGATCTTGTTTCCAAGGGCATCGCGCATAGCAGGCCCGAGTTCCTTTACTTTTGGGTTTATTATGTGGGTACGAACCTGCCGTGGGCCGTGATTCCAGCCGGTAAGTGAGATTCTCCGCTGGAGCCCTCTTCAGGTCGTTCAATGATTTGATTCTTGGACTGACATCGAGCTACTATGACAAGGCTTCATCTTCAGCTCCGTCCGCAAGATTTGCAAGGCCTTGGACGTGGCGGACAGGGTGAACCCGGCTACTCTCTCCACCGACCGCAACGGACTGAAAAAGAGCGAATAGGTGATCTGTGCTTGCATAGGTAGGTAGCTACCGTCACCACTTGACGAAGTCTTGGGAGGTTGTAGAGTTTATGTAGTAGTGGGTGGTAGCGTGCGTGTCCCAAGAGGCAGTGGGGGTGAAAGCTCAGACGCGCTCACGAACAAAGAGCCCACATGTCGTGACAGTCTAGCTCACTTGAGACTGGAGAGAAATCGAACGACTCTGTCGGCCATCCATTCCCGTGACTCTGGACTCTTGACGGTGTGGCTAGCTCCCGGGATGAGACCCGAAAGATCACTGACGATGCCATCTGGCGCAAGGGAGGCCCATCGGGCGAGGAGCTTGGGCACGTCGATCGATTTGGGCACGTGCTCGTCCTCGCCGGAGGGCAACACCAGCACCGGCTTCTGGAACTTGCTCCAGAAGGACGCAACCTTGTCGTCAGGGAGATCGGACGAGAAGAAGTCGTCGTCGCCACTTGCGCCGGGCGCTCTTGGGTTAGTTCGGCACCGGACGGGCGCGCTGTGTGCCCGCGTCTTGGCATGAGCTGAGCGGGCTTCACTGGAACGGAACTTACTCACCCTGGCGCGAGCAGAGAATGGTAACGGTAGGCCGTGATGGGAGTGTCGAACATCTCAGAGAGCTTGTCCCTGGGCATGATGGTGTCTCCCTGTCCGGACCCGACGAGCTCTGCCGCCTTGGCGACACCAGCCTCTAGCTCCTCCTTGGGCACCAGCGGCCCGAACGCCTCCCGGTCCGAAACCGGCCCCTGGAGGATGAAGCCGTCGACCGGCTCGGCGCCGTGCTTGGCGTAGTCGGTGTACTCCATGCAGTCCTGGCAGCCCGTGGAGTGGCCCAGCAGGACGACGCGGTCCCTGCCGAGGGCGCCGCGGAGGTGGCGCACGAGGGCGGCTAGGTCCGCGACGTCGTCGGCCAGACGGCGGTACCCGAACCCGCCAAAGGCGCTGGACAGGCGCACCTCGAACAGCGAGTAGCTCAGCGCCGGCTCAGACTGCAGGCGGCTGGCGAGGGCACGCACGTAGGGAACCGTGTGCGGCCCGTCACCGAGGCCGCCGATGAAGACGAGGGCGTTGCGTGACGTTGGCGACCCCGCCTCGTATGCGCAGGATCGAGGCGTCGGGCCCAGGAAGGGGTGGACAAGGACTGGGAAAGGCTCTGGTGGCATGTTTGCTGTATTAAAAAGAGGGATAGTTGAATGCTGGGAATGTGCCAACAGTCGGTTGGGGCTGTTGAGACCTTGCCGGTCTGAGAATTATAGCAAATTGATCACTAAGATTGACGCCCAGGAAGGGGTGGGGTTTACCCTGCTGGTGGCCAAAAGACCACCTATAATGGGCGCCAAAATGTACCCCAGCTTGGCGATGTTAGTGGATATCACAGGCGGAGGCTCACACTGGGAATAGGTGGCACATGCTACCATCGACCTGATCAGTTGATATCTGATAATTCAATCGAATGAACCAATTTGCACCGGACGTTGATTGTCTTGGAACTCACCCTTATCTCATCAAAACAGTTCATCGTCATCACACACCCGCGCGTCTGCCTCAAACTCTCCTTAGACTAGCGCAGATCTTGTCATTATGAGGACGTAAAAAGCGAGGCCAGCAGGGCAGCTGTGATCTGTCGCTTGAGTTTGTAACCATGCAGCCACCTGCCATGTTCCGCAACGCCTCGACCACCAAAAACGAGCTGTTCGCCAAGGTACCAGCCCCTAGCCCCGCCTCACCTCCGCGACTCATCACGAAGATGCCACTAACAGCCGGCCCAGCTCAAACCATGCTGCGTTGAGATCAGCAGACTGGTCCTGCGCCCGCCTGACCAGCTCGTCGCCGCTGGCAGCTCTGGTCGTCTGGTCCAGCTGACGGATCAACTTTGCGGCATCCTGTCGGACCAGATCAGGCACAATGTTGCGGCCTTGGACTCCAACATCGCCGAATATGTCTTCTTCCCGCTGTCCTACGTATTCAAGGACAAGGAAAAGTATGCGGCCCGTGTTCTCGAAAACTGCATCAGGTGCCTTGGAATGCTTGTCCAGCACGGCTGGCGCTCCGCCATAACCACCGAGATGGCCCAGCAGCTCCTCATACTGCTCACCTTCCTGATCGCCGGCGTTCCCGGCAAGGAAAAGGGCCCGCCGCCGCCTGAGGAGACAGTCCTGGAGAGCTACAGGACCCTCGCCATCCTGATCAGGGCCGCTTGTCTGTCCTCTTCAGTCTCCGAGTCGCTGGTTGATGCCACTGGGCCCCCAAGCCTCGCCCATGGCGTAACCGTAATCTTAGAGGGTGTCACTGAAGGCACAACCGTCGAAATCCAGCTCGCCGCTCTGGACGCGCTTGGGACTCTCTTCATGACAATGAAGGACCGGGCTGCCCTTGCCTCCTTCCTCCCTGGAGCCGTGACTGCCCTCTCCAAGCTGCTATCGCCGCCATCCTCAATGAAGACCCAGCGACGCATTCTGATCCGTGGGCTTAACGTCCTGAGAGGAGTCCTCACGAAGCTCTTGGGTGACATTAACAACCGAGATGCTTTGAAACAACTCGAGGGTTCGAGAGGCGCTCAGACCAAGGCCGAAGATACCCAGACCAAGGATGAGCCTCCAAAGATACTCAGCGCCTCTTGGCTCAAGGCATCGGTCTCCCAAATCAAACTGGCGCTTGCCTTGGTGCTGAAGCTGCGCTCTCACGAGTCCGAAGACGTGAGAAGCGCAACCGAGAAGCTCTGTCTTTCTCTCCTGGACGAGTGCCATACCTCGTTGGCCGACTGCGCCGTGTTCCTCGTCGAGAGCGCTATCATAACCTGGAAGGAGGACCATGAGGCTCAAACCCAGTTTGGCTTCCCTGGGGCCTCCCAAAACTCGGTGCTTCCCGATACCCTGGAGATTAATACCACGCTACAGGACCTTGCCATGATATACCCTGAGCTGCGGGACACCACCAAAACTGTTGTCTACAACTGGATCACCAGCTTGCCGAGAGTAATGCAAGCGAGCGACGAGTCCGTGAAGCAGCAATCTATCCGATCGCTATCCAAGGGCTACCGGCTAGCCAAGACAATGCAGATCGATTCACCAACGCTTCATGATGGACTCTCGTCAGCTCTGAGGGATAGTGTCGTTGCGCTCACCGCAGCCACAAGCCAGAAAGACGCCATGAGCGAAGTCGGCATGGCCGAAGACGACGCCACGGGTCTTATGGCTCTGGCAAAGCAGGACACACAAGCTCTGACAATCAAGCCGGCAATGCTATCTCACGGCAGCCAAAAGGCGACGCGCGAGGCGCTGCTCGAACTGGTCACTAGCATCGGGTCCCCTTCACAGCAGGCACAGCTAGCGGCCGGCATGCTTGATTCTGCACGGGATTCTGAGGGAATCGACCAAATCGCGCAATATTGGCTATCTTTTGAGCTTCTCAAAGCTGCTCTATCCAACGCCTCTGACCTCGACACGTTCATCGACTTTTCCGCGGCCGATGCGACAGATGGGCCGGAAGAGGTTTTTCATGAGCTGTACTCCTTTTCCGTCTCAGTCTTGGTTTCCCATTCCGACAGCAACGAGGTCGACTGGAGATTGGAGGCCACTGCCCTGGAGGTGACCTCATTTGCTGCATCTCGCTCGGGCGAGTCTTTCCGTCCTGAGCTCATTGACGTGCTGTACCCGACGGCAACGTTCCTTGGCTCCCAGATGCCGCAGCTGCGAGCCCGAGCGGTCGCAACGCTGAATGGCCTGGCCTCGTCGTGTGGCTATCAGAGCGTGTCAGAGCTCATCATCGACAACGCCGATTATATGGTCAACTCGGTTTCTCTGAGACTCAACACGTTCGATATCACACCCGCATCGACCCAGGTCCTGAGGATGATGATTCGGCTGACGGGACCGAGGCTGATTCCCTTCCTTGACGACGTAGTCGCCTCCATATTCGCAGCGCTCGACAACTACCATGGCTACCCCGCCTTTGTTGAGAGACTCTTTTCTGTTCTCTCGGAGGTCGTCAATCAAGGGGTCAAGTCGGACGTTTTGCTATTGGAGTCAAATAAGGCCAGGGCAGTCGACCACAGGAAGAGGTCACGGCCGACCATTACCATGAGCGACATTGGATCGGACATTCTCGAGAGGCGAGAGCAAAAGCGCAGGCGCAGGCTGGAGGAAGAGAATGACGTGGAAGAGATCGTAAGGGGACACCCAAAGGAGCCCTGGAAATCAGAGGCGGCAGAGCTGCTCAAAAAGAAACAAGAGGAACTAGACGGCGATGGAGCAGATGGGGAATCCGACGGCGGACAGGACGTCGAGAAGGCCAAACCACCACCGACGCCGACCTACGCGCTGCTCACAAAAGTGGCAACTCTAACGCAGCACTACCTAACGTCCCCGTCGCCGACACTGCGCAAGTCTCTTCTGGACCTGCTCATTACTGCATCTCCAGCAATTGCGGCGGACGAAGACTCGTTCCTGCCACTTATCAACTCGCTGTGGCCCGTTCTCATCACACGGCTGCGCGATGCAGAGCCGTATGTCGTCGCGGCGGCATGTAGAGCGATAGCAGCGGTTGCGGGGGGCGCCGGCGACTTCCTGGCCTCTAGGGTCAAAACGGAGTGGTGGGGAAATCTGGGCCCGTGGTGCCGGAAAGTCAAGATGGAGGCTCAGGCTACAGCCAGGGGGGCAGGCAGCAGCGGTGGTAAAAGCAGAGGGGCAAGCAAAGCCGGCGTCAGCTACCTTAATCTAGCTACCACTGCTACTGATATTGTGCTACTGCCTCATCCGCCGGGTAGTAGCAGCAGCGCTATCGAGAGCAGGAAGCATGCCGCGTCCGCGTCGGGGTCGGGCGGGCTGGGTCGGTTCGCGCAGGCGGCGCTGGTGTGGGAGGCGGCGGTGGAGCTGCTCGTGGGCTTGGCGTCGCATGTAAGACTGGACGACGACGTGTTCGATCAGGTGCTCGAGCTCCTGGACGACGAGATGGAAAAGAACGCCCGGGTTCGCGAGGCGCTCGAGGCCGTCAACGCGGACGCGGTGTGGCTGGCGCTGTATGGACGTGGGGTAGCAGGGCCAGGCTTTGGTTTGCCTGCTATGGATGGCGTCGCTTTTGCCCCGGTGGATCAGGTCGGGAGCCGCGCTAGCATATAAGCCGTCCGGGTTTCTGCCCGTTTCCCTCTTGGGACACCGAAGTCAATACACCTGTACATTCTCTGCGGGTGTCCTCAAGACAGACATGATACCTGCGAGCCTAGTGGGAGCAGAAACGGCCGGGCTAATGTACAGGGTGGAGACCTCTTGACCAGCAAATCGACAGTCCTGATAAGCTCATCCATTGCCCGGCTTGAGTGTAGAAACCGTGGTAGAGTTAGGGTGGGCAACCGTCTCGGCCATGGTCCCCATTTGGCAGGCAACCCCACCAATATTTGGATGCAACCTTGACAGCCGCCCAGGAAGCGAACCGCCAACCATCCATCTTTGGCAGCTCTCGCCTGCGGCAGGATTTGGTCGGCGAATCACCCGACATCACGCTCATCAGAGGCAATCAATCGACTTGGAAGCGTCGCCACGTTCGATATGCATGGAACGAAGGTTTGTCCGGGGAGTGACCTCTCAAAGGCACCTGCGAAATAGCCGCCACGGATGATTGCTCTTAAAAGAAACGGCATTTGAGATCCGAGGTGGGCAGGCAGGCTCGGACAACCTAAGCTCAGGGTCCCTGCAAGTGGGCCCCAGGGCAGACCAAGGGATCACGCCAAGTGTGCTGCTAAGAACAGAGAAGCTTTTTGCCGCGCCTGCCCAGAGATCCGGCGGGGACTAAAACTGACGACGCCTTCCGACATGGCTGAAATCAGACAAGGGACTAGACGCCGCCGACGGAGGGCTATTGGCGACGCCGCTGCCTTCTCGTTTGCCAGCCATTCTCGGTCGCCAGAATCTACCTAGCATGCAAACATGCTGTGTGGTTTCGGGGACTGCTGACGACAGACGTCGACCTGGGGTTGCTCAGAATGGTGCGCTTCTAGAAGCGCTAGAACACCCCCCCTCGCCAACCGAAAGAGGAAGGCCACTCGCTCAGCTCCGGTGTACTGTACGTGCCCAGGCTCATTAGCGTTCAACGTCGGACCTGGCGCGTTCCGACGAATGAGACGTGCCGTCCAGATTACGCCTTGGTGCTCGTCGAGTGAACGACGCTACACAACACAACAAACAACAGAGGAGGATTTTCAGAATGCTACCCTGGACCGATTCGACTTCTCCCCCATTTTGGGGTGGGACAAAGTTTCCAATAATTTGATCCATCGCGCCTGGCGGCAGCATATGTCTCACCCCAGGCCACAGGGACTCCGGGGGCTGATCACAAGCGAGAGCGAGGCAGGATGGCCAGTATCAGCGAGGTACTACTCGCGTTCTGCCCCGGACGGGGTCAGCGCAGCCAAATGTACAAATCATAATCATTTTTTAACCACCAACCTACCTGCTGCAGGTGGGTGGCCCGCGTGTTTTTCCCAGCCCGGCCGTCGGACCACAGCATCTGCCATCCCTCCCTTTTTTTTTCTTCGTCCGCAATCCCCAATAGGACTGGGGCCGTCGGCCGTCTGACGAGGGGCTAGCTCTCGAAGTTCTTTTCCACCTTCCCCATTTGTCCAAGTTGACTCCCCCATCCTGGCCCGGCCGGGTTTGGCTTTTCTTATCTTTGCTTGCTCCATCGACGGTACAGTTTCCCGAGTTTGCGATCGTCTCGGAAACTTCCCTGCTGTTGTTGGCTCCCAGATGTTCTAGATTTTCGCTCCTGTTACATCCGCTTCCCATGCGTACCCTGCCTGCATATCTCTGCATGGGTGGTGGATGCGAGCAACATGCGACCATCGTACATGATACCTTTTGGGGAAGCCCCGCCGTTGATGGCTCGCGTACCCACGTACGTGCGAGCTCACGCTGGCGGAACTGTCAAAGTGCCTACCTACCTAGGTAGGCAGGAGGGCGTGCTACCTGCTCTCCGTTCGAGTCTCTCATCCCCTCTGCAGTTAGGCTGGTGCAACGAGGAGGCGTACGGCTACGCCCCCAGAAGTCAGTGTGTGGGCGGGCAGGGGGTCCAAAGTATCCTGTAACCATACTCGCCCGACGAGGATGAGGAGGAATATGCATATCTCACCCTTGTCCTGGGGTGGTGGGACACCCTGTAGCCGAGCGACTACCTACTGGCTGGAAGCTCTCCCCCAGTATTCCTGCAGCTCCTGACTGCCCTGCTGCTGATGAGTTCCGCCATAGAGAGCGTATGCGTACGGGCGCATATGTATGGGGCATAGCCTGCTGCAGTCGTCCGTCCACCATTTCCCAGAGCGGCGGTTCCGCGGCCTTATTAAAGGGCCATGTCCTCCCCCCGGCGTCTCTCCTCGGTTCCCTCCAGCCCTTCTTTTCCCCCCTCTCTTTTGCGTTCACCGAGCATCAGGCTTCCAGGCGGGGACTGCAACTACATTGCTTAGGTATACTGCGGAGCGTTGGTCGAGGCCAGTCCCGGACACCAAGGGCATTTCCTCTTCCACTGGGCGAGATGAGCAACCCCGACGTCGAGAAGATGCCTGCGAAGCAGGCGGTGGTGGATAATCAGCACCATGGGTCGCCGGATTCACTCGACCACTCGAACGAGGAGGTCGGGATCGTCAACAAGTCGGCGCCGCTGGTCCGCGACCTGCGCAACCGTCACATGCAGATGATTGCCATTGGTAGGTGAATAGGAAACGACTTTTTTTTTTCCTTGGGTCCTTGTCGAGACGCTGACCCGTGCTCTTTCGCGTCCTATTATAGGCGGAGCTATCGGCGCAGGCCTTTTCGTCGGCTCGGGTAACGCCCTCCATACCGGCGGACCGGCTTCGCTCGTCATATGCTACACGATCATCGGAGTCATGCTTCTGTTTACGACGCAAGCGCTAGCCGAGATGGCTGTGCTTTTCCCCGTCAACGGCGCGTTTTACACATACGTGGTCCGTTTCGTCGATCCGTCTTGGTAAGCCCTCACCCTGGGGAGGTACCGTCAAGAGAAGCGCTGAACTCGCCGTCTAACCAACCTGGATGCATTTCAGGGGCTTTGCCATGGGGTGGGACTACGCCATCAGCTGGCTGACGGTCCTCCCTTTCGAGCTCATTGCTGCGGCCATCACCATCAGGTTCTGGCGTGAGGACCTCAGCCCTTCGGTCTGGATCGCGCCTTTCCTGGTGATCCTCATCATAATCCAGATCTTTGGCGTTCGGGGCTATGGCGAGGTCGAGTTCGTGCTCAGCGTCATCAAGATCATGGCCTGCGTCGGCTTCATCATAGTCGGCATCGTCATCAACACGGGCGGCACTGGCGGTCAGGGGTACCTTGGCGCGACGTACTGGAGAGACCCGGGCGCGTTCCAGAACGGCTTCAACGGCTTCGCTGGTGTCTTTGTCATTGCGGTGAGTCCAGTCGGCCTGAATTATCTGTGGGTTCCGACTTGGCACTAAACAAATGAACGGCGGCTTCCCCCAGGCTTTTGCGTTTGGCGGCACTGAGCTCGTCGGCCTCGCAGCGGCCGAGTCCAACGACCCACGGCGTTCGATCCCGCTGGCGACCAAGCAGGTGTTTTGGCGCATCTTCTTCTTCTACGTCGTCAACCTCTTCATCGTCGGGCTCATCGTGCGGTCGGACGACAAGCGGCTGCTCGGGTCGTCCAGCGCCGACACCAAGGCGTCCCCGTTCGTGCTGGCGCTCGAGGACGCGGGCATCCGGGTGCTGCCGCACATCATGAACGGCGTCATCACGCTGGCCGTCATCTCGGTGGCCAACTCGTGCACGTTCGGGTCGACGCGCACGATGCAGGCGCTCGCTGAGCGGGGGATGGCGCCCAAGCTTCTCGCGTACGTCGACAAGCGTGGCCGGCCGCTCGTGTGCGTCATCATCCAGCTCGCCTTTGGGCTCCTCGCCTTCATCGGCGAGTCGGCCGACTCGGGCAAGGTCTTCTCGTGGCTGCTGGCCCTGAGCGCGCTGTCCTACTTCTTCGTCTGGGGCTCCATCTGCCTGGCGCACATCCGCTTCCGCGCCGCGTGGAAACTGCAGGGATACTCGCTCGACCTCATCCCCTACAAGCCCACGTTGGGCGTGGTTGGCAGCTATATCGGGCTCGGCCTCAACATGCTCTGCCTCATTGCCACCTTTTACAGCGCCCTCTATGTAAGGAAGTCCGGCCTGCTTTTCTTGTGGTGTCTATAGCTGACGTACCTATTTTCACGCAGCCCTCTCCTGATGCTACCCCCGATGTCGAGTACTTCTTCCAGCAGTACCTCGCAGCTTTCGTTGTGATCCCGCTTTATCTGGGATGGAAGATCTACTCGAGGGACTGGAGACTGTATGTGCCGCTGAGAGATATCGACCTCAAGACGGGCGCGCGGACGCTTGACCCTGATGCCGAGCCTGAGAAGAAGGGGAACTGGTTTATGCGTGTGGTCAGGGGTCTCTTTTGATCCATGTCAAGCAAGCAAACATGTTGTCGTTGTCGGAATGTGGACGCAACTTAGTGTAGCTTTTTAGATACCACCTGTTTGTTCTGGTTGTCCTGCCATTTTGCTGTTTCCTTCTACAAACACCCGACGGCTTAATTCTAGACAATCTGAGAGAAAGGCATTCGGATTTCATTCGATTGACTGACTCGAATTGCATTGAATCCGCGAGAAAACACGAGTTGGTCGGAGCTGGTGACCGCCTCAGCTGGGCGGCGGGGCAGTCGGGACTCGGATCCAGAGTTGCAAGGCAGACGCTCCACCACCCACCACCCCAGCGCTTCCCTACCCTTGAGTGCCCGCCAAGTGGTGGCCCCTGGGTGCCAGCTGGCAGCGCCTCTGCCCGCTTCGACCGACACAACCCCCAACCCGCCGAGCTCGCAGTGACGCCGCTGGGTGTGATTTGCTTGCATGAAACCAGGCTTGCAGGAGCCTGACATCTATCTCGCTGCCGCTGCCTGCACGGATTGACCGCGCTGTCTTTTCTCGGCTCCTGAAGGTCGAGAGCCTCGTTTTCCTTCCGACCGAGCAACGAGGGCACCGGCCATGTAACCAACGCCCACCAGCCTTTTTCCCTCCCTGCCATCCTTCGCGGCCGCCCGACCGCCCTCAACCTCAAAAACGGAGCCCACGTCCAGGGGGCCGAAGCCAGCCATCTCGACCGCCACCGACCTGCATTCTCGACCTGCTTTTCCGAACGTCGCCGCTGCCCACGCTAGCCCGCAGCTGCTGCATACCTACGTTCGTACCTACCACATCTACTTAGGTTCCCGACCTACCGACCTCCGGACCAGACGCCGACAACCCTCCACCGCCACTACCGACTCGACATCGGCCTGCTCTCGCGCTTCTCTCGCTCCAGGCAACAACAACAGACAGCCTGCCCACCTCCCTACGCTTTCCCCTGCACCCGGCCGCGGTAGATGG
>GL876972.1:1994754-2007497 GCA_000193285.1 Magnaporthiopsis poae ATCC 64411 | reverse complement strand
GCTCCCGCCTCGGCACCGGCCCGGCCGCCGGCACGCTATCTTGGCCCTCGGGGATTGGTGGCAGCAGGAGGTCCGGCGTGGAGGGCCCAAAGTGCGCCACGATCGCCTTGTAGCCCGACGTCCCCGGCTCGACGACCTGCCGGGCAAGGAGGTCCGCGTCGACGATCGGCATCAAGTATGGCGGCGACGAGAGCAGGGCCGACACGGTCGACTTGCCCGTGGCAATGGAGCCGGTGAGGCCAATGAGCAACATGGTGCGACGTTGATGATGTGCGTTTCTCCGGTAGGCCTTTCGTGCTGCTTCGATTATGCTGTCCAATGACGTGATGCTGTACGCCAACGGTGAAAGGGGGTTGGCCGCAATAGAAGTCAATTGAACGCCACAACGTTGTGCCGCTTCCAAGATGGCAGCAGTTGTTTTTCTAGGATGCTGGCTGCGGTTTCGCTCGGGAGGTCCTTAGGTTCTACGTTCTATCTCTTGCCATGGAGCTGTTTTCTTGTGCATGAACAATCAAGTTCATGTGAAAAAGCACGGGGTCGTGAACCGAGGTGGGGGGACGAGACGCTTGGGGACCCAGCTCGCGCGATCTGCAGGGATCAAGTGGGGACCCCACGCCATCGGTCCAGCGTGTAACCCTTGTTCTAATTGGAGCCTCAACCTGACGACATGGCATGCTTTTCACGCTTGCCGCGAGGTACGTAGAAACCTTTCGCCTTTTGGACTAGCTACTCTCTTCTACCGCGAAAATCATCGCTGTAGACTGTTGCTGCGCCAAGATGAGACTGCAACAAACTGAACCCCTCCAAGCTTCCATCACGAGATTGTCTGCGCCTCTAGTTCCATGCAGCAGCGAGCGAGCATCCCGTCTTGAGTCCGAGGTCAATGTCCACCAACAACATCTCCAATCATCCTAGTCGAGAACTCGAAGACGATAGCAAACTTAATTTATGGTAAATCAAGATCTGCCTTGGGTCGCTTCTCCTAGCTAGGCACCTAGGTAACTATCAGACATGTTAGGCTCGATGGCTTTTTTTCTGTTTCATGGTATAACTCTCGTACCTCAATTCCTCCGAGACAATCCGAAAATCCAGCCAAGGGTCAGAAGCTCGAACCTGACAGGATAGTCTGCAGTACATCCTGGCTGAATCGAATGTTAGCTAGCTAACTTCTCAATGATGACACAGGGTGATCCGTGTTAGATCCTGACCATAGAGTTGTTTGTGATATCTTGGATTGCCAATGTGATCTCCCGGGGTCTCCCGGGGACCACATGTACTTGTCTTTTAAGACCAGCCGGCCTTTTTGTGGAGTCGCATTGCTTCGAAAGCCCAGAGCGCGAGAAAAAAGAGAGCGTGAGAAAAAGAACGCGAGAAAAATCAGTTGGGCAGGCGGACGGCATAAAAGTAGCCCTCCGGTGCCATGTGCCACCTCCACTCGTTTCCCATGCGGTCGATAGAGTAGCGGCTGCGCAGTGTCCAGTTGCCGTCCAGCTCGCGGCACATGTACATGCGAGACGGGTTGTCATCAGCCGGCTTAAAATCCTGCGGTTCAAAGGACTTGTTCGCATAAGCCATCTCCATCTGCTCCGCGGCATACTCGGTACCGGTGCGACCGATGCCGCACGCAGGTTCAGGCCAAACACCAGAGTTACCTTGGAGGATCATTCCCGGATGGCCCGCGACTGCCGCCGGCATGGCGGGGAAGGCACCCGGCATGGGGGCCATTCCGGGCGCGACAGCAACCCCGGATCC
This sequence comes from Magnaporthiopsis poae ATCC 64411, assembly GCA_000193285.1. Taxonomy (NCBI): domain Eukaryota; kingdom Fungi; phylum Ascomycota; class Sordariomycetes; order Magnaporthales; family Magnaporthaceae; genus Magnaporthiopsis; species Magnaporthiopsis poae. The sequence goes on along the minus strand of GL876972.1, from coordinate 2,005,745 downwards.
AACAGCCATTCCAGGTGCGACCGACATTCCCGGGCCCATGGCCATGCCTGAAGCAACAGCCATCGGGGGACCGGCAGGCATCACCATGGGAGCCGAGGGAACCGGCTGCTGGAGGATGACAGGAGGTCCTGTGACGGCAGCGACAGGGGCAGGGATCTGGACAGCGCCCTGGATAGTATAATCACTTGTCAGCCGGCTTACCCTAGGTTCAAGGCGGGCGGTAAGATGGTCCAACTCCCCAAGTCTCGGAGCCGAGGCAGGTAGGTGGTGGATAGAAACACAGTCCGGGTCAATGTGAGCCGCTCTAGCCACTCGGCCTTCTTCGCGACGCCCGAGGCTGGGCGACTCCAGACGGAATGTGTTGCTCTGTTTCTGAACTTGCAGTGAAGAATAAGGGACCGCAGACCGGCATCGGGATTGGGGCGGCCGGGATTGGGGCGGCCATGATCGGAGGCTGGAAGACGGGGCCCATTGCCACTTGGATTCCAGGCTGGGGGATCATGACGGCGGGTGGGCTCTGGACACTGACGGAGATGGCAGGCTGGGCGGCCACTAGTCCGGGAGGATCGAAGCGCGGGCGGTGGATGTGCGTCATGGGACCAAACGTCGTATCAGGCACCTGGGGCTGGTAGTTCATGCCCAGGTTGGGCGGGGCCGCATTCTGGTAGTCGGCAGCCATTTTGTCTATCTGGCTGATTGGCTTGGGATTGGGTCCTGGATGTGCGAGCTGGCCGCCTGGCGAGACAGCGAGTGGTGGTGACTGCCTTGGGAGACTGAAAGTGCAAGATTTGGTGATAGTCGACAAATCTGGAGAGCAATCTCGAGGCCGAGGTGTTGTGGAAGTTGGTAAACGTCCTCGATCTGAGCTTGCGGGAAGAAGAGATCGGCTGAACTAGCTGATTCCTTGGGGCATCCGAGGAAGAGGATGCGGCTCCAGCAATGAATATAGAAAAGAGTCGGAACAGAGACGAAGAGGTGGGCGGGAGGGAGCTCCTTTTAAGGTGCTGGCCCCACTTCTCGCCTCTTCTGGCACGGGCAACTTCGGACAAGGCGTCTCGCCTCTTTGGGTCGTCCAAATAGGGAAGTGGCGAAGGAGGGGCGTGGGCTGTTCTTGCTTTGGCAGGGCGCAGGGCGGTATATACGTGAAGGGGAAGTGAAGAGGATGTGAACGGCGGCGTGAGGCAGAGTTGACGAGGCAAAGAGCAGAGATGATGGGACCTACTATTGGTGCCAACGCAAGCTCGCTCGCTCGCCACTCGTGGCCTTCGACGTAGCCAGGATGGAACCGGTACGGGTTATTGCCTCGAGTGTCGTCCTCCATCCAGACTGCCGCAAAGGGGAAGCAAGGAAGGCAGCCGAAACACATGGTGCCGTTGTATGATTCTTTTGTTGAGCTGCTTGGGTCGGAGATTGGTGTTCTGCCTAGGAGGTTTGTGTATAGCCCAAATTGAGAGTGCAGAAAGCACCAACCTGGTAGTGCAGAGTGTTGAAGGGAACAAGAATACGGAGCAAGGAGATCGGCCGAGTTCAATATGTGCAATGTGGGCCTGCATGTAAGGTCTCTAAGTTGTGGAAAGGCAGATACCAGGGATTGCGTCAGACGGAACTGGCAGGCAGCAGGGACAACAGAGCAGAGCGCATCCCCTGCCTTGCTCCTGCTATTTACACCATATCCCAAAATCCGAAGCCATATTCGTCTACCCCGAATGGCATGATAAACGTTGACGAGGGGCACCGCTTTACCGAGCACTAAAGACGTCAACCTTGTCCTCTTGATCCGCTAAACACAAATATGATGGCAATAGACTACCTAGTCTCTGTACTAGCTTTAACGCACAGCTGAGACGCTCGACGATAAATGCAATAAAGGTCAATGTGGAATCATTGGGAAATCCAAGTCCATTGCAGGATCAAACGCCAACCCACGCCCGACTGGGCGTGACACGATGCATGCTACGGCCCGTCCCCGTTCTAAAATACAGTCGTCAGAGAGGAGTAGAGATATTCACCATAGTGTGAGATAGATGCCCTATCTGCATGTCCCAGCCAGATCTACCAAAAAATGAAAAGCACCGGATGTCCTCGTACATCACTGGGTAGATCAAGAGCCCGCGTAGGGTGCACGTAAAGTGCTCTCCTTATTAACATTGCCGCCCACGTCACAACGATAGGTGGGCGGATATATGAATTTTTACACATCGCCAGAGCAACAGGCCCGGCTGAAAATGGCGAAGAGAATGTGAGTTGAAGGTCGTTGGTAAAAACAAGTTGAACTGTTCATTTTCCGTGGGTCGTCGCTGTGAGGATTATCAACCGCTTATAAGGAAATCCTCTCCTTATCCGCAGATGATTCAAATGTTTTGCGTGCCACCTGTTATCGTGTTCGTCAGTATGGAAACTGCAGATCGAAATCACATAGAGAGGGGAGTAGCTGAGAACAAGCATAAACATACCGCCCAGACCGCAGCAACAGACCCAACAATTCCTCCAGAGATCATCATTGGCCGTAGACCGCGGGTGCTCTTGAACAGCATGCCGCTCAGCGTGCCGGCGGCAATCGAATTGGCAGCGTCGTGCTTGCCACGGAGGTAGCCAAAATACGAGTTGAAAAGGTTGTAAACGATGGCGACGACACCACCCGAGTTGCCTAGAAAGGGACCCCGACGAGTGACGGCGTTGAGGACCGAGTTGAGCCGCAGTTTGGGGGGCTGGCCGACGGATCTGCGCAGGCCCTCCTGCAACCCCCACGCTCCGCCGACTCCCAGGGCGGAGAGGTATGTGATGCCGGTGCCGTAACAGAGATCATCGCTCCAGCCGCGCGAGGGTATGACGGACTGCGAGCCGGGTAGGTCGGACAGCACCGAGTCTTCGAGCGTGATATAGTCTAGCGCATCCTTGTTGAGGCCAGCGAGAGGATGTAGTTGTGACGGGTCGGCAAACGAGGAGCTGCCAATGAAAGCGTCGACACCTTGGGGTTGTGACGAATCGAAGAGGGGTGACTGGTGCGGTGCTCCTGTGTCTGGCGATGGAGCCGTCGGCGTAGGTGTGGAGGGTTTTTGTGAATCGGGCTTGCGCCCAGTCAGGGTATCCCAGATGGCCATCTCGTATGGGCTTTTTATTTTGCCTCCCGGCTGCTGCGGCAATGGCCCCCGGTGGTGCTTGTCGACTTGGAGAGACAGATATTCGCACGAGGTATGAGCCGGCGGGTCGTCGAGCCAAGGTAGTAGGTGATGCGGGCGGTTCAACGTGGGATCGCGATTTTATCCCTGGCTCGACAGAAAAAAAAAAAACTTAGCGGCGGGCTGGCGGGCGATGACGGCGCAAACTGGTCTGTGCCGATGGAGCTTTTTTGTGGGTCCGCTCTCGGAGCTAGTCGCTTTGAGGGGTTGAGGTGAGCCAGCTCAGCGACTCACGCCCACCAAAAATTCAGCAGGGACAATACGATGGAGGGGCAGCGATAGAAGCTCCCCTGAAAAGGACTTGCCCGCCCAGAAAGGAAGCTGAGAAGGAAGAAGAACAACATTGGCGATCGCCTTCAAAATGGAGGGCATCAACCCGCCAGACTTGGCCGACCCCCAAGTCAATGCCAACGACATCATAGCATGGCTGGAAGGGCAACCTGAGGCCTCTCTGACACTGTGGGTGGACCGGGCTGTATATACAGATCCAGTATGCCATTTACTAGCATGAAAAGAGAAGAGAATTCAGCTAACGTAGAAAATTATTTATGAGTGGCAGCCGCTCCCAAGAAATCTATGAGCAGCTGCTCGCCGGTGCTTCCCAGCCGCGTCATTCGTCGGTGCTGGCTTGCACGCGCCTCTGCGGCTTTGTCCAGCACTGCGCAAAGTCTCGACATGCCTCAGTGAGAGACTGGGCCTTTTCTGAGCCTACGTCTATGACGCTGTTTAACTTCTACGTCGAGTGGAACGAAAAGGACCAGCACCGTTCTATGAAGCTCGTTCTCGATCTCCTTCTGGTGCTGATCGGCCAGAACCCGGACCCGGAGGCTGCGTCGTCCGTCCGGAGTCAGATCCTGGTCAGCCTGGTCTCTATCATCACACGACAGTCCACGAGGCCCCTGGTCAAGTCGTGCATCAACTCGCTCAACCACCTATTCGGCAGGTCCGTGTATGGTCTCGATGACATTGCGCGTACGTATCGCGATGTCGAGCCTGCGGTGGCGGCCCTCCCTGAGCTCGATCTGTGGAGGAGATTCTGCGGTGATCTGGTCTCGTGGATGTACCTGCACTATGTCTGTTCGGTTGCCGGCAAGTTTATTGTCACGCTGTTCAAGGCCCTGCTTGCCCGGTCGAGCATAAAGAACGGCAATCTTGAGGGCTTCACCGTTCAGACCTGGCTCTCATGGCTTCACAAAGAGCTCCGTGTCAACCCAGGAATCCTAGAGAACATAAAGCTGTACATCTTCGGCCCCCTCTTCAAGGACCGCCCCCTATCCCTAGAGCTTCTGGATATTCTCAACCGACCCACCGAGTCTGGAGGTGGTAGCCGGGATGAGCTCGATAGCACCGCCGTCCTCAGGCTAGCAGCTCTCGAGGTTGGCAAAAAGTCTGGGCTAGTGGATGACCCAGGTAAGCCCGCGCCTCTCCTACGTTTCACGCTTAGATCCATCTTTACTCCTTCTGCCGGGCTCTTGAGAATACTCGGGATAATAACGAAGCCACCCAGGTTCGGCCTCCAGTAAGAAGGCGTCAAAATCTGTCGTACTTGATGTTCAAGTGATGGAAAGCGTTCTGTCCCACCCCTCGCCGCCTGTACGCCTGCTGGCCTTATCACTCTTGGTGACCTCCCCCTCCCTCTCGAAGCCATATCCCGGCGATGCCTTGCGCTTGATCAGAAGGCATCTGCCTTCTTACTATTCAGATCCAGGCGCGGGGTTCCGACAAGAGGCACTCACATACACCAAGATCATGATCAAGCGAGTCCGCGGCACAATCACTTTTGGACACAAGCCTGCCGCCCAAGCAGGAGCCCCGAACAAGGCAGCAGCCAAGCCTACGCAGACCGAGCTCAAGCACGCGGTCTCCAGAGAGGTGCTGGAAGATCACGAGGCGTTTCTCAACTGGTATCTCGACTTCCTACTTGGAGAGCTAGTCCCGACAGCATCCTATCAGCGGCACATCACCGCACTGAGGGCTGTATTGCAGGTTGTGCAGTCTGCCAAGGACATCTTAAGCGAGAGCGCTACTACTGGGACCATGTCCACGAGTCGCATATTTCTCGACTACTCGTGGGTTCGCTCGATACTCGACCTAGTCGTTGACCCCTTTTCAGATGTTCGGGAGACGGCAATTTCGCTGCTCATGCTCACCCCTCAGGCAGTGGTCAAGTCGCTCGTCTCCAAAGGCGACGGTCAGCGCCAGACGGAGCTCTGGCACGTGGCGAGGGAGTTTAGACTCCAGGCAAGTGCCTTGGCATCCAGAACCGGCCGTGCGGACCACGGCGATGGCATTGCGCGCCTCCAGGGGCTCTTGTGTAGCTGGTCCACGTCACTTGACCATCAGCTAGAGCTTCTGAACGAGGTCATTTATGAGATCGAGAAGAAGCTGCAAGTTGCAAAGCACGACATTGCGCGGGCAGTTGTCGAACAACCCGTCCACGGAGACTTTGCCTCAATAAGGTGAGCCGAGGTTTGGTATGGCGGTAGTGCGGCATCAAGACTAATAGTTTTTCAGCTGCATCTGGGAGGTTTTGAGCAAGGCCAAATATTCGGGCGATGATTTGCAGCGTCTAGTCGCTGTCCAGAAGCGCGTCGTGGAATGCTGCCGGCAAATATGGACGGTCGTCAAGCCGATCCTCTGCGATGATTCCCCTGAAGGCCATCTGCCACAGGAGATGGAGGATGCCGAGGGCCTGGACACCAAAGGCCTTCTGAGCTACAGTTTCCGGGCAATACACGAGTCCAGGTATAGTACACTCTTCTCCGCAGACTACAGCTTCGTCAGGGCTCTAGGCAAGCCAAGAGACGCGCGCTCCTAAACCAACATTGGCAATAAATGATAGCTGACAATACATACACGCCTTCACAGCAATACTATGCGCCTATTTCTGGCGCCGCTGAGGCTTAGCCGCATGAAAGGCGCGCTGTTGCCGTCACGCGAGGTCTTTGGAGACATCGGCAACTTGACCTTCGAACAGCTTTCCAGTCTAAGGCATCGTGGAGCCTTCAGCACCGTCTCCCTCACCTTTACCACGTGCTGCCAGCTCGTTGAAGATCCGTTGGTGACATCTCCTGAAGCACCTGCAGAAGAGACGTTGCTTTTCTCGTGGTACAAGGTAAGGCTCACTCTTTGCCCTGCCGTCACGTATGGCGATCCCTGACATACATATATCAAAAACCCGTAGGGAACCATCGATTGTATCTTTGCCCAAGTATCTACAACGAGGAGATCCGCGGGAATCCCGGCGCTCATGACAGGCATCCTCGCTGCTAACGCCACGCGGCCCTCGTTCGACGAAGTCATCAACAAGCTTGGCGAGATCGCGCAACGCCCTGCCCGGGCAGCCGAGACAGATGGGTCCAACTTGCCCCAGGTTCATGCGCTGAACTGCGTCAAAGATGTTTTCAAAAGCTCACTATTGAGCATAAGGGCCGAGCGGTACCTACCGACATTCCTCCAAGTCGCGGCGAACAGCCTGCGATCTGAATTGTAAGGCATCATCTTTTCTGTTTGACCTTTGGGTACTGCTAATATCGTACTCCCAAGGTGGGCAATTCGAAACTGTGGTCTGCTTCTTTTGAGAAGCGTCATAGACTGTCTGCTTGGAAACTCGGACAGCAAGGCGCTCCTAGAGAGCGGTTGGGACGGCAGGACAATCAGGATATCCTACGTCAAGTACCCGACACTGCCGACCATACTCATCAGCCTGCTACAGTCGGGTCAGGACGCCCATGACACCGAGTCCCAGAGGCGCGCCGCCGAGTCCGTGTTCCCGGCACTGGATATCATCCGGCGTGCAGGACCGCCAGACTCACACCGCGACCAGCTGTACCTCTGCGTCTCGGAGTACCTGGCGAGCCACCTGTGGCATGTCAGGGAGATAGCAGCACGCACTCTGAGCTCTTTTCTTGTCTCGATGGACTGGCTGGCGGAGATCCAGGGGCTGCTGCAGAAGTCTCAGAACTCGGCCAACCGCTTGCACGGGGCCCTCCTCACCATCAAATTCCTGACGGAGAAGAGTCCCGAGGTGGCCGCTGACGGTACGTGCGCTGCTGTCTTGCGCCAGTTGATTGTTCATGGCTGCAACTGACATGCTGTGTCAATACCAGACCGCAAACTTGCCCTCCTCACGTCCGCACTCGACGTGGTGTCAGGCTTCAGCGTTTTCCATGCCTGCCCAGATGTCCAAGCAGTGCACCTTGAGGTGTACAGCCTGATTACGCGCTCGTCGCATGGTAACCCAGATGGCACGGCACCGCCCAGAGACGAGATATTGGCAATACTGGGCAACGATCCCGATAGCACGTCCCCCGCGCTCCTTCGAGTGCAGCTGGGGCTCGAAGCCGCTCGATGGGCCGCAGCCCAAGGCGACGCCGAGCTACTACGGGATGTCATGCTCAAGCTGTCCACGCTAGACACAAACGCTGCGGCGCTTGTCGTCGAGTCCGTCCCGAGGCTCTGGGCCAGCGGGGCCGTCAACAGCAGCTTGTCCCAGCTATGTCAGGCTTACATTGAGATTGTGCGCCGGACAGCCGACTTGGAAATTCGATGTGCAACCCTCAACAACCTCACCAGCCTGCTTGACGACTTTATAGCCCGCAAAGGGATAAGCCATCTCCCCTCGCCCGGAGGGCTGCGCGAGCTATGGACTGCCGTTCAGAGCTCCGAGTGCAACCCGAGCACTCTCCAGGCCAGCATCCGAGCCACCGGTCCCATCATGGCATCGCTCGCCCTGCAGCATGGCGAAGACACTGCACACGAGGCACTGGACCGGCAGCTGCGTGCATGGGCGGTCGTCATCAGCGAGGCGGGCCATGCCGACAATGTGAGTTCAGATTTAATACGAGCCTACCACGCCAAGAGTCTCAGAGGCAAATCGCTCACCGTGCTCACCTTACGTCATCAACCAGGGGTTTGATATGAGAGAAGCCGCTGCGATGGCCATCAAATCCTTCACGCTCGCCGTCGGCCCCCGGTGCACAAAGTCCACGGCCTATCTGCCTTTGCTCCTAGCGCTCTACGACACCCTCAACGACGACGATGAAGAGATCAGGGACGTCGGCGCCGCCGCTGCCGCCCCCATACTGGGAAGGCTGCTTGTCCCCATCCAGGCGGCGGACGAGCTGCTGGAGCGCATGACGGCCTCATTCGTCGCAGACTCCGAGTTTGCCACCTACGCCGTGCTCCGCGCCCTAGGCGAGACCAAAATCCACATGCACGCGGTCCTCACCCAGTCGATCCGACGCCCCGGCGACCAGCTGCGCGAGGCCCTGACGTTTGACGACTCGCTCTTCGTCATCGAGGAGCAGAACCTGTTCGTCGACGAGGTGCGCGAGACGCGGCGCTGGGCCGGGGTCGTGGCGCGCCTGCACCCCGCGGCAGCCGGCGACGGCATGCTCGGCGACCTGCGCGAGTGGGCCGTCAGGGGCTCGAGGCGCTGACGCGGCACGCCGCCGGCAGCGCCGACGCGCCGCTGGGGGTGGGCGTCGCAGCCCAAGGCGTTTGACGTCTGCAGCAGGGTCATCATCAACGCCGACGCGCTCGCGACGGCTTTCCGGGACGAGGGGATGGCGGCGGCGCTGGCGAGCGGCAGGGAGGTTTGGGAGAAGGCTGGGCTCCATGGGACGCTGCTGCGGATGGCTGGCAAGTCGTCGTCGTCGTCTGCGCTTTGACAAGCACGGAGAGAAAGATTGAGGCAGCACTAAATCACGTAGGATTGCGGGAGAAAAAAAAATAGGGGAGAAAATGAAAATCCTGTTTGTGGCTGCGTTTTATTGTTCTAACCGCAAAGTCCAAGCGAACCTAGTCACTGCACCCTCCGCAGAGTGTTTTATGCTGGCGGTTGAAATGTACATCCTGCTGTTAAAAGGCCATCGTCGACCCGGATCGTATCGAATACCTTACCGCGTGGACCTCGAGCTGGCGGAAGAGGCACTTCTTTTGAGCTCGCTCAAAGCGTCAATACCACCGCCTTTGAGCAGGCCATGTTTGCCAAGCGTTGCAACCAGCATCGTATTCTGCGATCTGTGGATGTTTGAAGAGTTACATGTCAGCCATGAGAAAAGTTTACCGCTGCAAAGAATACAAAGAGATGAGTCAAAAAAAAAAGCACATACTGCAGCTCCCCAATCTGGTCTTTGAGCAGGTCTACCTGCTTGAGCGCCACGTCGAGCTCGGCGCGGGCGTGCTCGAGCTCAAGGGCGAGGCTGGCCTTCTCCTCGCGCTCCATCTGCTTGCGGCGGCGGTCGGCCGCCTTCTTCTCCTCGGCGCGGCGGCGCTCCTCGATCTTGCGCAGCTCGCGCTGGTACTTCTCCTCCTGGCGCGCCACCTCGCGCTCGTGCTTCTCGCGCAGCCTGGCCGTGGCCTGCTCGTCCTTCTGCCGCTCCTCCTGCTGCTTGCTGAGCGAGCGCTCGTGCAGCTTGGCCATCTTGTCCTGCACCTTCCTGCGCCGCTCGTGCAGCTTCCGGAGCTCCTTCTCGTGCTGCAGCGACGCCCTGGACGGCGCCGCCGAGGACTCGGACTCCTTGGAGTTGCTCGACGGCGCCTTTCTCAGCGTCTCGGTGGTCGACGCCTCCTCGGTGAGCGTCGACGTGCCATCGAGAGACGGCACTTCCTCGGGTTGCTGCGGTTTCTGCTCTGGCGACTCCATCGCCGAGTTGAAGGTCCGCACCGAGGACGTGTCGCTGGAGTCGTCCGGGGCCGTGTCGTCGTCCCCGCCGTCCAGCTCCGGCTCGGAATCGGTGGCCTTCAGGGAGCCCCCAAAGGGGATCCGAGACGCCACGGCCGAGCCCGCGACGCCGATAGCACCCGTTATCATGCTGTATAGTCCGCTCGCGGGCGCCACCGGCGGGACGTCGTCGGCCTGTGCCTTGGGATTTGGGACAAGGTTTTCGATTGGAGCCTCGTGCTCCTTCTTGGGGACTTTTGGCTTGGCCGTGCCGCCTTGTGTCTCCGGCTGGTCTCGTTTCTGCTGCTCCTGCCCCTGGGAGCCTTCCTCGACTACGTCCACGTCGCCGCCTGCAGCATCCGCAGTGGCCTTGTCGAGTTCCGGCTCCTCGACTAGATCCTCGAGGCTCTTGGAGGCCAGCCAGTCGAGTAGCCGCCCGGCGTCGCTAACTATTCCGGCGGGCGTGCCCTTCTCCACCATGAAGCGTGGAACACTGCCGCCGGGGTCGCTCCGGGTGATCATGAGCCACTCGACGGCCATCCCGGTCTCGTGGCCCGTACCCATGCTCGCATCCATGTCCTTGACCGTCCCGACATCGCTATGGACAGAGCGTGCATCTTCGTCATCATCACTGTCGCCGTCATCGCCCGAGCCACCAGCAGTCGCCTTGCGAGCCGACTGAATTATGGCCTCCCTCCCAAGCGCTGCCTGTTCCGCCTTACTGAGGTCTCCGACGTCGTCCCTGTTAAGATCGATCGACGAGCGGACCTTGCGTAGAGGTATCTCTACCGGGATCTCACGGATGATCTCGACCGACTCGTACTGGCCCCGGATGAACCCCTGCCGCGGGGCGCAGTCCGGGTGGACGCACGGCTTGGACACGATCATGAACTGCCTGGGCGCTGGCGGTCCTCGACTCTTCTTCTTCTTATCACTGTCCGCAGTGGTTTCAGGCGCCGACGTCAGCAAGAGGGTGACAAAGTCTCGCGGCGTCGTCGGTCCCGGGAACTGGGCCGAAAGTTGGTAGACCTCGACCTTGCCGATCCCCTCGACATAGACGCACTCGGCCCGCTTCTCCGCCCCGATGCCCCTCACGTTCCCGGCACCCGGGCCGGCGTCCGGGTTCGCGCGGCGGGCCTTGAGGG
>GL876972.1:1974375-1987176 GCA_000193285.1 Magnaporthiopsis poae ATCC 64411 | reverse complement strand
GCGCCCTCCATGGCTGCTAAGCCTCCAGCCCGTGCGACCGTGCACCCAACCCATCTTCCCAGCCGGCGCCCGGGGGTTGCCAAGGAACCAAAAAAGAGGAAAGTGGGCGGGCGGTTAGCCGATCATGCATGTCCCCGAGTTAGCGGTTGTTCTCTTCAGCTTGTCAAGGATCCGACGCACCTCGGCAGAGGAACACGAGCACAACCGCGCAAGCGATCTTGGTCTCCATCGACCCTCCTTGCCTCCAGGCGATCTGGGGAAACGAAGTGCTGGCAACAGCCTGTCCTTGATCCGCCCCTGAAGTATACATGTACTGCATGTATGTACAGTACATGGACCTCAGAAAGGGGTGCCGGATGGAATCTCGGGTTTACTGAGCATACGCCCTCGGCATGTTCCATTCGAGAAGCCGATCATTGCCCTTCTTCCACGAGCCATCCCTTTCCTTCCAAGGCCTGGATGCAGCCGAAAGTTGGGTCCTGCTGCGCCACCAAGACCACCACAACCTCCTGTCGCCTCATCCGCATATTGCCGCATCTGGCAGGTCCCAAATGACAGGAAAATCATGGCCGATGTAACGCTTTCCTTGAGTTCTCGGCTGGCCGACAATGCAGACTAGCACGTCGCGTCTACCTAGAGCTGAGCGCCTAGATGATTACGGACCTTCAACTGGCCAGAGCGTGGATACCTAGGAGGTAGGTACCTACTTCAGATATGCGACTATAATGACATCCGGAGCTGGGTTGCCAATACCAACCGCGCCAGCGCCAGCGACGAAGCCGACGTTCCGAAGTTAACCCCATTCCGTGATTTCTGCCAGGTATCTGGTCACCTAATCTACGGACTAGGGATGCCTGCTTCAGATGGACATCCGTATGCTGTCTCCATTGGCGTTGCTTGATGCGCAAAGCGGCCGTACTCAAATTTGTGATGCTGCGAGGGAGACATGGATGGCGAGTACCAGGTACCATCATGTCAGGATGTGCTTGGCCATGGGAACATGAACGCGCAAACGGGATCGTCGGGGGGCGTGAGATGCGCGCCAAACAATCATAGATTGTCGCGTAAAGCCGATTCTAACCAACCTAACTGGGCTGGCAAGGACATGGTGGCAAGAAAGAAGTGAAGCCCAAAAGGGGCCAAAGAGACCGAACCCCTGTACCTCCTCAGCACTCGAGCCACCAACCACCTTTCATCGAGCTTGTCCCTCCTTTCGACTTTGGGTCACGGAGAACGGCAAATGTGCATGCAAATCATAACATGGAGATTTTCCGAGGGTCCATGTGATCTTCCCCGGCGCACGAAGACTGGAACGAAAGCAGAAGGGAAGGAAAATCAAAGGACCAATTCCAATCTTACAAAGCGCCAATCCATGCCGAGTCAACTGACATGGATGTGGTCACGGGGTTTCAATGTGCGAGGCCGATTGGAAAAGGCCATCACCATATGGAAGGGCTCACCTGCAGGATTGGGTGCGGCGGTCCTGTGTAATCCACGCCGACGGGAGCCTCCTCCCAGCCTCCTTCATGCAGTGAGGGTGCTCGGCACACAGGATGGCAGCAGAGAGAAGATCACACGGCCAAAGATCGGCTGAATGCCTACACCCAAAAGAGGTAGAGTTTTCCAGCCCAAGTGATGAATTTGAGGTCGGGCGGCGTTGGGCCGAGCCCGCTGCGCTGCTTGTGTTTGTGCGACAGAAGCAAGCCCTCCATCGCGCGAAGCGCACGCCCCCTTGGCTCCCTCGAGTCGAACATGGACGGCCCAGCCTGCTTCTTTTGGCGCAGCCACCGTTTGACCGCCGGTCAACACCGCTCCAGCTCCATGTGGCATGTGCCACAACGACGAGGCCCTGGGGTAACCACGCCAAGCCGCAAAACCGGTGCGCGCTTTTTGCCCTTCGTCCGTTGTTTCCCTTTCGTCACCGCACAGCTCGAAGGGTCGCTGCCAGGTTTTGCGCAGACATCACAGCCAGGGGCCACAAGAAATGGGGTCAGCCAGCGCTCATCACATGACAACTTTCACTGCAGGTACGCGCCCCCGACGAACGGGAGCCACCCACATGTCCTGGCAGTCTTTTCAATTGAATTGACTCACACGCGCGCTACCTCTATTTCGCCGCCGGCGCGCGGCCATGCGAGGCGAGCCCCCAGCGACCAAGCGAGAAGCGAAGGACGATGTCCTCGGCCGCGCAACTTCTCGTCGCGCCGACCTGTGTCATGCACCATCCGGGCTGGTAGCGCGACATCGGACCTTTTTTTTCAATGGATTATGCCGCTGCCTGGGCTGCCGTCGCTGCCCCAATCGACCGGTACGCCACCGCTGCGTCTTTGCGACCTCGAGACGATGCAGGAGGCAGCGTGACTCCTCCCTTCACCAGGGAGGACGCGTCTCTGTGGTGCCGTCGCATTAATGATGGACGCCTTGGGACGTGTGGTCCAAGGTCGGGGAGCTCGACTCTCGCCGCCGGGATTGGTCTGGGCTTCTGATGAGTCCATATTGCGCGGTCCCCACTTGCCCGCCGCCTTTCCAACGGGAACTACGACGGGGCTAGCAGACTCAGACGCCCGGCGTCCGAATGCGGACTCCATCTGGCGGCATGCGGCACGCTGGGCTGGATGGGGAGCTCTGGCGAGTGAACGAGCATCCTTTCGTCCAGGCCTTAGTTCAATTTCTGCCTGTTCCTTCCTTTCCCATTATGTATGTTGCCTTGTCCCCACGCCCCTGCATGTGCGACGGCCTCGTCGCCGGCCGCCATGGGCCAACTTTTTCAGTGGAAGCGTGCAACGTTTCTCATTACATTCCTCGCTTCAACATTCCCCATCCCACAGAATAAAAAAGAAGAAAAATCAAAAGAAATAAAATGAAATCCACAAGTGTCGGATGTTATTTCTTTTCTGTCCACCGGTCTAGACAACCAAAGGCCCCCGACCCCTGTCCCCTCCATATCCATTACTCTGGTCGAATTTCTGCCAATCAAGTACCCTCCCCCTCGGCCTTTCTCTCATTGGCTGGCTGACCGAGCTCAGCGGCCAATCAGACTCGAGAAGACCGACTTCCTGGAAAAGGAAAAAATCCAGACGTCCTCGACACAAGCCATCTACTGGTTCTCGTTCGTTCTCGCTTCCCTCGTTCACCCTGTCCGCCTTGCCGCCCTAATCCAGTTGTGGCTCGACCCTCCGAGCAGAGGAGATGGTTTCCCAGGTCCTTGCTGGACGATCAGCATCCCCTGAGTTATGTCCTACCCCAGACCTGGCATCAGAAACCACCTTTCGTGGACCCGGTCGAGTCAAAAATCGGGGTTCGCAGCGGCTTCCCTTGCCGGCCCTGTTTTTTTTTTCCCCTCCCTCACCAATGTGACGCTTCTTAGCTGGTGTCCACAAGCAGAGATGCTATAATACAGGCCGTTTAAGCCGATCTTCTCCCGAAACTGAAAGCAGGGACACCTGGTAGGCGCCGTACCGCTAAGGTGGTGCGCGATACCGAACCACGACGTCTCTTGTCCGTGTTTCAGAGCCCAAGGGGTGGGACGTCAAGCTCCTTTGACGTCTACACTTTTGGCCGAGCGTGGAGGAAGTAGGGAGTCCCAAAGCGGACAGCCGAGAGCCCTGGTGCTTGTTGCGCTTTCCTCTAATTAGACACTTCTCCGCTTTGCTGCTGAGGCTATTCTCCATCTTTGTTCAACTGTCATGTGTCGTCCGTTTCAGCTCCTCCCTCAGCTGGCCCTACTGGAAGAATGGCTATGATGATCCAATTTTCCAGAGATGAGGAAAGGCTTGAAACAAATCTCGATGGGGCGAATTGGCGCTGTACATCATAGGTTGTCAGCGCAAAAGAGAAGCAGCAACAGCCACCTAGGTATGCAGTTGCCGGTCCTGTGGGCCCCAAAGACGGGCTTCTGCATGATAAGCGCGGCTTTTTTTTTCTTGCGCAGGAAGGGGATCCGTATTTCGTAAATGTTATAATTCCTTTACCTACAGTACCGGCATACGAGGCATGTTGTTATCCATCCTAGGCGCACATCGCATGCGACCTGCATGACAGAGCAACTCCGCAAGATGCGCCGGCCTTCGGATGGATCCCCCGGGGTTGCAGACTGTTGAGGGATGAGCAACGGCCTGCGACTCGTACAAGCTATCTACTTAATTGGGACGGTGCAGGAGAGTCATCATTGTAGTGGGTGCGAGAAGGCCGAAGAGGCCCGGGGGATGCATCCGGAGCTGCAAGAGCAGCCGCCGAGGTCCAATAGGCAACGATCCCATAAAAATATCAGTTCTCAGCAAAAAGGTTCAGCATGCAGGACTTTTTTGCTTCTTTTTGCTTTTTGCGCCCAACAAAACAATGGGTCTGCCTTGGCTATGACTCCGATGACACAGTTGCTCTTCTCGCTCTGCCGCAGAACGCTTTCTGGCCATGCAGGATTTGTTTTGGTGGGTGTGGCAGAGCTAAGGTATGGCGATGATGATATTTGAGGTATCTGTGGGTTGCTGGGACATGGATGTGTGAAATCGAATGGAATGGATGGTGTGTGGGTAATATCAGGGCAATATCAGTTAATTCCCGAAGGCTCGCCAAGAGCGCCTTTTTTTTCTCTCTCGCTGTACGCAGTTCTTTCTAGGGTATCCTGCGGCTTTTCCTGCAGCGCCCAGCCTCCTGATATCGGAGCTGCAGTGGTTTCGATGTGGTCATTTTGCATGTAATGTCGTAGTGGACACGGCTTGTGACTGTTGCAAGCGTCCAGTCCGGATAGGGTGGCGCTGGGCCCAGCAGCGCGCGGCCGGGCGTGCAGTTCTTGCCAGGACCGGCAAGACTGGATGCACCTTTCAGCTGTGGTTGCAAGTTTCCATCGCTGGGAGAGGGGGCCTCGGATTTTTCCTGTCATCCAGCATATGCAGGCCGCGAGCACAGCCCACCACCACCACCAGTTACCCTACTGCATGCACAGGACTGGAGCCGCTTCCCCCCGCCGTCGCCGGACGAGGCGAGGTACATACAGTAGTTTGAGCAACGCGCAGGATAAAAAAGAAATGAAAAGGAAACGCAAGGCAAAAAAAAAAAAAACGAAAAAAAAAAAGTTGCCTCAGGGTGGGGTGGTGGGGCCGACCACTGCCGCTGGGACGAAACGTTCACCCGGTTCTCCATAATGTGTTCTCGCAAACACTGGTGGTACGTACCGGTACTCAGACTGGGGTCTGTCCCTGCCCGTCCTTCTCTCGGAGATCCTTTTCGATGCCTGCTGATCTCCACCCAGAACGGCCACATGCCAACCCACAGCCAGCGACGTCGACCCAGCCCTGGTGCACCCCCCATACACCCCTACCCCTGTCTGCCCCGCCATTTTCTCTCTGTTTTTTTTTTCTTTCCACAAGCGTCGGCTTGCAGCAAGCGAACGCACCCCATCGGTCGCTGCTGGCCTGGTCTGTGGCGCCACTGCCTTGGCCTGTGCTGGGTTTTTGGCTTCCTTCCTTTTGCGGTGCTTGCTCGGCGAAGCAAAGCTGGGAGTAACAGCGGGCAGCCCCAGGCGACATTAGCGCCATCCGGTTTCTGGACTCCCTCCGATCCCAGCTCGCCATGCAGCGGTAGTTCCGCAAGTACGCTTTTGTCGACAGTCAGGCAGGTTTTTTGGGTCTCCTCTCGGGGAAGCAAGCCTCCGACCTCTCGATTCTTCTTGTCGGCCGATATGGCCACCGCTTATACTTGTACACCCCACAGCTAGCTAGGGTCGTACCCTCCTGCTGCGTACACCCTCCTGACCCAGCTGCCCGAGTTTGCTAGCCTACCAAGTAGTAGGGAAACCCGTGCATCCGCAGGTACGTACCCCAAAGTGGCCACTCGTCGTCGCCATGCAGGGCGAAAAAAGCTGTGGGCAGGGGGCCAAGTTTGGCTGCATGCACCGCAGGCTCAGTCGACATGCAGTCGCGTCGGCAAGGCCTTTTTTTGCGCCGGACGGTGTCGTGAGGGCCCCATGTGTGTATCTCCAGAGCCACAGCAGCGTATTGTACAGTACCTGGGTGGGAGGGTGGAGGTAGCCGCAGCAGCTGGTGGTGGGTGTGTGGTGCCAGGCCCGGTGTTTATCGGGAAGGACCAGGACCAGACGGGGCCACTGGGGCGGGGAATAGGACCCCCGTACTCACTAGCTTGCTACCCGTATATCACATCGATTCCACCCACCATCTCACCTCTCACCTCTGGCTCCCTTTCCTCTCCTCACGGGTAACCTCGTCCTTCGTTCTCTTCTTCCCATTCGCGGTTGCAGGCGCGTCAGCTCGATCCCTTGTCTTGGGTCCGCCCGGCTCCGTCACCCTTTCTTCCTTTATTATTCGTTTGCCCACCCCCGACTCTTGTCCCCCCTCCCCTCCTCCAGTGCTCCAAGTGCTCCACCGCCTTCCCATAACTCCCGGCCGTCACACTTCTTCTGCCATCTCCCAGCTCCTGTTCGCCGACCTCCGTCACCGGGAACGTAGACCAAGACTCTGCCCGGCGCTTCCAAAGCACAACAGCAACCAGCATCATGCCTCCGCAACTATTACCGGCCTCGGCTGCGGCCTTTGCTCCTCGTGCCGCCTCCGTCAACGTCGTCCTCGGCTCCAAGGTTGAGCCATGGTTGACACAGACCCTGAAGCGCATCAACAGGGTAAAGCGCCCGCTCAACAGCGTCCCTCAGCACCAGAGGTGTCTGACCGAAACCCTGTCGTCGCCCAATGCCATCTGGACCCTGGCCTCGCTCATGTTCACCAAGGTTCCCGACTCGGAGCTCACCAAGGACTCGGATCCCCTGAAGGAGGCCATATCAAACTATCGCATGGTGCACGTTGAGGCCTACATCGTCCACGTCGACATGGTCCTGCGCAACGAGGTGGCCTACAAGCTGACCCCGGACACCATCGAGGCCTTGATCGCGTACCATAAGGAGGTCCACTGCCCCAACACCAAGGCGAGCACCTACGACTGGGCCGAGAAGGAGCAACAATGCAAGAAGCTGCACGACGAGTTCATCCAGGCCATCAACAAATACGTTTTCCGCACCCACGTCTCCGCTCTCGAGGGTCTGGAGGAGGAGGGAGCCGGCGAGCTCCTCAACGGGAAGAGTGAAGATGTCAAGAACGCCATCTTGGGCCTCATGAAGCCCCTGTTGCCCCCGCCGCCCAAGATCGTTGAGGTCGTCCGTCAACCGCCCCTGCTGCCCAGCTCCCCAGTGGGCATCAGCATGTGGTCCCAGCCCACCATCCCGGCGTCGCTGCCCGCGCCCGTCGAGTCCTGGAGGGTCCTGCCATCAAGTCCTGGCGTCATCGCCACGACTGCCGACTCCAACAACTCCCTCTGGGCGACCATGGCCATGACCGAGTGCCAGCTGCCCTCGCCGACGCCGTCCTTTAGCCAGCCGTTCTCGTCGGCGGGGTACTACTACAGCGCTCCCCTCGTCACGTCGCCTATCCCGCAGCTTCCCCTGCCGAGCATGCTCGCGCCCCAGTGCGGCGTCAGCGTTGGCTACGGCGGCTTTGGCTGGGACAGGTACCAGGAGTACACCACCACCATGTGACAACCACCGTCTGTCACTGGAGTTGGCCACCCGACAGTCACGTCTTCCTGACGTTGGCTATCAAACGTTCCTACCTAACCCCTTTGTTCCATCACCTCTCACTCTCTTGTGAGATCTAATGGGGCCAAGGACAAGCGAATCTGCTGCTACCAAGCACATGGGAACGCCACTCTACACTTCTGGCAACGAGCACAATAGCGGCGGCGACGAGGCGATCATCAACAAACGGCATATCGGGCGTTTTCTTGCATCTGGAGCGAGCCTGCGACAGCACTCCAATTATATCCACGGCGCAAACACTTAATATTTCTCCTTTTCTATTTCCCTATCATTTCATTTGTCCGGTCGTCATTGTTTCCTTGATTTAGCAAGCGAGCGTTTTGGGTTTTCTGGTCCACTCTCCTCTTATCATCGTTGCCTCGTCTACCACCACACCGCTAGCTCGGTCACCAGCGTTTTCCTTTGATTTCCTTTTTCCTCTCCATCGGCTGGGTTCCGGGCGGGTTTTTGTTGCATTTACAGCAGGGCAGGCACAGGCAGGCTGTTTCTCGAGTTTTCCTTTTTCATTTGTCGCCTTTTCTACACAAGAGGAACACGCAGCAATGCAACCTTGAGCTCGGCAAGAGGTCCGAGCCTGGAAGACCATTTCGCTATGGCTTCTTTCGCATTTTTCTTGGGTTTTTATCATTTCCTCCTGGTTTTCCTCCGTTGGCTACACGGCATAAAGAGGCTTTTTTTCTTAGAGATACCCCCCTGGCGCATTTGTTTTTGGTTCAAACCACCGAAACCAACTGCACTCGCTTGGAAGACTTCTTCCCCTTCTTTTTCTTTTCTTTTTTGTTTCGGCCTTTGGGTTTCCTTTCTGTCTTGCGGATGACGTTACGACCCTTCACGACGGATATATATCCCCGAGCGACTTCACGAGACGACTTTTGATCGCCAACAACCGAATCGACCCCTCAGCTTGATGTTGAGCAACAGCATTCTTTGTTAAAGACGAAAGACAAAGCACGGATCGAGATTTCGACGGAATCTATCCTAATCGGGGATGCCTACGCCAGGACTGGATCCGATTTTAAAGCGAGGCATCCCTCCACGTGGAGGACAATCGATAATGAGACATCATCGCGTAGCCGAGACGAAGCGACATGGAGGAGCGATGTCGCGGTCAGGGCAGGCACTGGTTGTCGACAAGGGAAGACCACTGGCCATCAGCTCCCGGAGCTCGTCGAGCGCTTCGGATGCGGAACACAAAAGAACGTCAAAAGAAGAAGAGCGAGGTGGGAGTCATCAGCACTGGGAAAGCGCAAGCTCTGCTGCATCGAACCGGAAGAGCCATCGACCGAAGACCCTGCCGGACAGGGCCACGATGCATGGCGATCTGTCGCTGTCGTTGCCACAAACACCCCTACCATTCCTCACAGCACGGCCAGAGGGCGGACGCATCCCGTCGGCTCGTCAACACCCGGGCGGGGTTCAAGACTCTCCCGCCTGCCCGCCCCTTGAGGACACTGTCTGGCTATAGCACGGCAGTGCCGGGACAGGGTCACAAGTTCAGACGCTTGCAAGCGTTGATTGGCGGCCAAAGATGGGGAATCAGGAGGGAGGAGGCGATGCATGTGTAGTCATCCCACTACAGCCCTAATCCTTCACTGGACACACGGGCAAGCCGCGAGGCCTGGAGGGTGGAGCGTGGGATCGGGTCCGTTGGCCGGCTGAGAAGAAACGCGATTGGACCCTCCTGCTGTGCAGGACCTCCTTTTTCGCGCTCCAGCCGGCCAATCCAGGAACGCCGAGCCCCCACGGCCCCTCCTCTAGACTTCGAACTCTCTGTGGGAGTGGCATGGGATGCTGGGAAATTCTCTTTTGTTTTTGCAAGGAGGCTGTCTGGAAGCCGCCCTGGAGGCGGGCTCACTAGTTGATACCAATGCTTATTTCGTTATCAAGGCTACAAATAGTAGTTAATTGAACAAAAGTGGTTCAAAAATCCCTGATTTGCTCGACTCTGTTCTGTCTATGATCGAGATTGACCTGTGCCTCATCTACGCGGCGCCAAGCGGGTTGTCCCTCACCGGGCGAAAGCCTGGCTGTGGCTGGCTGCTTAGCCCCGGATCTCTGACGCTAGGGGTGCAGGGGTTGCCCTATCTTGAGGTGGTGACCCCTCCTCGGCCGTTTTCCACGGGCCACCCACCTAGACGGACACAGGTACACGGCGAACGCAGTTCGTGATCCCAGATCCCGACATCGGGCCAAAGGATACGGGGATGCTGTTAAATTTCCAAGGTCGTTACGCAATTGAATGTGTATAGGTACATTTCATATCCCGACCCAGGGGCGGAAAGATAAAGCAGGCAGGCAGGCAGAGTAAAAGGTAAACGGAGACGTATATGCGTATGCATATGCATATGCATTCCATGGAATCTGCCTGTTTCTCTAGCCGCCGACTGCTACCTTGCTCTTACTAAAACGAAGGGCTTGGATCTACCCCTCGTTGCAGCGACGAAGCATCCATCAAAAGCAAAGAAGAAGGAATAGAAAAAAAGGGAGGGGGTTGTTATCGGACTTTGCCGTGTCCAGCCCAGGCAGGATGTGGTTACTGCGAAGGAGAGAGAGGGCGTGTGATGTGGGTGTCTCGGCGACACACACACAGCAGGATCCTACGTAGCGCTCGTGTTCGGCCGAGAGTTTATTTCCAGAAGGATTTTATTTTCCCTTTCCTTCTGGCCGCCGGCTAGCCAGGTTCACCCCTGGTCGTTACATCTAGTTTTTTTTTTCTTTTTTTCTTCCCAAACTGCTACCTAGCATCATGATTGCGTGCTTTCCGGAAAGATGGAAGGGCGGGCTGCTGGAAAGGTAAGGTGCAACCTACCTAAACTGGACCGGGATCGGCATCCATCACATCGGTAGGCCTGGGATTGCCGAAGGGTGCTGTTTCTTGGACAACCATTCCTTTTAGAGATTAGAATGCGACACGAGCCACACAATACATGCGTCGGGCTGTCTCTGGGAGGCTATCGCCGGCTTACTGTGAGCTGGCGGCGAGTTGATGAGGGGCTTTTTTGTTTTCCAAAACATTGGCGGCTACCTGGAGGCAGCTGCCTTTTTACTTTTGAGGCTGGTCAGCATGCAATGCACTGGTTGACCTGCCTTTTGGATCCATCCATGACCGAGCTAAGGCTGTCATGAAGACTTGTCAAGGTCTCAGGTTCACGTTGCTTCCGCCAGCGGGCAGATTTCAAATTGATGTCAGCAGCCGGGCGTCATGGGCGCGGGGTTACTTGCTGACTCGGGTCTGGCTGAGTGGGTTATTGCTCTAGGAGATCGCCGGCGGGGGGCTTAGCCACAACACGGGCAACGGCTAGCCGCATGTCTCGGAGCGACAGCACTAAAGCGGCCAAAAATAGGTAACATCGAGGGAAGAAAAAAAAAAAAAAAATGGAACATTGAAAGAATGAAGACTTGCAACCAAGGCCGGGAAACGACATCCATACTAGTTTACTGCCTTGTCCGTCCGCATATGTTGCAAAACCCCGGAATGAAATCACGAAAGAGTCTTTTGGACCCCCAAGGCCCTGATTGGTTCATTTACGACCGTTCAAGATTGAGCTGAACGGGAGCAAACATACTCACACAAAATGTCCTGCCGTCAGCGCAAGGTAGGCACGCAGAAGGAAACTAAGAAACGTCCAATTTGTATTTTGGTCAAGGTGGATGCGGCTAAGTGCTAGCCCAGTCCCACAGCCCCCCGCAACTTGAGTCAACAAAAAAGGAAACCAAGCCAACAGGCATTCCCGCATACGAAGAGCGCCACTAAGCTGGGATGGCAACGCATCTCTGAACCGTGATTGGGAAGATGGCTTTTTTTCTCGACCCGACGGCTTGGGACTAACGAGCCAAACTCGCCGACGTCCCCCTTCGTCCCTCTAAGCGCTAATGCATGCTGTATGGGATCGACCAGGACTTTATTTGGATCGTTTGGGAGTGGGCGAGAAGCTTGGTGGCTTTTTGCCCAGGCAGACGTTGAGAATGCATCCCCCACCACCAGCAGCCATCAGCCGTGCGGGACCTGGTTTTCTCCGACGGAGAAACCCCGCGAGTGCAGGAGCCTGCCTGGGGGCGTTTCCCGTGGCTGTGCTTGCATTTGTTAGGTTGCTCACCGTGGTTGGCACGCATCTCCTTCCCGTCACGGTTTCGGGGGCGGCGCCTCCAGCTTCATGTCAGAAAGCGGGCTGGCTGTCCAACACGGGCTTCTCCGTTGCCGTCTAGGCTATAATCAGGCATCCTCTTGCGGCTTCCATCGCTCCATCGTCTGCCCTACGGAATACCTACCCTCCACACACACACACACACCCCACAACCTCGGACTGTCTAACCCACACCCTGACATCCAATTTGATTGATTGTACTTTCGCACCGCCGCCGCCGCCCTGCAGTAGCAAGGAAATAAAAATGACAAGCCATCGAATTGGTAAGGCGTAGCGCGAAAACGCAAAAGCAGCTGTTTAATTGATTGGCCTCTGCGTGCCCGCGGCTGTGCCGCCGTCATGCTTCGCGAAATGGATAGGTATCTGGTGGTGGTGGTGGTGTTGAGAAGAGTTTAGAGCAATGGGCATAGCGGAACGAGTCCCCCGTTGGCGTTTCCTAGGAGATGTAATCAGAAAACGACAAGTAGAATGAATTGTCTGCGTAAGATATCCCATCCCGTCCACCCGCGCCCCTAGCCGTACCAAAAAGCTGTATCTCGCTGCCTGTAACCCATCTTGAAAGGGGAACGTCACAATGAAAAGGCTCTGCAACGTCCCTTGGCTCGGTGAGCCGATTGTCACTGCCTGAACACCATGAGGATGAACACGAAGTGAGAAGCAAGCGAATAGAGGCTGTCAACGTGCCCGATGATATCCCGTACATGCGTGGCAACATTAGCTGCTCGGGTCTGACGGATGCAACCATCACCGGAAATATACGAGCGTAATACATTGTTCCCCGATGCTATGTACAATAGTGCCGTCGGTAATAGGAAAACACCATCACAAAGAAAGGGCTGGCCAAGTACAGCGGACGCCCTCCTCTCCACATCAGCTACTCCCCCGCAGCTCCCGGTCCACGCCCCTGGCGATCCAGTCGGCAATGGCCATGTTGGTGACCATGGGGTTCACGCCCGACGCGGACGGGAAGACGCTGGCGTCGGCGACGAACAGGCCATCGACGCCCCAGACCCGGCCCGCGGCGTCGACGACGCCGTCCTCTGCGCGCACCGCCATGCG
>GL876972.1:1924955-1942685 GCA_000193285.1 Magnaporthiopsis poae ATCC 64411 | reverse complement strand
GCCCACCGCCCGCGGCAGTATACGGGCGGGCTCCGCGGTCGGTGTGGCCCGGCTGAGACTGGAGCCGCCTCCAGGCAGCGACTTATGGGATTATCCGTGATACGGTGATGCTCTGCAAGTCCTGGGGGCTTTGGGAACGCGGTGGCGTCCAGCCGGGTGTCGGCCCTGGTGCCTCATCCTGCAGTGACCCGGTGATCTTAGCTGCGACGTTGCTTCTGCTGCTGCTGTTTGGTCCTTGGGGCTCCGGCGTGCCATTGATTTCAACTTTGCTTTTTCTCGTGCTTGAAAATTTGCTTTATTTTTTGGGCTTCTATCAAATCTCACTTTTCAAGGCGGGGGCAAAATGCACTTCGCAATTGGCGCTAGAACCCAGCCGCCGATCCGATTGGCGTCAGGGTCCAGGGACCAGGGGCCTAACTCTCGCCAACTAGGCCAAGACCAGGGCGTGAACACATGTGCCGTGACTGCGAAGACCTTGCAATCGGGACGTGGTCCATGCTGCGGGCAACGGACAAGTGCTCAACTGGGATTGGAAGTCTTTGCCACCTAGTCAGCCCGCCAAAGAACACATCACATTTCCGGTTTGTGACCGCAAGATATTATCTGACAGGTGATTTTTGTAAGCCTCGCCAATATGGGGATGCCCTGAGAATACGAGGGGTTTTGTGTTCCCAGACAAGCCTCCCATCTCCCCACCCGCTGACCGGAATCGCCGACCATAACCCCCGATTTTTTGCTTCTACTCCCCCATATAGCTGAACTTTTCCACTGAATGACTTCTTCTAATGCATGGATGTAATGTTACGTCTCCTCTCTGTGCTAGCGAGTGAAAATTTCGGTCTTTTGTTACCGACGGACTCAAACCACAACAAAAGGCAGTGACGATGCAATAGCCAGCAATGTCATCAATAGTGGGATCCAGACTGTAGACTCAACGCCGTCGCCGCTTTGCAAGGCAGTCTTTCGGAAAGGGCTGCTGCCGGAGCTGGAAAGCACGACGGCAAGCCCCCTCTCATCGGATTCGTCGATGCTGCAGACGGTCTTGCAGCGCTTGCCGTCGCTGCTGAGTCCCTTCACCGCCGCGCCCGTCAGGGAGGTGGTTGTGCCGGTGTCCCGCACAAGCTTCGAGTACGAGTTACCGGTCTCGTAGTCCGACGTCGAGTTGAACACCATCTCGAGCCACTTGATCTGCATGTGCGCCTGCTTGCCAACCTCCATGGACCCTGTCCACACGCCACCATTGCTCCACGCGTTGAGAGCGACGTGGCTGCCGTCCCGCGGCACTTGGTAGCCGAGCGCAGCCACCTGCACCCCGTTGACGAACCAGGTGCTCTGGTTTGGGCTCCAGTCGAGGCGGTGGACGGCCCACTCGGTCCAGGGAACGGGCGCGGTGACGTTGAGCGATGCGCCCTCGACAGAGTTGCCGTCGCTGGTGAAGGACGGCTGGTTCGTGTACTGGATGTACGTCTTCGGATCCTTGGTCAGGATTTCAATGTCGGCCTCCTGCACTCGCTCAACATGCTCGTCGCCGCGATAAGTAAAGAGGGCGGTACAGGCACCAGGGTCGCCCAGGGTGCGCGCCAACATGCGTACCGACACGAAACGGTAGTTGGCAGCCATCGACTGCAGCTCGGCTGTAGACTGGAAACCACCGAGCCTCGCCGTGCGCATGGTCAGATAGGTATCCGAAGACGACGCGCCCGGATCCGAGTTGCGTTCAATGTAAATGTTCGACGGCGAGTGCACAAAGAGGTAGGTGGCCTGGTTTCCGACAGACGCGCTGTTGTTCCAAGACATGATGGCCCAGTCATCGGCAAAGGGCTTCGTGTTGAAGAAGCTGCTAGTCGCCGGCGCAGCCGCCGCGGCAGCCGGGTCGTTCAAGAGGGCGGGCGGGTCGACTACATGTTGTGTGAGCGACCTGAAGTCGTAGAACCGGTGCTTAGAGAAAAAGGTCGGGTTCGAGGCGTTGGTCATGAAGCAGCCGCATTCTGTGTCGTTGACGATGTGCTTGTCGGCTGCAGCGCCATATATCGACGCAAGCAACAGCACCAGTGCTAGCAGTGACGAGCCCCTTTGCAGCCCCATCACGGTCCAAGGTCCGTTTTGTTGCCACAGAGGTGAAGGAGCGCACTGTTCTTGCAAGATGTCTGCGAAAAGCCGGGCGGCAGCTGATCTTGAACTGTTTCTCTGGGAGCGCTTTTGGGCTTGAACTTGGAGCCATGGTGAGGAGATAGGAATTCACAAGGGGCGGCCTTCTCTGTTCTTAACCACAACGCCCAGGCCACCCTCCAAAAACTCTCCCTGGTGCTAACCAGGATTCAGGCTCGGATGGTCATGACGTGGAAACCAACAGCCTAGCTGCCTCCTCCCGCGGTCTCACACCACGGGAAGTTTGTGGAGAGGCGTAGTGCCGAGAGCGCGGCACGGACCGCGATGCAGGGGGACCGGTGGCCTGCATTGCGTCAAGTGTACTCGGGGGAGGCCTGGCGAGTTCAGCCATAGCACGAGGCCGCCAATCTAGGCTCCGTCTTATTGCCGACTATTACAAAGAGTAGGGAGACTGAGTTTTCTGGTGTGAAGCCCCAAGCAAAGAGGTTGCGGCGCCGCGTCATCTTCGAGTCGAGATCCAGCCCGTGCCAGAACGTGTTGACTAAGCAGGGTGGCTTGGAGGCGGTCTTGGAGACGCGGGAGGGAAATTACAAGCGGGACGAGGACGGGCGGAAATACGAGGGGACACAAAACACATGCCGTTCGTCAGCGGAGCAATTGGCTGAGGTCGATATTTGACGCGCTGCTCATAATGGCAGGGCGAGGGACCTTTTGCTAGGCTGCTCCAAGATATGCTAATTTATATGCAATGTGTTTGGAGCGAACGGAGGCTTCCAGAGGAAACGTGGGAAAAAAAAAAAAAAAAAAAAAAAACGAGAAATACCGCCGCACAAGACCAGCGATCGGATCCGGCCGAAACGTGGAGACTTGCACCCGCACGAATGGCTGGCACATCAAGGCGGGGGATCTCAGGTCCCTAAAATTTGCCCCACGCTTGCGCATCACACCTGCCATCATCCATCCAATCCCCACATTTTGCGCCTGTACTGCATATCAAAGAAAAAAATTTGGCTTCGACGAGAGTTCGAGGCCGAACAAGCCGAACCTATAGCTCTCGTCCACCCTGCGACATGCCTCTAGTGTCGAGGAATACTCACTAGTAGAATGCTCAGATCATTCAGCGGCCGCATTCCGAGTGGTTCCGTCAGACCTTTCACCCGACTTGGGCGCCACCGATGCGATCGCATCAATGGCTTGCGCTTGGTGGCGTTACGATGGCGAGCCTCGATCGCACAGAAACCGCAGGATGCCGCCCCGCGTCCCGCCGTATCATCACCCACCACGCCCGCACAACAGCCCCAGGATAGCGCCCAGTCCGCCGCTCCTTCTACCACCCTTGCGCGACAGTCCTTGGCACGGTTCAACGAGATAAAAGTCCAGCAGCTCAGCCAACACGTCTTCGAGCAGGTCTTCGGCCCCGACGAGGACCTGCCCCCCCAAGATCTTGTCGAGCTTGCCAAAGACCACCTCAGCCGTCATGACCTGCTCGACAAGAACACCGACACCAGCAAACCCATCGCCTTCGACCTTCCCAAGCTCCAGGGCGAAACCCTCGATGAGCACTTCTATAAGCTCGGGGTCGACGCCGCCGAGCCGTATTTGACGCAGGCCACGCGGTTCGCTAACGCAACCACCCCACCCTTGCCGCGGCAATGGGAGCACCGAAGTGGCTGGACGAGATATTGCGACGGCATTGAGGAGTCCGTCGAATACCCCCCAGAAAACTTGTTGTGCTTCGACACCGAAGTTATGTGGAAGGAGCATCCGTTTGCCGTCATGGCCTGCGCCGCCTCCCCAACCGCCTGGTACGCCTGGATTTCGCCCTGGCTGCTGGGCGAGTCGGAGAATGAGCGCCAACTCATCCCGCTCGGCGACCCGACCCAGGAGCGCATTGTCGTCGGCCACAACGTCGGCTACGACCGGGCCAGGGTCATGGAAGAGTACAATCTTGAACAGACGCGCAACTTCTTCATCGACACCATGTCGCTGCACGTCGCCGTCAACGGCATGTGCTCCCAGCAGCGACCCAAATGGATGAAGGCCAAGAAGGACCGTGAGTTGCGTGAGAAAATTGCCCAGGAGACCACCAACGTGGAGCTTGCCGAGCTTCTCACTAGCGGGTCGCTATCGCAGGAAGAGGAGGAGCTGTGGGTTGGGAGGAGCTCTATAAACTCCCTGCGTGACGTCGCAAAATTCCACCTCCACGTCTCCATGGACAAGGCCATCCGAGACGACCTGGGGGAGCTGGACCGGGAAGGTATCATGGGAAAACTCGACCAGCTGCTGGACTATTGCGCAGCCGACGTTGTAGTCACCCACAGGGTCTACCAGATCGTGTTCCCCAGCTTTCTCAAGAGGTGCCCGCACCCGGTCAGCTTTGCGGCGCTGCGCCATCTCTCCTCTGTCATTCTCCCTGTGAACGAGAGCTGGGCCGCTTATATCGCCAAGGCCGAGGACGTCTACCGCAAGCTCTCAGACGGCGTCGTGGCGCGACTGGTGGCGTTGACAGAGAAAGCACTGGAGATCAAGGACGACCCCGAGAAATGGGGCAGTGACCCTTGGCTGAGCCAGCTCGACTGGTCGGGCCAGGATATCAAGATGGTCAAGGGCAAAAAGAAGGGAGATCCGCCCCGGCCAGCGCTCCGGCAGAAAAAGCCCGGGATGCCCAAGTGGTACAAGGACCTCTTTGCCAAAGTCGACGGCCCCATCGGCATCACGGTGCGGACACGCATCGCCCCCTTGCTTCTCCGTCTCTCCTGGGACGGACACCCGCTTGTCTGGTCCGATAAGTACGCGTGGACGTTTCGTGTCCCACGCGAGGAACAATATGATTATGTCAAAAAGCAGATGGTGAAGTGCGACATGAGCGACGAGACGATCGAAAAGCTGCGCACAGACGCGGATCACGTCTACTTCAAACTGCCACACAAAGATGGCCCAACAGCCCGGTGTGGCAGCCCGATGGCCAAGAGCTATCTCCCGTATTTCGAGAGCGGAGTCCTCACCTCGGAATATCCGTACGCCAAAGAAGCGCTCGAGATGAACGCATCTTGCTCGTACTGGATTAGCAGTCGCGATCGCATCACGTCTCAGCTCGTGGTCTATGAAGACGACGTGCCGCCCTCTCCCGGCGGCCCCCTCAGGCCGGAGGAGACAGGTTCTCTCCAGACGGAGAAGGCAGGCTCTCCCAATGCGGAAGATGCAAACCCTCCCCAAGCAGAGGAGGCGGACCTTCAGCCAGCAGAAGAAGGCATCTCTGCTGCGCCGGCTGAACTGGGCGATGATCCGATGCTGCCGCCGACAGAGTCGCTGACCGTGGCCGAGTCCATCACGATATCGGGAAGGCCCGAGTCGGCAAACTCTCTCCAAACAGAGGAGGGAGACTCTCTCCAAACAAAAGGGGCAGAGGCGGTACGACTGATGCCAAGACAGGGATTCATCCTGCCTCAGGTCATCCCCATGGGCACGGTAACCAGGAGAGCGGTCGAGAACACTTGGCTCACGGCAAGTAATGCCAAAAAGAACAGAGTGGGCTCGGAGCTCAAGGCCATGGTAAAGGCACCGCCCGGGTATTCGTTTGTGGGCGCAGATGTGGACTCGGAGGAGTTGTGGATCGCCAGCGTGCTCGGCGACGCCGTCTTCAAGATGCACGGCGGCAACGCCATCGGCTTCATGACGCTCGAGGGCAGCAAGGCGGCGGGCACCGATCTGCACTCTCGAACGGCAAGCATCCTCGGGATCACACGCAGTCAATCTAAAGTCTTCAATTACGGGCGCATCTACGGTGCCGGGCTCAAGTTTGCATCGCAGCTGCTGAGGCAGTTCAACCCTCTGCTATCGGAGAGAGAGAGCACAGAGACGGCCTCCAAGCTTTACGCGGCGACCAAGGGCGCCAAGACCAACCGCAAATCCCTCTATGGCAACCAGTTCTGGAGGGGCGGCACCGAGTCGTTCGTCTTCAACAAGCTCGAGGAGTTTGCGCAGCAAGAGCGGCCACGTACTCCCGTCCTCGGCGCTGGCATCACCGAGGCCCTCATGGCCCAATACGTGCCCAAGGGCGCGTATCTGACGTCGCGCATCAATTGGGCGATCCAGTCCTCCGGCGTCGACTACCTCCACCTGCTCATTGTGTCGATGGACTACCTCATCCGTCGCTTCAACATCGATGCCCGGCTGGCCATCACGGTGCACGACGAGATCCGGTATCTGGTGAAGGACCACGACAAGTACCGCACCGCCATGGCACTGCAGGTGGCCAACCTATGGACGCGCGCCATGTTCGCCGAGCAGGTTGGCATCCGCGATCTGCCTCAGTCCGCAGCCTTCTTCTCGGCCGTCGACATCGACCGTGTCCTCCGCAAGGAGGTAGACATGGACTGCGTCACGCCCAGCCACGCCGAGCCGATTCCACACGGCGAGAGTCTCGACATTGCTACCCTGCTCGAAAAAGGCGCCGAGGCCTATTTGGACCCAGCCACGGCCCCTCGCCCAGGACTGGAGCCCAAGCTCGATGGGATCGAGTACACGCCACGCAAAACGGTCATGCAGCAGCTAGCCGAGGATGATCCCGCCACGAGTGACATCTCGTTCATCAAAGCCCAGATCTCGGCCGACGACGCGGAGCTCAGCAGAATCCTGGCCGAGAAGCGGCAGCCCAAGATCACGGCATCATCATCTCCGTCCGCCCCATCCGACGTCGAGAAGGTAAAAAAGACGGCTGGCAGCGGCGTGACCAGAAAGACAAAGAGCGTGTTGCCATACCACGCGCAGGCCCAACTGCCCTTCATCGACGAGATCATATCCATCTCGGACGCCTCCAGCTTCGTCAGACAAAGTGGCGGCCCAGCCGCGTCCAAGTCGACGCGCGGATGGGAGCAGCACCTGGGTGGCTCAAAGGCTCCACCCACTCGACAGTCGCCCACCCGTTGGTGAAAGGACTGTTCATCGTGCGGCTTTTGTGGAAATTTCTCAATACCCCTTTATCCCTTGACTTTCACTCTCGCTTATTTCTCTTTATCCATTTTTTTGCAAAGCATGCACAAATGTCTCTTTTGATTCCGGCTTGTATCATATTCCGCTGTCTCTCTCTTTATTTTCTTGTCATGTATGTACACCATGTCGATATGTGTAAAAGTTCATGTGGCACCGGGAGCGCGTCGACGTGGGAGGGGTTATGGGTTGGGGTAATGGCGCTCTGCGGACAGGCGAGGTGGCTGGTTCCGTGATTTATTTCCTTTGGATATGGTAGGGAAAAAAGAAAACGACCCCATGATTTCACACTCGCATCAGCTCTCTGCCAGCTTACATCCCTATCTCCAACTCGCAATTTGACTTCAACCTCAGCCGTTGATGTAATAGTTGAGCCCAAGGCCAAGAGATTCGCATTGGGCCAATTCCCTAAACGGGCCTTGACGCGGCGGCCAGTCTAGCACGCGCATAGTCAGGCCCGCGGCCGTGGATGCTTGCCACCTCGCCGAGGACTGAACCTGGCGCAAGGTGCTGGCGTAACCTCGCGCGGTCAGGAAGGCCAGGTCCGGGTTCGGGTCGTAGGAGCGCGCGAACGAGACGAAGGAGTCGAGCACGAGCTGCATGAATGACAGGTCTGCGTCGTCGCGGAGCGGGAGGCCCTCGCGCACGACATTGCCGAAGACGTAGAGCAGGTCGCCCGAGTGGGTCCACTAATAGGACTTCGACATATTACTGGCCTGGAGGCCGTTTCGGGCGACCAAAACTGTCTTTCTCTATGAGCCCTTGGTTTTTATATCTACGAGGCGGAAGTCTAATGGGCGGAGCACTTGAGGGATAGAACTCATGTCAGGGAGACGGACAATGTTCTGCATACTTTTAACGGCATGGCTACTTTGTAGCGGAGTTGTGGCGTTGTACAGGTTCAGGGTCGCGTTGGCGGTCGTGTCCGGGATGGGGAAGAGGGCTGGCTGCGGCGGGGCTGCGATGCCGAGCGAGGCGAGGTACTCGGCCTGGCTCGACGTGTTCGGGTACGTGATGAACGGGGCGCCGTCGTCGCGCGTGATGCCCATCATTAGGCGCAAGGGCAGGGCGGGCCCTGGTGAGAGCACCAGCCCGCTCGAGGTGAGGTAGGTCCCATCGACGACAAGGTACCGGGCCGGGGCGACGGTGTTGAACTGGGAGGTCGGGACATTGCGGAGGCAATCGACTTGGGACGCGGCGGCCGCACAACCGGTGGCGTCGAGTATGCGCTTGACGGCCGCGTCCGCCTGCTCGGCTATGGTGTAGTATTTGGAGTACGTCGCGCCGTAGTAGAGCCCGCCGAGATTGCTCATGAGAATAGCGGCGGCGAACTTTCCGATGGCCTTTGGCGACGCCATAAGCGCCCTTACGGACGCTGCGCCGGCCGATTGCCCGAACACGGTGATCCTGCTGGGGTCGCCGCCAAAGCTGCGTATGTTCTTGATGACCCAGTTCAAAGCGTTTATCTGATCTGCCAGGCCGAAATTTCCGTTTGTGGTCCCGTCATTAAGGGCGAGGAATCCAAGGGTTCCCACGCGGTAGTTGATGCTGACCACGACGACATCGCCGCGAGACGCCATGTTGCCTCCGTCGAAGACCGTGTCGCTCCCGCTCCCGCTGGTGAAGGCGCCCCCATGAATCCAGAGCATGACGGGCCTCAGACCGCGCCTGGCGGTGATGCTCGCGTTGTGCGGTAGAAACGGGGTCCATATGTTGAGGAACAGGCAGTCCTCGCTGCCCGTGTCGTCCAGCTGCACACATTTGGGGCCGAAGTCGACAGCCTCAGCCGCGCCGCCGTTCCCCTCGAAGGGTGTCGAGTGGTTGAATCGCACGGGCCGCGGAGCGTAACGGATTCCCAAGAACCGGAAGCTCAAGCGATCACGGAACCCGGTCAAGACCTCATCGTTCGCCCTGACCGAAACTTGCCACTGCTGGCCCTTGTCCGCGGCCGTCGGACTGGAAAAGGGGGCCGACTGTGTGCACAGAGCAGGGAGCCGCAGGTTTCCATCTGCGGCGGGCTCGATGCCGGCGCCGGCGCTTATAGTCCTGGGACCATTGCCTGCCGGGGGGCTTATCCAGAACATGGACTGGTTCTGGGCAGCCTGTTGGTAGACTAGGTAGTTCAATGTGGCCTGGATGCTCGAGTTGCCGTTATTCGGTGCCCACAGGCGCTCGCCCAGCGCAACGCACCCGAGGTTGGCCTCATCGAGTGTGTGGTCACGCCCGCTAAGAAGTATGACACCGGAGTCGGCCGAGGGGCTCGATTCCCCTGCCGTGACCAGACAAAAATGCTAAGCTTTGGCATACGGAACATGCAAGTCCTCCCCCGGGCGAGTAGGGCCGTCTTACCTTGTAGGTCATTGTCTATCAGTAGTGTTATATCGGCCTCTAGGCTATCCGGGGAAGGAACCGCAGCAGCGAAGGCAGAAGAGAGCAGCACGGCTAGTAAGCATCGCTGAAGTGAGCTCATATTCCCTCTCTAGACACTGCGGCAGTGCCTTACTGATATAGCAATGGTAGCAAAGACGAAAAGAAATCGCATTCGGGGCGGGGTAGACCGCTGGGCTCGACGGCAATGTTTAGGACGCCCACCTTGCGGCTGGAATAGCTCCAAGATAACGGTTGGGCTGTAAGATTGCAACCTCATGATTATGACTAAGGCGACTCAAAGCCCGTGGTATTTTTTCTTCCCTAGAGATGAGCTGAGGCCTAAATGTGCGTCTGGATGTGGGCTATCGAGTCCAAATTAGGTGACAAAAACGGTTGGTCCGAACAGGCTGCTTTCGTCCCAGGCCCCTCGGCATTAGAGGCATCCCATTGTGAGGAAAGCAAAGGGCCGACCGATGCCTGCGGGAGGGACATCATGGCTATGTAGTAGGTGTGTTTCTGTGCGATAGAGACACAAGAATGGACGTTCAACGCAGATGCCTCGTGTTTCACACCCGACAGCCCAACGGGCGCCATGGCATGGTACAGAGAACGGCGCGGTTATAAACGGCGACATCGTGCCAGTTGTGATTCTGCAGTGCGCCAGACCACGTGTCTTCTCCCGAGAGCAATCGATGACGGAAGTCCAGGAACTTCATTCTGCCTTGACGACGGGCCGAGCAATGCGCGAAAAGTGACATCTAACGGCAATCGAATGTATGATGAGATCTCGCGGTCAAGATTCCGAGGGTAGCAAATTAGATAATGGAAAGGCTGACACAATAGAATTGGAACGTGGTTGGCTGCCTGCCTTCTTCTCCAATTCACGCCTGAGGATACGGAGCCTCAAATGGTGCCTGGTAACCATCAAAATCCAGACGGTGGATAGCGACCGGTACGTTTTGCGTGCTTTGAGTCAACATTTTGTCGGAATGCCATCGTCCCAGCGGGCTTGAGGCGGAGGGGGAACGTGGGGCACTGCACAGATCAACTTGACCGATTGCAAGACTCCAAACCCGAACGGTGATGGCAAACATGGTCCCCGTCCCATCAAGCAACCAACACACCGCACCATGACCAAGATCCTCTGCGTGGCCGAGAAGCCGTCCATTTCTAAGGCGGTTGCCGGCCACCTCTCAGGTGGGCAGTTCCAGACGGTTCGTCGCCGCACCACGCCGTGATAGAGCTGTCTCAATTAACGTGGGTACCCGTCTAATCATGGCCATCGCGTCGACAGCACAACACACGCGTCACCTACGTCAAAAACTACTCCTTCACGTTCGATTTTGGCCCGCCATGGGGCAGCTGCGATGTCACCATGACCTGCGTCTTGGGCCACCTCACCGGCATGGAGTTTGGTCCCGAGTTCAAGGACTGGAGGTATCCTCCGCCTGAGAGCCTCTTCACCGCACCCGTCACAACCAAAACAGCAGAGGACAAGAAGGAAATCGCCCAAAATATCCAGCGCCAAGCCCAGTATGCGAAAGCCCTCTTCATCTGGACCGATTGCGATCGGGAGGGTGAGCACATCGGCAGCGAGATCGTCGAGGAGGCCCGCAAGACCAAGCCCGGCATTCAGGTCAAGCGCGCACGGTTCAGCAACATCGAAAGGGCACACATCCTTCACGCCGCAAAGCACCTTGCCGACCTCGATGACAGGCAGGTCCAGGCTGTGCAGGCGCGAATCGAGCTCGACATCAGGATAGGATTTGCCTTCACCAGGTTTCTCACCAACAACCTCCGCACGCTGGGAGGACCCCTAGCAGAGCACATGTTGAGCTACGGTAAAATCACCTGCCAAACATGTCCGGACCATCGCCGTGATTAGTCTCTGATCTCAATCCACCCCATCCAGGCTCATGTCAGTTCCCGACTCTCGGGTTCGTTGTTGACCGATACTTCCGCGTCAAAAACTTTGTCCCCGAGCCTTTCTGGAGCATCAAAATCGTCGTGAGCAAAGAAGGCAAATCGGCGGCTTTCAACTGGACGAGAGGTCGGCTTTTCGATCGCGCCTCGGCCGTGATCCTATACGAGAGATGTCTCTCGGCAAAGACGGCCAAGGTGACCAAGGTGCAGGAGAAACCTACCAAGAAATGGAAGCCACTGCCCCTGACCACGGTAGAGCTGCAAAAGATGGCAACCCGATTCCTCAGAATTACGGGGCAGCAGGCAATGGACGTGGCCGAGAAGCTGTACCAGAAGGGCTTCATCAGCTATCCCAGAACAGAGACGGATCGCTTCGACAAGGGCATGAACCTCCGCGCTCTTGTCCAGAAGCAGACGCAGGACGGCCGGTGGGGAACTTTTGCACAGGGCTTAGTAGACGGCGGCTTTCAGCAGCCCCGAAACGGGAAGCACGACGACAAGGCGCATCCACCGATCCACCCCATTACATATGCTGCACAGGGCGCACTGTCCGACGTCGGCCCCGAGGCGGCTCGATTGTACGAGCTGGTCGTCCGGCGGTTCCTGGCCTGCTGCTCCGAGGACGCCAAGGGAATGGCCACGGACATGGACGTCCAGTACGGGGACGAGACGTTCCACGCGCACGGCGTGGTCGTGCTGGAGAGGAATTATCTAGACGTCTATCCGTACGAGAACTGGACCGACTCGGCACAGCTGCCCAGACTGACCATGGGCGAGCAGGTCACGCCAGTAGAGGCCATGATGACAGAGGGCAAGACGGCGGCGCCGGGACACCTAACTGAGGCGGACCTGATTGCACTGATGGACGCCAACGGCATCGGGACTGACGCTACCATGGCGGAGCACATACAGACCATTCAGACCAGGCAGTACGCCCGCACCATCGAGAGCCCGGGACGTGGTGGTGGCGGAACCGGGGCTGACGAGGACGACGCAGCAGCGTCCGCAGCAGCGCGGGGAGGGCGCGGAGGACGCGGGCGCGGCAGTCGCGGGGGCGCCCGTGAGGGAGAGGGGGTGCTGCTGGCCGCGGAGGAGGCGGCGGCGGGCGAGGCGGCATGAAGGTCTTCATCCCTACGCAGCTCGGGGTCGCGCTCATCGAGGGCTTCGACCGGATGAACTTCGAGACGAGCCTGGGCAAGCCATTCCTCCGGCGCGAGATGGAGGCCAAGATGAAGGCCATCTGCGAGGGTCGCACGACCAAGGACGCGGTGCTCAACGAGAGCGTACGACAGTACCGCCACGTCTTCAACCAGTCGGGCGAGCAGCTCGACGTCCTCAAGCGGGTGAGTTATTACGAAACTATTTCCCGGGCCACAGGGTATCTGCCCTCAGCACACCACACCACCCACCAGATGTCACGCCACCCATCCACCGTCACCCTCCTTGAGCCGAAAGAACCCCTCCTTCTCCCCTTATCCCACCAACTCGGCTGCAACCTTGCCTCCATCCCGTCGAGCTTTTGGTTCTGACTGCCGATTTTGTGTTGCCAGGCGTGCAGAGAGTACATATTCGGCGGAGGGACCTAAGACGCGGGGTAAACGATGCGCAACCCGGATTTAGATTCCAGATGATGGATGGCATAGAGCTGGTAAGCAGAGAGGGTGTCGAGCCTTGCGGGCTTGATTCGTCCATTCGCACACCCTTTTTTCGCCTCACTCGGGCGGCGCTAAAATATCTAGTGGCCACCCCCGAACGCTGGACAGAAACAGCTGCAAGTGCCCTACCTGTACTCTCCTGGGCCCAGAACGTACTGTACGCGTCGTAACTATGCACGGCGTGCCTTGAGCGCATTCTCCTGCATATCGGGCATGTGCCAGCACTACCTAACCTACCCAGAGATAGCTACCGTTCCGGCCTGTCGTATACCCTCGTGTAGAAGATAGAAGGTGCTGGTTGGACAAACGTCCCTACTCAACGCTGTTGCATTGGGGTGCGGTTGCGAGACGATCGGAGCCAGTACGGTAGTGACAGCAAACTAATGCGACTGACGAAAGGGCTCCGCACCGGAGAGAGAGAGTGCAACCAAACGTGCCAAGACAAGGAGGAGGGAAGCTCAGGTGGGCTCGCAAGCACTGCCGTCCAGTCACTCCGGACCGTGGACGAGAAGGTGTCATGGCCGTATCCTGCCATGGAACCCAGCCACTCCGCAAGGCAGGCCTATCGTAAAACGATAGCATCGCAGTGGGAGAAGCCGGGTGGGTGATTGGCGCAAGGGAGGCCGCACCTAGTGCGAGCGAAACCGCCCGTAGCGGGGAATGCCAGATGGGGGCGATTTGTTTGGCGGCCTTGGAGCTTGGATTGGTGTTTCAAGAGAGCTCCCGCAGCACTCATCATCATGGATGCATGCCTGCCTGCAGTTTGTGTGACGCGTACCGTGTATCTACAGTATTGGTCGTATAATGAAGCAAAGCAACGGGGTCCCAATCGAAACACCCCGCCGCTCCCAATCTGACGCAAGCCATCACCAGAAAAAGCAAGAAAAACGTGGGGAGCGGGGACTGGGTGATGGGATGGAAACAAGGCGTGCCTTGGAACCTTCGATGCCGCCAGCCAGCCCGATCGTCTGCAACACACACGTGCGAGCAAGGACATGAAAGCATCGGCGAACGCAGGTAAATACTTTAACTGCGCCCTCGTCCATGGATGGGACGCCGGTACCGAAAATAGTTGCCGATTCGTGGGCTGCACACGCTTTTGATATGCCAGTCAGGGAACTAAGGTGGCCTTGACAGGACGCACGTATGCATTCTTATTTTAGTCGCTTGTTGATATCTGAGTACCACTCGAAAGGAGGATGCTTATCGGTGGTAGTCAGAGAAAAGAACAGGCAAGGTGCCTGCATCCTCGAGATGGAGCGTACTAAATCCAGCCAGTCAGCAACGCCCCGCTGTATACGCCACCGCGCAAGACAAGTCTGGCGTATTTGCCGTCGAGACAAGGACACCACAACCCCCCTCAAGTAGGAAGTTGGAAACGAGATGCCACGATTGCGTGGAACACACATCACAAATTTATCACACACATACATACACACATACACATACACCACGCCACACCCACCACCCCGCCTTCTTCTCTACACTAGCGTGGATCGAACCTCGGGATCTCGTGGGACAGAGGAGCGAGGGAGAGTGTACAGATAAGGCCTCGAATGTCATTTTTAGGGCAACGAATCCTTGTGACGAGCACGACAAGCGTCCGGAACCTTGGCATCTCGTGGAGAATCGGACCCAGCCAACGTCAACTTGGGTCACCTGCACAGGCGGGTCGGGCCAATCGGAAGCCGCGCTGCGTCCAACGTGATGGGAAACCGCGCTCACACCACACACACAACTTACTTAAGTTGAATGAGGCCGGTGGGGCCAAGGTGTGTTATCGAAGATGCCTAGAAGTCGGGGTGCCAGTAAGACAAGCCGAGGCAGGGAAAGATGGAGAGGAAAATAAGAAGAGAAAAAAAAAAGCCTCAAGGATCCATACGACTGACCAAGTGATATTTTCCCTCCAACCCCCTTTTTGGTCTGTGGGCGGGGATTTTGCGCGAATTTCTCTTTCTTTTTTGATTTTGAATTCTGTGCGTCTACAGTATTCTACGGAGAGAAAAAAAAAAAAAAAAAAAAAAAAGATCGGTGAGTGAACGCAAAATGAGTTGTGCTTTCTCGCTTCCGGGGTGGACTCGATGCCGGAAGCTTTGCCCGGGCGGGTTGTCGTGGATCCGGGCTGCGTTCACGATGGGGCCTCCTTTTTTTTTTTTTATAACAAAGAGCCGGTCATCCGAATACCAGGAAAGGACGGGCAGCGGGATCGTGCGTGAGGACCCATGTGAGGGTTTACTTACGGTGAAGGAGTTGGAAAAAAGAAAAAGGTCAGCACAAACACAAAACAAAACAAAAAGGAAAGAAAGAAGGAAGAAAATGATAACAAAATAACAAAAATAACAAAAAGAGTCATCTGTTTGCTTTCTCTTGATAAGCACGGAAACCCATAGAACAGCGGGTTTGACGGCAAACCCATTGGCATTGCCTTCTTGTACCGTACCTCGGGGCTCACCATGGAACGAACGCAGACTTGCTGTCGATTTACACCGTCAATCAGTGTGGATAGGGGCATACCCCTGTCGGTCCACCTGCAGTCCCCAGAACGTTCTTTGTTTTTTTTTTTTTCCCCTTCTAGCGAGAATGGAACGCGGCCAAATTTGGCATGCGGGAGATTGCCCAAATGCCTTCCCCGGTTGGGAAGAAGGCTTCGATTGTGGATGATCGATCGCCAAAAAAAGAAAGGGGCCATGACAACAGACCCTTGTGGCTTTTGGGCTGGAAAGCCGAGAGCGGTCTGCAATCTGAGGAAACTCCGCGTCTCTGTCCTCAGTTCTTTTCAGCAAACTGACCTGGGTCTGACATCATTTCGGAAAGCAGGGCAGCCAGCGGAAAAGTGCATGGTGCAGGTCGACATCATCAATCACGATTTTTGTTGCGACGGACTGGACGCCATGCCAAAGGTACCAGACCAGGTACATGTAAATTACCTCAGCCCCATCTGGGCGCCCGCAGCATTGGGGCACGGTAAACAGCGGGCGATACCTAACCCCCAAAAGAGTGGATGCCCCATTCCCGATTTTTGTTTGGGTTCGTGCACGCCCTGTCGGCAGCCCGCCGCGACGGGGCGGAATGACAGCACACATTCCTCATTGCTCATGGCCCAGATGCCCCCTTTTTTTGGTTTGTTGATTTCGCGCCATAATTTGAGCAGGGTCAGCACGGATCAGGTCGCAGCTGAGAGATGAAATCTGACAATGGCAGCAAAAATGCGACCGGGCTGGCCGAACACTGAAGAAGCAAAAGGAAGGTTCTTTTCAATAGGGAGAGGAATCCAGGGCTGGTGCGCGAGTGTGGATGGATGGATGGATGGCTGAACCAAATCGAATTGATGCCCGGAGCCAGCCTAATGAGCCACTTCCCCTAAGGGGAGGCTGGACTATCAGCAGTCCGCCAAAATCCAAACGCCGACTGCTAGCTACCACTACTGCATAGTCGTTTGCTATCCACATCTCTCCCGGGAACACAAATATCCATTTTGAATCTCAGACACAAGCACAGTACCTGCGACTGGAGATCGCGAAGGTGTGACTGGCTTGGGCTGAGGGCTTATGGGCTGGGGGCAAGGTCAGGCAAGGTTTGCGCTGCTTGCTGAATGCGGTCAATCAGCGTGCGCCCACCGCCCACCCCCTGCGCCTCTCTGTCCACTCCATCTACCCCAGTGGGCTTGTGCGTTCGGGGAGAGCAGCTGTGACCCAGGCCGCACCCCCCAGTCCATACACCTTCCCACAAAGGTGCGAGCTGGTACCCACCCCATGCTGGATCCGGGAGTGCGCGGCGCGCGCCCTGGGCAAGTCGCCAGCAAGACAAAGCAGAGGGAGCGCTCCTGCAATGGGTGTTCGCTAAATATCAGGCGTTGGCGCACAACCCTGCGCCGTCACCGTCTTCTTTCCCTCCTCCCCAACCAAGAACAACAATCGAATTTTTCACCCTAGTAGAGAGTGAATCTCTATAGTCACAGCAACGATAATCGCCAGCAGCACTTGCCGCATTGCCTTGCCTGCCATACCATTCCGGTCCTTCGTCAGTTCCTTCTGATCAGGCCCGAATCCAACCAACTCCCCTGGCACCGTCTTGCTTCAGACTGTTGTAAGTGTCCGCCCAGCCGGCTGTGACTCAACATCAGCAACATGGAGCCCAACAGTGCTTCACCACCACCACACCACCATCGCCTATAAAAAAAAAATGACCACTAGGCCCAGCTAACATGCTATATGCCCTCGCTCCTCTGCAGACACGTCTTGAAGCAAAACCTTCTCGTCCGCATCTCTGTGCGAACGAGAACCACCGTCCAACTCCAGGAAAATGGCAACCATGGCAACTGCTGCTCGCGATGTCCACGCGACCCCCCCCCGAGACACCTTGACTGGTGTAGCGGCCCGGAGCGTCCCTGTGACTAAATCCCACCACCCCCATCCCCTCCCGACCCCTCCGAACTCGATATCGCCCGCCCTTCCGCCACACGGCCTGCGTGCCCAGCTGCAGAGGGCGAGGCTCGATC
This sequence comes from Magnaporthiopsis poae ATCC 64411, assembly GCA_000193285.1. NCBI lineage: Eukaryota > Fungi > Ascomycota > Sordariomycetes > Magnaporthales > Magnaporthaceae > Magnaporthiopsis > Magnaporthiopsis poae. The sequence goes on along the minus strand of GL876972.1, from coordinate 1,925,141 downwards.
CCATCGATTCGGACCTCGACCTGCACGACGGCACGCACGCCGCGGGAGCCTCGCGTTCGGGCTCGCCGCCATACGAGTCCTCTGGCGCCATCAGCCCGTCAATGCTGGCCAAACACCACCTGCCCGAGATCCTCCTGAACCACGGGCCGCTGGCCATCCGTCACGTCATGGGCTACCTCACCACGT
>GL876972.1:1904115-1916824 GCA_000193285.1 Magnaporthiopsis poae ATCC 64411 | reverse complement strand
GCCAGAAGAACACTAGGGGGAGATCAATCTTTTTTTGACGGGCGTATTTTCCTTTTTTCTATTCTTGCCCTCCGTTTTGCAAGTCTTATCTCTGCTTTTTATCCTTGATATCACATGGATGCGTGCAGGGCAGCTGGAACTTCGTTTTCATGCCTAGGAGATGATATCCATTTGACACTGAAATGTTCGACTACCTCCTCACATTCACTCGGTTTGGGTGTGTTTGTGCACCAATTCTGCAGTTGCACTGTCAATTATCGTCGGGTGTTGCAACTGTGTCAAATATAGTCCGTGAAGCTATCGGTATTCAGGCCTTATGAAAGATTGTGACGACCGAAGATGTTCCGACGTTTAGACCGGTCAATCTTGCGTCCCAGGAGAACAGCGGTAAGAAAGCGTCCCTAATTCCCGATCTCTAGAGGGAATGATGACGGCTGACCGTGTGGCTCGATCGGGCGCTAGGTACCTTCAAGACAGCTGGGTGAAATTCCCCAACCTGGGCGAGTCGGATAGCGAGTATGTGCTGTAACGATGTAGCTTCTAGACCGCGTTGCCCCTGGGAGCACACCCCGCTCCCGCCCCCAGAATTGAAACGGACATCTTTTTCACATGGCTCCCGGTCGAGCTTGGCCGCCATCCATCCCTTGGCGCTGAATGGCCTCCACCTGCACAACAATGACGCGCACATCTTTATTCTGACAACAGCGACAGAATATGAGATCCGAGGACCTTTCACGACTCCCCGACAGCAATAATCGCAGCTCACGTAGCTGAAAGGCCACAACTCCTCCGCCCGGTTCTTCACGTAATCGTTAATTTGGGCATTGTACTCTCGCCGGACCTTAGCTCCTGCCGACGCGACAACTATGGCGCTCCCCGCTCTCACGGCGCTTGAGGAGTGCTCCGACTTCTCCAAGACGGTAGAGCCCTTCATCCCGCAGCTCTACGCGCTGCCCGGAGAGCTGGCGCAAGTTTTGCAGAAGCGCGAGGGCCTCCTGGACCTCTACGTCTCCACCAATCCGCTCATCTCGGGCTTCGCCATCTCGCTCTTCCTCGGCGCCGTGTTCCTCGTCGCGGCCGAGGCCAACCGCAACTACTCCCAGGTCGACAGGCTCTGGAGCCTGCTGCCAACCTTCTACATTGCCCACTTCGACCTGTGGGCGCGCCTGGCCGGCGTGCCGAGCCAGAGGATGGACGTCGCTCTGGCCTTCAGCGCCGTTTGGAGCGTGAGTCGGGTTGCCCCTCGACCGCGCGCCGCAAATACTCGCGGACTTATCCAAGCTAACATGGACGGTGCGCATGCTCCCAGGCCCGTCTGACATACAACTATGCCCGCAAAGGAGGCTACAGCATAGGATCTGAGGACTACCGATGGTGCGTTCGTATCTGCCTTTTTCTTTCCCCGCTCCGGCTCCGCATGATTATGTACGGGATTTGCTTGGCTAACTCGTCTGGACGGCGTCAGGGAAATCATCAGGGGCAACATCCCGGCCTGGGCCTTCCACACACTCAACGCGACCTTCATCTCCTTCATGCAGAGCGTCCTGCTCTTCCTCATCGCCGCTCCCGTGTACCCGGTCCTCCTCGCCGCCCAGTTCGAGTCCGACGTGACGAGCGCGGACCTCGCCTTCCTCTCGATGCAGCTCGGCCTCGTCCTGGTCGAGTGGTTCGCCGACCAGCAGCAGTGGGACTACCAGGCGGCCAAGAAGAAGTACCAGTCCACGGCAAAAGTGCCCGCGGGCTGCGGCCTCACGCAGCCGGAGCTGGACAGGGGGTTCGTGACCTGGGGGCTGTGGGCCTACAGCCGGCACCCCAACTTCGCAGCCGAGCAGACCATCTGGATCTTCCTGTACCAGTGGAGCTGCTTCACCACAAAGGTGCTCTACAGCTGGGCGGCTGCGGGGCCGGCGTTCCTGGTCCTGCTGTTCCAGGGCTCGACGTGGTTCACCGAGTCCATCACGGCGGGGAAATACCCCGAGTACCGGCACTACCAGGACAAGGTCGGCATGTTCGTTCCCACCAGCCCCTTCGCGTACAGGCCGCTGTCGACTCTGGGGCCCAAGATCATCCGCACAAGCGAGATTGCAAAGAAGCAGAAGCTGCAGGAGCAGAAGAAGCAAAAGTGATGGAACACGGGGTAGATGCATACTGCTTGGCTATTCTTTTTTACATCATCTAGTTCGATTATCGCATGTTGTCTCATAGTCTATCGCACTCACATATCACCTATCTTGGCGTACTTCTGTATAACCCACGAACTCGCTCGCTGGAATGAAACGACCAATGGAATATGAATCGGGAGATGACGAGCAGTACTAGCATTGCATTACGGATTTCTAGGCCTAGAACAGATACCTCAGATACATAAGCCATCCCATCAAAGGCCCTTAATTCTTTCCGAAGCACGTGTAAACAATCACATGTGCTGAATACCTACATACGAAGAAGAGAGCACGCGTCTATTGCGAATGCACAGCAGACGAAGGGATAAGGAGATGTGGTAAGCCTGCATCGAATCGTGCATTGGATCCGATCGATGACACCATCAAGCATGGAGTGGCTGAGTGGTCTCGGAACCTCGCCTGCATATGCGTGTCAGCGACACCCACCATGCCACCCTCCACAAACTGTCAGAGCTCGACCCAGGACCCCGGGACCGTGGACGGGGAATCCCAATCTAACCAAGTTGCCTTCGCTTCCGTGTGGCGGAAATGAATGGCCGTCTGGAACCCCGAACTACACCCAGATGCAAACCGTTTTGCCTCCTCGTTTACCATGAAGATCGGGATCTGGGAATGCCGACCTTTATCCTGCTGTTTCCTGGTAGAAAGCATTGTCGTTTCCAAACCAATGTTAACAGTAGACGAACAAAGTGCCAGTACAAAAGTGGATGACGTCGGTGTCCATCGATTTTTGGGGTGTTGCGGGCGGACAGTCCACTGCAGCCGGCAGTGGTTGCAGAGACCCCTGGAAGAACGGGTCGCTTAGCCATATCGGACCCACGGCCTAATATCGATTTGACGTCTGGTGACAACGTCGACAGGCCGACGGTAACATGAACACGAGCAGCTCGAGCCCCATGCCGCTCGGCATGGCAGGGAGAGAATGCTATCACAGAGCGTGGGGGTCACAGCGACGAGTGCGGATGGACAATGGAGGAACAGATGTGCGTAGGTAGGTAATCTCTTGTGAGGAAGGCCGCAACCAGCCCATCTTCCAAGGGCAGGTGTAAGTCGCTACCTTCCCGACACAACGAGCACAACTAGGTGACCTCCCACTCCCCCAGCTGCTGGAAACCTGCCCTGAGCATGTTGTGCGCCTCCCCAGGGACCAGCTGCCGCTGTTTTGGGCCCGCGAGTCGCGAGTCGACGTCACTGTCCCGCTCGCTCGCACTCAACCCCATCGTGCTCCCATCTCTCGTCGTTCTCGCTGCCAAAAGGCATAGATAGACTGCCCGTCGTCAACTTCCAAAAGCAGTAGCTCGCCTCCAGTGTCTCGACTTGACTTGTCTGTCGCCGCCCCGACTCCCCTGTATCCTTCCCTCCCTCTTTCGTTTCCCCCACCATCCATACACCCAATACGTGCGCTCGCGCAGCCAACAAAAACGCCGCAGATTGCTTGTCAAGGTTCCCCGAGCCATCTCCACTTCTGCGCTGCCGTTGTTGGGCGTGCCCGCCGCTGTCCAGGGATATCTCCCGGTTCTCCATCTCGCTGTCTCTCTTTCCACCCCGGCCCATCTCCGCCCTCTATCTTCGGACGGCTCGCTATTTTTGACTTCCCCGTCAGCCTCTTGGACCTAATTTTAAACGTAAAAAATAAAAGGATTATCCCGGGCCCCTCCTTGCTGCCCGCACTAGAAAAAAAAAGATAAGAGCATTCTCTAGCCACACCACCGACTGGCACCATGGCGCTGTTGTCAGAAGCAGACCTCATGAACTCCCTCGACGACGCCCTCATGATGATTTCCTCTGGCGGCCACCATCACCACCACCGTCACGCTGGCAAGTCCACCAGTAGCACCGCCAAGTCTCTGACTGCCGCCGCCGCTGACCATGGGCCGCCTCTCCTGTCCGTCACCACCACAGCCACGACCCATCAGCCGTCGTTCCACGCCGCCAGCACAGCAGCGGACGCGGCAGACATGAAGCCGACCTCGGACGAGTGGTCACGCCCGTACAGGAGCTCGTCCGTCTCGTCCACCTCGTCGGGCAGCCAGTCGGACAACAGCAGCACGACCGCCTCGACCGTCCCGTCGACCCCGGACAGCGATGTCAGCAGGTCCGAGCCCATCAGCCGGGCCTCGACCGTCTCCCTGAGCATCGACAGCAGGTGCAGCGACAGCATCGACAGCGGCGCCGCCACCACGTCGGCAATAAACCCCAACAACACCGTCGCCCACAAAATTGTGAGCAGCGGCGCCACTGGCATAACCGCCCGGCGGCAGCAGCTCGACCCCCTAGCCAGGAACTACCCGGCACCGGCGGCGACGGACAAGCTCGACCTGGACGAGATGCTAGCGCGCAAGCCGCAGAAGTGGACGCTCGGGCACTACTTCCACAAGTCACGCGCGGCAGGCTACAACGACAGCGACAACGGCAACAGGGGTTCCGCTTCGGTCCCGTCGTTGTCGTCGATGTCTGGTGATGTTGCTGCCGGCCACCGCCGCAAGAGCGAGCTCGAACTCGCCAAGAAGGAACTCCTCGCCGCCCAGGAGGAGATCCGACGCCTTGCTGTGGGGCGTGTGTGAAGCAGCGGGCAGGCAGGTTGAAAGGTGGAACATTCTGTGTCTCTCATATTTCCTTTTGTTCTGGTTTCTGGCTTGGGAGGGTTACTTTTTGGAAAGATAAATTGTTTCTGCCTTCACGTCTCGCGACAAGACCGAACGGACTTGGACGTGTCTTTTCCGTCGGATATACCCTAGAAGCAGCAGCTGGAGGCCTCGAAGAGAGCGAACGGGGCGGGTTGTGGTTCTGGTCAAGGGTGGCCGTCATACAAAAAGTTTTATAGATTGTCTAGGCGCGCATGGATAGGCACAGTACAGCACAGGAGCAAAGGGGTGTTTGCAGCATAGGAGTCGATCCTCATAAACAGAGGCTTTCTGATATTTGTTGGGAGAATCGTGCTTGGTGGAGGAAGGGGGTCTTTTTTTTTCAACTGACAAACAACAAACCTACGATATCAACACAGACAATCATATGCAGCATGCTGTTTGATTATCTTAAAACCCGTAGTAGTAGTATGGTAGTGGTGGTGCTGGCGTCTCGGTGTGCCATCTCTAGGCTGCGGCCTCTAATTTCATCTGTCTCACTGGTCGGGCACTTTATACCGCTTTGCTTGGGATATGCACATGGATGTCTAGGTAGGGAGTAACCGAACGCCTACTTGCTAGGTAGGGTTTTGGTAGGGCGCCCTCGGCAGACACATACACACTGCCTAGGCGAGACGCCTGAACTATCACCTCACGCATCCCCACGGCGCAGGATCTTGTCGATGCTGCTCTGGCTGTTCTTGGCCGTCGTCTCGAGGTAGTGCAGCCGCTTCCCCAGGCCCTCAATGTCCGTCTCGAGGTCCTTGACCTGCTTGCCCAGCTTGTCGTTCATGGCCGAGACGGGGATTGCGACGAACCTGATTTTGGTTGGTGGTGGCAGGGCCAATTCAACAGCCAGTCAGTCGGTCGGTCGGAATTTCAGGTCCTTAGTCGGTGAGGACGGAGACAGTTAGTGGATAAGTGGGCGTACATTTTGCCCAACCCCTCGTAGACGGGGGTGTCGGCGGGCAGCGATGAGATCTCGCTCCTCGTCAGCTGGGCCAGCCGCATCTCGCGCTGCCGGGCCGCCTGCTGGCTCCGGACCATGGTGATCTGCTGCTGCGCCTGGATCGACTTGAGCTCAATCTCTTGGATCAGCTGTTGGGGGCATTGCGCACGCGGCCGCCGCGTTCTCTTGTCGTTAGCATATGGGCACCATGCCTAGATGAGATGCGAAATCACCAGGGGTTCGTGGACTTTATTTTTTATTGTCCTGAGTTCGCTGCTTTGGGAGCCGGGGTTTGGGCTGACCTTCTGCAGAGCCTCATTTGATATCGACATTTTGCCGTGCGGGTTGGGAGGCTTGTTTGTGTTTTTCCGAGTCGCGCAGCCTGTCTGCAGTCTGCGGTGATCTATGGCGAAGCACCGGTGTCTAAAGGATTCGACCCGACACTCAACCTGCGGTCGGAATCGAAGGGAACGGTGACGCCTGAGGTTGATCCTGCTAGTAAAATTGAACCGAGTGTGGCTATTACTCTATCGTTTCTGTCACTCACGTCGTCGTGGGGTAAGCTTATGGCAAGCTCAAAATAAACCAGCCCCGCATTGCTGATTACCGTTCTCTGCGGGATGCTATTTTGGCCTTGACCACCACCAGCAAACTACAGCGCAATGTAATCGTCCTGAGCAAGTTTGGAAAGAGTAAAATATCCTCAATCTACCTGGTATCCACAAACAGAATTGGTTTCATGATCTTGTGGAAGAGAGCAGATGTGACCGAAATTTGCTACCAGTGTCCTTTGGCCCATCTTTCGTCGGTCCTTGAAATAGCCTTCTGCCAACCCCATACATGATTGCAAAATATCGAGTATGACGTCGGCTCCCTCCATACACGGGCACTCAAAGGGTCGACCCCCCAGCTATATCCGTTTCTTGTTGGCAACGCCAGCTTTTTCTGGTATAGGAACGACCTCGGGGACAGCGAGAAACGTCGTGCGCTGCAGCCTAAAATCGTCCTCTCTTCCATTCAGGCAGGACTCGAGCAGAACTCTCCAGACGATGAGGTTGTAAGCTGCAAGATAACACTGGATTAGCCATCACTAGATTCTTCTCTTCTCCTTTTTACAGCTACCACCATACAGCTAGGCAGCGGACTAGGAAAGCAACCAACATACCGGCTGTGTTTGGGCAACAACCGTCGCAACGTTAGTAGACAGCACTATGCCAAGACCGAGATTGCTTTGCGTAGACGAACCTAGACCTGAGAACAAATGCCACCAGCCATGGCCCTCCAATACGACGGACCATGGGAGCAGAATCCGCGACCTCCACGATATGAGATGGCGACAGAATATGTTGTCCACGTTCCAGAAAGCAAATCCAGTCAGGAACAGTAGGACGCCCGTGAGCACAAGAGAATTCATCTGTCCCATGATCTTGTCGGCCTTTGCGGGACTCCTCCGGCGGAGCGCCGGCTCCATCTCCCACTTCGTGACGTAGTAACCCCTGCAGATGAGGGCTACCGTCAAGCTAGCGTAGGTGACCTGGTGGAAGACTGGGTTTTTGGTGATGTGATAGTATATCTGAACATTGTTTAGCTTGGAATCAGTGGATTGGCACAGCAAGGGCATGCGGTGGCTCACGGTGATAAAGGCGGCGAGGCCGAGTAGGGCCGAGCCAAGCCATAATCGGAACGCAGTTCCCTTGCCGTAGGCAAAGGTGGCAAACCCCATTATACATGTCGTGTAAATCATGGGGAGCTCATCGGCAAGCTGCATCGAATCTGGAAAAGGCGGAGTAAAGGGTTAGTCGGGAACCCCGCAGCGGAGGCATGTAACGGCCAGAGTTCCGACTGACACTTCAGCGTGGCGTGGAAGGCCATAGAGCCGAGCCCAACTACGATGTACCCAACAAAGCTGAAGGTCAGGACATGGGAGTGGCCGTAAGAGAGACAGTTCCAGATTCCCTTGGCGCCCAACCAGATGAATATCAGGTTACTGAACGTGTTGACAAACTCCTAAACCTTGTATTAGAACCCCCACTGTGAAGTACCCTACGTATGAAGACGTGAGAGGAGTATGGGTGCTTACAGCAATGTAGTGAGTAAAGTTGTAGTCCTGCGTGAAAAGTAGAACATGCAGGCCGTGTTAGAAAATATTGAGAGCGTTTTCTGGTCCGAGCCGTCGCTGGCCCTGCCATCTCAGAGGGCAGCAATAGCTCACCTCCTCACACCAGTTCAGGGTGGACGTCTGCTCGCCCCAGTAGCCATCACGGGCCTCTCGGTATGGGAAGCGATGCGGGATCCCATACAGAAACCCGGCCTCGTACATTTCGGCGATGCACGGATGTCAGGCCAGATACCTGCTGGCTGTCCACGTGTGTGAGTGTGTGGATATCTTTTTGCCGACCTGGGCAGTCACGGTAGTGGTCGGATCCGCTCCAGGCCGTCGAGTTTTTTTTTATTTACCAAGGCTTCCGAGGGCGATCCGGACTCCCAAGTGGCAGTAATCGACTGTGGTATATTACGATATCCCGTTCGCCACCTGGTTATTCAAGTCGAGATGACCAGCTGGATTTCTGGCAGGCTGTCGGGTTGCTTTCCGCGGTCGGGGTGCAGCTTCGAAATTACTATGGGTGTGGCAATGTGGTGTTGGTTGATGGGTAATACCGACTGCCGAGTGTGACGTTAGATGATGGGGAGGGTGGATGATTATGGACCGCGAGTTGGCGAAGGCCGTCACGATGCAGGAAGATGCAGCCGAGGCTTGAAAGGCTGGCACTGGCTGGATTGGAGCAAGCTGGCAGGATCCCGGCTTACGAACTCAAGCGCGTCATACCAGGGACAGAACTTGAGTAAGATTGGTGTGACCAGCGGCAAACCGTGGGGAAAGAAGAGAATGAAGAAACGAAAGAAAGAATCCTGGTTGGAAAAAAAAAAAAAATAACAAAGGAAAAAAAAGAAAAGAAAGAAAGAAACACGCCTCGACAACCAAGGCACGCACAAGGCACAAATGACGCGCAGGCCAAAACGAGGTGCAAGGCCAAGCCTAGCCAACACTGAACCCCGATAAAATCCCAGGGCTACCTAGCGCTTTCAGACTGATCCGTGGGTAGCGGAGCCCAGCGATCGGCTCTCCGGCGCCATTATGGGGAAAGCCTGCAGTTGTGCTGACTGAATGTGAAAAGCATGAATTTTATGTCTCAACCAAGAAACGGTAGGCTTGAAACTTTGCAACTATCTTTTGTATGCGCCCAGCGAGTGGAGTTTCGCTTCCCGCCGTTAGGTGTTCTCTCATCAAGTTTAGCACGACGTAGCGCGGGTCAATCACACGCCTGTGCAGGAACATCGAAACTAGTCGGACGGCATGGAATAAACTCTACAGGCCGTCAGTACCATGTACCTAGATGCCGGTTTATAATCCGGCACGGGGCGTACCATGCTACCATGCTCCTACAGGATGGCGTACTGTGTGTGCCGCTTTATATTGCGACCGACTCGGGGCAGGCTCAGAGCAAAGCGAGTGATGGTCGATCGCCAGGAACGGAAGATTTCCCCAATTCTATTCAAAACCCGAGACCTCAAATTCATGCCATTGTGAGGTACGTACCTACCTAGGTACGTATGTACCTACCATGCCCCTCGCATCCCACGCTCGCAACGACAGCCCCACCACTGAAAGGACGGCTGCACCAGGCGGACGGGAAGCGATTCCGTGATTAGAGCAGGGGTGTCAATCGGACGCCGTCAGCCTCAGCCCACCCCGTATTCGACAAAGTACAAAAGTATCGATGTGGACAGCCACACGAGGCCATCACCTCGACCCACCCTTCTAAACAAAACACTGTAGACTAAGACGAAGGGTCGCTGACGCGGCATTCTCGGTTTTCTCGTGCGTCTTATGGCTGGTGTTTGATCCCTTGATTTTATCGACGACAAACACTCCACGTTACATGAACGTAGGTTGCGGGCTCTCTCCATCGAGCCAACAGAGGGTAAACTGCGACCAGAGACAAAAAAAGTGGACCCTGGTGAACTTCAGTTCAGCGCAACCCGCCCCTTCATCCCAGGCCCTCAACTGTGCGGTCCACGGGCCACGGTAACATCAATACATACGAGAGGGAGCACAGAGGGGCTATTCTCACACATCATCTGCCTGTGTCTGTGCCCGTGTCTGGGTCGAGCCAGACCTGCCAGGCCGCCAAACTCTCTCACTCGAGAGCGGCGTTCGCTGCCCCGTGGCCTCAACTTTATCCAGCACATGCACCATGTATCAACGCCAGCTCCGTCGCAGCCCTTGACGCCAGTTTCTTCCCTTCCATTCTTTCTTCGCTTCTCCCAAAGGTTCCGCCGACGCGCTTTCTCGTACCCCTTTGGTTGATGGCCGCAACGCCCCCGACTCGACCCGTTTTCTGCAGCTAGGGAGCCATGGCTGCACGATGGGGCTCTTTGTTCCAGCAGGCCGTCACTGGGCTAGAGGCGCGCCTTGACACCATCCTGGCCGACGAGGAGGAAAAGGCCAAGGCAAGCCAGGCCCAAGCCACATCTGGCGCTGCAGGCGCGACTACTGCTGCAGCCGCCTCGTCGACTCCCGCGCCGACCCTCACCCCGACCTCGGCCAAATCCAGTCCATGTAGGGCTTCCTCCTCTACCTGACCCTTGCTTGCTTGTACGAGCTCTTTTTCGCTGAACGACGTCTGCCGTGTGATCCTACCAGCCCTCTCACGATCAGGATCGACAAACCGCACACAAGACAGACTTCAGGAGAGGCTTGCGAGAGCCGTCGCAGCCAAGAATGCCTCGGGCGGATCCAGGCCCGCTGAGCCCTCACCCTCGAGGAATTCGTTCACTTCTAGCCCCCGGCAAAGCCTCGATGTTCCTAGCCGCGCCTCGATCGACGGCGGGGAGTCGGTTGGAAAGTCCGCGCAAGACCCAGCATCACGGCGAGCCTCGCATGAAACGTCCAACCGCCCGTCCCTCGACGCGACCGAAACCGACCCCGCACCGGACTCACAGGCACGCGCCGTGGCAGTCGCGGCCGCAAGAGAGGAAAAGCCAGTTGGACAGGAAAACACATGCGATGCGCCGAGGGAGTCGACCGACTCGGGGCCATCGACCACGCCCATCGCGGCGTCAGCCACCGCTGCGGATGTCTCCGGCGCAGAACCCCTGTCGACGGCAGAGTCCGAGACTTTGATCGGTCTCGGAAAGCAGCAAGATATTGCTTCTGATGATCTGCAGAGGCAGCACCAGGACGAGATCCATCACTATGTCGAAAAGATCGATGCACTCCAGGCCAAGCTTCAGTATCTCGCCCGTGAGGCTGCCGACGCCGCAAAGAAGACGGCACAAGCGGCGCCATCAGGCAGCCTGGAGAAAAAGCTCGCCGAGAAGGACCATCAAATAGCTCTTTTGATGGAAGAAGGTAAATCTCTCGGGGTAACAGAACAAAAGCACAGGACAATCATGAAGAAGCTGCGCGCCAAGATCGCCGAGGATGAAAAGGAGATCAACAACCTCAAGGCTTCGGTAGCAAAGGCCGACGCCGAAGCGGAGGCACAGCGGAGACAGGGGCGCCGAGCAAAGGACCTTGAAAAGTTCCACGAGGAGTCGCTGAAAAGGATAGGACAGCTGCAGAAGGATATTAACAACCTCCGCACCGAGTCGTCGTCTAAGGATTCGACCATAGCCGACCTAAAGGCCCAGCTGGAACAAGCAAATGAGAACGCCGAGTCTCTAAACGCCAAAGCAAACCAAGCGGCTCTCGAAAAGGAGAGGCGGCGGGTCAAAGAGCTCGAGGATGAGGTTGCGACGCTAAAAGTGGAGAAGGAACTGGCGGCCGATCGGGCCAGGGCGCAAGCCAACGAGCTCAAGGAGAAGGCAGAGCGGGCCACGGAGCGGGCTCGTGTGGTCGAGGCGGAACTCAAGGCTGAGGCCCAGGCCTTGGAAAGTAAACTGGAGGCCATGCGCACACGTGCTGAGGAGACCACCTCGGGCGCGCTCGGTGACTCCCAGGCGAAGCTCCTGAGGCAGGTCGAGACGCTGCAGACCCAATATGCGATTGCCAGTGATAATTGGCAGGGTATCGAAGCTACTCTACTCGGGAGGATATCGAACCTCGAGAAGGAGAGGGACGAGGCTCAGCAGCGGGAGTCTGATATGAGAAAGAAGGCCCGAGAAGCGGTAAGGCAACCACCACTACTACTACTACGACACACACGCATTCTGCTCCTTTGGGTTTCAACAACTAGGTTTCCTGTGAGGGTTTGAGACGGTGAACTGAACTAATCATCGTATTCGTCAATTTTTTAGGCCGTACGCGCAAAACGGCATGAAGAAGAACTGGAGGAAGCTCGGTCGAAGCTGCCCACGGCTCAGCAGGATATCGAGTCGTACCAGAAGCAACTGGAGGCGCTGAAAAAGCGCGCCGAGCAGGCCGAGGCGACTCTACAGGAAGCTAGAGCCGACTTTGACAAGCAGAATGCGGCGTGGAAGGAGGAGCGGCGACAGGGCACAGGCAGTGTCGACCGCAGTGCACCAGACGAGCGACGCGGTTGGCTCGAGGACATGGCGCAGCAGCAGCCATTCCGGTCCAACAGCCGGCCCGAGTCGCCTTTGCTCTTGCCGCCGACACGGACATGGAGCACAGACATGCTCGGCCTTCAAGCCCTCACAGGCAAGCTGCGCAAGCCTTCGGCGCCGTCCAGCAACGGCGACGGCGTCGGAGACAGGGGCAGGCCCCGGCGCCCATCGGCGCAGCGGTCTCATCGGCCGTCGATGACACCAAGCCTAACGAGCAGCCACCACCACCTGACCCCAGCATCGACGTTCAGCGCGTCGGTCGAGTCGCTACCAGCTCCCGGGACACACCCGATGGACCAGGAAGACATGGAGGGCGTCGAGACGGGGTCGACACACCAGGTGGTACAGGACATGGTGTCCGTCAGCACGGTTGGGGCCGGCCC
>GL876972.1:1883222-1900927 GCA_000193285.1 Magnaporthiopsis poae ATCC 64411 | reverse complement strand
GCCCGTCTGCAGATGTCGAGTGCGCGTCGCGCGTCGCCGCTCACTGCCGCCACCTTTCGGCTGGCGAACTGGACTGCGTCTGCTTCCACAATGTTTCCGGGGACGCCCTCCAGCCTTGATTGTATAATCTTCATGAGTTGCTCATGGGTGTATCCCGGGAATGTGATACGAGTAAGGCCTGGAAGTTGCCAGTTAATGCTGGCATGCGAAACGTAAAGAATCTGGCAATACGAAAACGCAGTGGAAGAGGCCACGAATATCAAAGAAACTCACCAAGTCGACTGCTGATCTTGTTGCTGAGAGTCCGCTCCGGAAGATCCATGGTGTTCGCCACAGCCAGCACGATGAGGCGGCTGTGCCTCAGGCCGGGCCAGTTGAAAAAGTTATACATGACACCCTGGTTCTTGGTGACGAGCTGATCTAGCTCGTCCATGAGCACGACGCAGGGCACGCGGCGCGGGCTGGGGTTGCTGAACTCGCGCTCCAGCAGGTCCAGCGCCTGCGCCGGGCTGACGCGCTGGCCCCTGAGAGCCTCCCAGAGCAGCGAGTACGCCTGGTGCGGGTCCGAGACTTTCATGCCGTTGATCTCGACAAAGATGAAGTCATCGAGCTCGTCGTGGCGGACCGCGTCGTCCAGCCGCGACACCACCTCGCGCACCGTCGCCGTCTTGCCCGTGCCGGGGGTGCCCGAGATGTAGATGCAGGAACCGGCCCCTTCCGTGATGGCCGCCTCGAGGTGCGCGTAAACCTCACTGAACTCGGATTCGCGGCATGGCAGGCTGGTCGGCACCGAGGCCACGTGCAGCTGGGTCCGCGCGAGCTGAAACGGCGAGCCTTGCACTTGGCTCGGGGACAGTGTCCTCATGGCCAGGGGCGTGAACTCTAGGTGCTTCTTCACCACAATCCTACAGCCAATTATGCGTCAGTTCCTGGGTGCGCTGAAATTCACGTGGGCGTCTTAACGGGACGACAATGGCAGTGCCTCACCTCCGATGGGAAGACGGAGTAACGGGTTTGTTGGCGCCACGCGCCCTGCTGGGAGTCGTGGCGCTTGCCATTTTCCGCGGCTTTTTGGGCGTCCGCTGGAGCTTCTTGGCCCCATCATCATCGTCGTCGTCGTCGACAGCGGCGGAAAAGTCGTAAACATCAGGGGAAGGTTCTTTCGCTTTGCGCCGCGCTCGTGTGGCCTTGGTCCCCGTCTTGACGCGCTCGATGAGTTTGTGGACATCTTCCGCAGTGCCGCGGAATATGTCTTCCCACACAAACTCGTCTGTATAGCTGGCCGTACGGGTGTTGCAGCCGCGGCGGCAGACAAACACCTTCCCGAACTCGCGCGAGTTCCTCGGGACCTTGCCACTCGGGTATTTGGCGAGAAACGACTCCTGTGACATGACAGTCGCCTTGCCATTGATGGTGGTCAAGGGGTTGGTGTCCCATGAGGGGGTAATATAGAGCTCGTTCTAGATTGGCAGCCATCATCACAGTCAGCCGGGCGCCTTTCAACACACACACATACATGCCTCGGAGAAAACCCGAAACGCTTACCCAGTAGGCATCGGTCCGCTTCTTTTCCTTGTTGCGGATCTCTCTCTCGGTTGAGAACCACATAAAATGCGCGGCCTTCTCGCCCTCGTCGCCGTCGTCCTCGACAAAATCGCATATTAGGCCGACCCAAGCCTCGTTGGACCCGTCCGCCTTTAGGAGGACGGTGTCGCCGAGCCTGCACTCAAACTTGCCCATGCGGGCGCCGACTATCTTGTACTCTGGCGTTTCCGGTGCTCGCTTCCTCTTGCGGCGGCCGGCGCCGTTGGCGGCTGCATCCTGTGACGGCTCGCCAGGAGGTGGTAGTGAGGGGTCTGGGGCGGCTCCATTGCTGTCGCCGGCCGGCCCGACACCGTCATAGATCCATTCCCACGGTAGGTCGTCGTCGCCGAGTTCGTCGTCGGAGTCGTCCCTGAGCACTCCTGGAATGGGCTTTTTGTTTCGCTTTGGCTTGGGCAGGGCATCCGACATTGTGTGCAACCCTAAACTCGTCGCTTGCGCTGGTCTAGATTCGGAGCAAACCCGTTATTGGGACGGAGGGACAAGTAGAGGTTTAGCTATCGAGAGCCATGCGCCAAAGTCTCGTAGGAGAGACCAGACTCAAGCAAATGGAATGGACTAAAGACAAGGTGTTAGCGATGCGTTAGTGCAGGCGGGTTTGGTAATAAACAGTGGTAAGCTGGGACAATAAGTGATGCAAGGCCATTGGGGTGCATGCCTTGTCAATGCCGGATGGCAGTCGGCCTGGGCGTTGCCTGCCCCTGTCCGATCCGACGTCTAGAAAACGCGTCTTGACGCGTCGCAGCCTATTCAATTAAGATCCCTGTCCAAATATCATCGAGCAGCTACCTGGCCCGTGCGCACTCGCATACAGTGTATCGGCGTCTCTGCACCGTGCGACCAAGAGCTGGTGGGATGAATTCGAGGGGCAGCCGCCGGGAGGGATTGCCCAAACTGGCAGACTGAGTGCACCATATCTCGTCCCAGATGATACCTCCCACTTTGGGGTTTTAACGATACATGACGCTGCTCCTTTCAGTTGGCACATTAAGCAGCAACAAACCTGCAGTTCCCTGCTAGAAATCCATAACAGGTGGTCGAGTTGTTGATCGGCTCCCCTCACTGTTTGCGCAGCAGTGTTTAGACAGGACCGAGCCCAGTACACACACCATCGCCCACGATGGCTTCAGGAGGACAGCAGAGTGAGTTCAATGACAGCAACAAACGGCCTGGCGCCACCCGCTGCAGCTTTTGCTGACCGGACCCAACATAACTAAACATCAGTAAACTTGGACAGCCTCAGCGCACCGCAGCTGAGCGCCGTCAAGAAGCAACTGGACGAGGAGGTTGAGCACCTGACAGGTTCCTTTACCCAGCTGCATGCCGCACAGGGCAAGTTCCGCGAGTGCCTGCGTATCGTCAAGGAGCAGGCTGCGTCGTCTGAGTGTAAGCCAGCCACTGGCTGTATCTACCTACCTACCTACCTACCTGGCCCAACAGCACCACCGCTTGATCGCGTAGTGTCCTGTCGTCTTGCTGACTGCAATCTGTAAATCCAGCAAGAAGGGACGTCCTTGTACCCTTGACAAACTCTCTGTACGTCCGGGGGAAGCTGTCAGATCCGGGCCGGGTCCTCGTCGACGTCGGTACTGGTTTCTATATTGAAAAGGTAACGCCGCATGTCGGTCGACACTCCCTTGCTTGAACGGACTCTTTCTCACACGACTCTATCGTCTTTCCCTGGTCGCAGAACGCCAAGAACGCAGCAGAGTTCTACGAGGCCAAAACAAAGGAGTTGGGAACCAATATCCAGGGCCTAGAGGCTATCATCCAGGGAAAAACCAACAACTTGCGTGTGGTTGAAGAGGGTAGGATACCTTCCCATTCTCCTCCGGGCGGCGTTGCCATATGCCGTTACAAACACTAACCTAACTCCAACGTGCCTAGTCCTGCGTCAAAAGCTCGCGACAAGTGCAAAACCATCAGCATAGCCCCATTTGCTCGACGAGAAGGAATCCGGTATGATGGTGTAGCTGAATATGGCGCCAAACTGGGTCACTTACGGTCCTCGCCTTGTAGAAAAAAAATCAGACGTGCAGACCACCGCAGTCTCCCAGTAACCTTTTCCGCCTCGTCATGTGTCTCGCCGTACCTTGAATTCGCCTGCCGCCTTGATACTTTCTGTCTTCTGGATATCGCCTTCAGCTTGCGGCGGTATCCTCATCTCGGATCATAGCCGTTTCATATTCAAGCCTTGCAAACTGGCTTGTCACCCATCTGTTTTCCTGCCGCCTTCCCAGGAGCACCGCCGCCGGGCCCGGGAGTGGCTCCGTCTCCGTCGGACTTGTCAAATTCGCCGCTTCGAACCTTGTCCAAGAAATTCTGAAGTGTCTTGATCAGGCGTAGGAACCGCGCCCCTCCCTCTTGCACAGGCTGACCATATGCGACAGGGAGCAGTTTCGTGGGGCACAAATCGCGCGGGTCGAAGGCGATATTCTGCTTGTTGAGGGCATCAACCCAGTCCACATTGTAGAAGGACATGGAGCACGACTGCCAGATGCAGGCGCTAGTCGTGAGGCTCCAGTCTTTGTATGTGGCGACCTCAACGTGGTAGGGTGCGGTGGCATCCCCGATCATGTAGGTTCGAGCAGACTTGGTGGTGATTCCAGTGACCTTGGCGCCCTGAACCACTTGCGCCGAGAGTCTAGGACGAAGACCTTGGTCGGGCGTCTGCTTCAGCTCGATATGTCGGTGCATGTTTCGGAAGAACTCCGACATGCCGTCCAGACGCTCCTCCACGAGAATCTCCAAGCCCCAATCGTAGGAGCCATCTGGGTTCACAGAGATAATGGCCTTCTCCTTGTTCTTGTGCTCCCTCCGGAAGGCTGTGGGCTGGACGAGCCGGTACTGCTTCTGACCGCCTGACCTGTTCGTGAACTCTTGGTACTGCATCTCCAAACGCCAATCCTTGGTGAAGACGACAACAATGATCTCGTCCTGGACATCGTCTAGGGTCTCGATGCGGCCATCGGCGGGCGAGAAGATGTCAGGCGAGACCTCGATGGCTTTATGGACCTTGGAGGCAAATCGTAGAGTGCCAATGCTCCTGTCGAGATAACTGATATCCTTGTTGTAGAAGAATGTCGCCCTGCGCATGACATCTCCGATCATCTTCTCGAAGGCCGATGCTGAGGTAAGGTCTAGGTTCTTGGGATACTGGTACTGCAGCAAAGCTCCGATATTGACACGCATTCGCATCTCCTCTGGGGATGAACGCATCCGTTCGACAATCTTGTCCAAATGGCCCATGAACTCCGTTGTGTAGATTCCAAACTCAAGTTCTTGATCCTGCTTGGTGTCTGTCTTGGGGACGTCCGGCTTTTCGGGCTGAGGAGTGGGCCGATCCGTGATGAAGCGGTACGTCGGAGCCACACCATCTTTGTCTGGAATCGAGATGCGCTCACCGCCTTTGTTTTCCATGTCATGCTGGACCCGCTTGATGAGGAAGTTTGCTCGGCCAGTCGAAGGCATCTGCACCAAGTGTGCAGGGTGATAGATCAGAAGACCGGGGTCGTTCTGAGAGAGGATCTGAACCAAGGCAGCGACGCCCTTCTTGATGTGCTGCTTGCTGTCTGCGCGCAGTTCCACAACGCCACGGGCTTGGGCCTTGACCGAGACCCGCGATCCGTCCCTGATCAGATCGAGCTTCTCCTCGATATCGGGGTTGTCCAAAAGGTCAGCGGCGCCTCCATCGAAGGCCGGCGCGCTCTCCGGGACCACCACGAGCATCTATGGAGCAGCGTGTTAGACCATCAGCTCTGTTGTCTCCGCTGAATACTGCGTTGAATGGAGGTGGATATATGAAAGCAAGGCGTCTTGCATCCCACATGCGCGCTCGGCTTACCTTTACGGACGACTCGCTAGCTCCAGGTTGCATTACAGCCGTGGATGACGCAGGGCCGCTGGTGCCAGCGACCCTCGGCCCGAGCTGTCGGCCGGCTGGGGTGGCGGCCCCCCGGCCCCGGGGCGCTCTCGGATTGCTCATCGCACCGGGCCTCGGTGCCCTTTGTCAACGCGTGGTATTGCTGTCTCTTCTTTTGGTATCGCCACAGCCACGCAGTCCAGAGCGGCGGTAAGCGAGCGTTAGCAGAGGCTTCTACTAGAAAGCGCCACGGCAACTGCTGTCTCTGCTTCATTGGAAGCAACGTTGGGCGTGCGGCGAGGTCCTCTCGATGGCGGCTCCATGTACCTGAAAAGTTGATCGTTTGCCAGAATGCTGGCAACCAGGCGGCGTTTGCGGATGATATGCTTGAAATAATTTCGAAACGTGTAAGTTTCTGGCGAGCTGCTGGCAAGGGACGGGATCTGGTTCTGTCACTTGTTTGTTTGTCTGCATACTCACCGAAAGAAAGGCGTGCGTGGTGAGGACGAAAGATTGGGGCGGAGGCTGGGGGAGAAGGACGGGGAAAAAAGAATCAGATATGGGTGCTGGCTACCTGCACATGTAAAAATCTTTCGGATTCTTTTTGCGAAGAAGGAAGGAGTGACCTGGACATGCACGTATCCGACAGCAAAACAAAGGGACGGCTGGGCTGGACTTTGGCAATTGCGGCCTGCCTGCCAGGATTTTACATAGCCATGCTGGCGACATCCTTTTGCAATAGGAAGGAGCCACCTTATCTTTAACTGCCCCTTGACCTACAGGCACACGCTGGCAGCTGTCACAACAGAAACATGGAGGTGCATGGGTTGGTACCTATATGCATTAGGAAACATCAAGCTGCCAGATAAAGCACCTGCCTTGGAATGTGAATTTGATCATAGGTAGCAGCTACCTTACCACGGCTGGACTGAGACTGACATATACACCTACCTGGGCCGCATCTCCGGCCGGCCTGCGTGGCGACATGAGCTCGTCGAAAACAGCGTCGAGCAGGTACTTGCCTACCTACCTAGATGGTAGGTGCTTACCTACCTAGTGCCTACCGTTCGGGAGGAGGGTAGAGCAGGTGCCGGTTTCATGACAGCTATCTGCATCTACTGCTGAGTAAACTGAGGCCCCGGACCGCTTCCACAGCGTTGCGAATGGTCCACCCTGATGAAGGCCCGCCCTCCTTCAGCACGTGTGCTAGAGTCGCCGAGTTCAATGGGCTCTCGACTCATTCGGCCCTGTGCATGGCGTTGAGGAAGGATATCCTCCAGATCAGCCCTACGAGCCGGCGAAGCACCCATTCCAATATCCAGCCCGTACTGCATCCATCTCCAAGCGACCTATTTGGGGATGGACTACCTCGGACTTGGAGGAGGATCACGAATACATGGTGAGCGGCTGCCAATGCACTCTCAAGCAATGAACAGCGTGGATGCCCTGGAGGGAGAGTTTTACGAAGAGAGGTGCCGAGCCAACGAGTTCGACAAGATCAAGTCGGTGGATGGGGGAAGGTAGGTATTGTAAATGACTGGGAAGGATGCATCTCCCCGCCCTCCTTCAGTACTCTTCCTCTGTCAGCGGGAATGACCACTGTGTCGGCGGGATTGGTGTCCATAGTGAAAGCCCTTCGCATAGGGGTCTGGAAGATACCTAGGTGTTCCGATGTCGGAAAGGGTGCAAACCAGGAATCCAATAATCCCCGACCAGTTCCTCCATGCATCGACCACTATCATACCCTTAGCCTTTAAGGTGGCCATAGCCATAAAGAACCTGGAGATTTAGTCAATAACAGCCAGGGTTAACCCAATCCCGTTCATCTTTGTGATACATAGGCCCAGTGAAGCCCATGTCTATTAGTGTCATTGGTGCAAGGACTGTGATTTTTCCGTGTCGAAGATTGGAATGCCTGGGGCCGCACTCCTGACGGACGGGGCATTCTCGGCGCTACTGTTGGACATTCGGTACCTGTTTGACCACCAAAGGCACATAAATACCTACCTTTCTCTAGGCAGTTCCGCTTGCTGCTTAAAAAGTCAAAGACCCAAAGTCCTTGTCGTCGCTGGACTAGGTAGTACTGAGGACCATCCTGACATGGTTGTCGATTTCTTACTAAACCCACCTGCCAGGTAATAGATGGGAAACCTCACAAGCAATATGGAGGCTTTCAGTAGGATCACCAAGTATATAACCGGTCTTCTGGTTGCAGGTGCCTCAATCACCTAGGAGGCGCGCCCAGAGTTCGATCGGCCTTACAACGTGCGCTCCTTCTTCTTTTTCTTCTGGTCCCCGACGAGAAGAACGAGGAGGGTTATAAAATGTACAGCGCAGACAAGGCCCATAAGGAGTTCGAGTCGCGCGTGGCCAAGTAGCGAGTGGAAAGTCAGCGGGAGCTGAGCCAGGGCGGTGATGTTGCCATCTTGCCATCGTCCAGCATAACCCCATGGGTCATAGTTCCTAGGGATATGGAGCCAGCGCCGACGCCGAGGAGGGGGGTATGACAAATTACGACGAGAAGGATACCGGAGACTCGTTGTAGGATGACTGGTGATTCTGGGCGCGTAGAGAATGGCACTCGTCACTATGTACAGACGGACGTCGGGCACCTCGCTAGGCCGATATCTATCCCTCGGACACCTTACCAGCCTGCTAATCGACGACATGAATCAATGAAAAGATATGACCTGTGCAACGGACGCGAGCTACTTTTTTCTATGTGAATACAATAATCGAGCTTCATACACACGATATGCTTGCCTGCCCATCCCCTATGTACGCTCAAGCCCTGGTTTTGGCTTAGAGCTTTTCGAGAAGCTGATTGACCCTAGAGTAAAGGTCGTCCACCGGCAAAAGCTCCACCACTCCGAGCTGGCGGCATTGGACTTCGCACCTGCGGGTTTCCCTCCACTCTTTACCCAAAACGACAAGGACTGGATACCCCATCAAGTCTGCATCCTTTAGCTTCCACGGCAAGCTCCGGTCGCGATCGTCCAGGAGTAGGTCTAGCGGGGCCATGGGCGGCAAGGCAGGGTCTCTGCCGCCACCAGCTCTGTCCAGCACGTCGTACACCTGGACCGCCTCCTCCTCAAGGTCCTTATGCGCCAAGATGGCCACTTCGTACGGGGCGATAGCCCTGGGCCAGTTGAGCCCCCTATCGTCAGCCAGGTGATCTGCCACGGCGCCCATGATCCTCGAAACCCCGATACCGTGGCAGCCCATCTGCATGTGCACCTTGACATCCTGCTCCTCCGATCCTTCTGCGGTGGAATCAGTCGCCGAGCCTGGTGTAGCCGCTTGTTCGTCTTGATCGATCTTTGACGGCGGAATGTTGATGGAGACACCCATCGGCTTCGAATACCTGTCGCCGAGGTGGAAGGTATGCCCCAGTTCTATGGCCTTCTCGACCCTAAGAACACCCGAGCCGCATTTTGGGCACGCATCTCCGTCTTGAATTGCCAGAAGACGAAGCGGTTCGTCGTTGTTGTCGCGGGAGATATATTCGGGCAGAGGCATACCCAGTACCTGCGCGCCTGCTACCGAATATGGGGTTGCAACTGGCGCTAGTTCTTTCTTGGCCAGAGACCGAATGTTCAGATGAGCAACGCTGCCATCGATCAGGTTGACGAACCTCAACGATGGCCTCGAGCACATGTACTCATCAAGCGCTTCTCCGTCGTCGAAGGGCGTCCCCCCCGTGAGAGCAGTCCACCAGTTTGGGGTGGCATCCTCGATGCCAGTATCGATGTTCGGAACGAGGCGTTTAACAGCGTGCATGTTCACACTCGCCGCTTCATGGGCGGGCCCCGAGTACCAGACGTTGACGAGTGTTCGTGCATCATTGGATATACCATGCCAAACTTTGACATCTTCAGAGGTTGGCTTTGCAGTCGGATGGCCCTGACGAATAGGCATGGAAGAGCTGGCAATCTCGGAGTTTGCGGTGTAGCCACAAGTGCTGCAATTGATAACATCGTCTTCACCTTGGGATGTTGCCAGGTGGTATTCGTGACTGAGGTTGCCTCCTATGTCCCCCGAGCTGGCCTCGGCGACTAGCATTGGGAGGCGCATCTCGGAGAACAGTCTATCGTAAGTGGCACGGACCTCATCGTAAGTCGCCAGAGCGCTCTTGACAGAGACATCAAAGGTGTACAAATCTTTCATCATGAACTCCCGAGACCGGAGGAGCCCTTTGCGCGGCCGGAACTCGTCACGATATTTGCGTGCTATGGCAGAAATGTCAGTCAACTATGCGGGAGTGCTGGATCAATGCGACCAAAAATGGCACTGGCATACTGATTTGGTACAGCCGCAGCGGAAGGTTTTTGTACGAGACCACGGTCTGTTTCACAAGGCTCGTGATCTCCTCCTCGTGTGTGGGAGAAAGCAGGTAACGGGCGTCTTTGCGGTCCGTTAGTTGAAAAAGCTAGTAGACAGTGTCAGTTATGCTATCGATGCTCCTTCCAGTGTATCGCGCTTCGTACAGACCTCAGAACCAATCTTGCTATAACGTCCGCTCCTCCGCCAGAGGCTGGGTGAGGAGAAGCTAGAGAGCGACACTCTCGAAGCCCCTGATTGCGCACATTAGCAGGGTGCTAGAAAAGAGAGACTAATGGGCCTGGCCCACAGAACGCGCTCACCAATGTTTTGCATGTGCTTGTCAATAAGACGCTTTATTTTCTCCTGCACCCTGAAGCCCATCGGCAAGAGATGGAAGATGCCAGCATGCGCCTGGCCGACACCGTGAGCAGAGAGATCAGAATAGATACGAGCGGAAACATGGTGTATAAAGACAATCCGTCTGCACGTACCTGGCGGAGGAAGCCGGCACGGATGAGCTTTTGATGCCCATCTAAAGAGGCTTTGTCTTAACACCTAGTCTGGCATCCTGCATGTCCAGGTTCGAGCGAGGGGCAGTCATCCCCACCTTCGTCGGCCTTGCGATTCTTATCTGTCACGGCGCCGAGTGGGATATAGCTGTTCTGCAGACGGACACGGTGATCGAGGTGAACGGCACGTGCCTTTGATGGTGACGCCAGTCAATATCCTCCATTCGCTTTTGCCCTTATTCTTCCTTCTTTTGTGATTGTAGAGCTTTATTGCAGTTACCAGTACGTACTGATATTCCCCGATGTGCCAGGAGGCTCGCGGTGCCGGATGGACTCCACGGCCTGACGTGCATCCTCATCAACATTTGGTGGCTGGATTGATCTGCTTGGACGAGAAGCCCAGGCACAATTGAACATAGGAGGCTACCGTGAGTGCCAGTCTAGTTTTCCCGTCCGCATTGGGTATTACTGTCGAGCCAGCCGCTCCTTTCAAAGCGAACAAGGCAAAGATGAAGCCCGTGTGTAGCGGCTCTGGTGGCAGTCATTGCAGACAGACACACCCGACGCTCTCCTGACATTTTCTCCAGATTTGCAAGCCTCCAATCAGGCCCCAGGACTTGATAGCTCGTCGCAAGCTTGGGCCGACATCAGCACAGTGCAGGTGCAATTGTGGATCTTGAATGCGCACCCCTGGAGGTTCTTGCACCCCACCTCTGACATCCATGGCGCTGGGGGTTTAAAAAAAAAAGTTTGGAAGCTCTTGACGTCGCGAAGCGCACCGCCGAGCCCCAACAATATCGAGACTTCTAAGGGCAATTGCAACTCTTTTGTCGCCCAACATGGCTGGCTCAAACAAGGCCAAGTCCCAGAAGAAGGGCCCGGCTGCAAGACCCTCGCTGGACGAGAATGCGCTGTCCCAGCTCACGTCCAAGATTGACAAGGCTCTGTCAAAATCCGAGGATAGGGCGCGGCCAGGGAAGCGCAAGAGGCAGGACGACGACGACAAGCGTGCGAAGCCGACCAAGCGACAGCCGGCCTCCGAGAGCAGAAAGAAAAGCGGCGGCGAGAGCAGGGATGCAAAGAACAAAAATGCCCTGCTGCTGGAAGATATCAAAGCTCTGGGTGGTGACGAAGATGACCTGGAGCTCGTCGTTGGCATAGACTCAGATGCTGAGGAGGGCGCTGCTAAGCCAGTCGAGCGGGAACTGGATGACGTCTTCAGGAGCGAGCTGGCGAAATTTGCGTCGGGCCTTGGTTTTGAGAATGTGAGGGACGACCTGGAGGACGAGAGTGACGAAGAAGAGGTCGAGGCTGGGGGCGGGCCGCAAGATCAATCGGACTCGGAGTCGGAAGAAGAGTCCGCAGATGAGGATCAGGCCAACGAGTCCGCACCTACACCCGCGTCGAAGGCCCCGGCCCCTGCCCCTGCTCCGCCAGCGGCGACCAAGGAGCCGAGCATGCTAGCAGAGAAGTCCAAGGACCGCCATTGGGCCGGGAAGTTGGTCAGTAAGCCGCCCAGATCTACACATAGACATATGTCTCATGGTGCTGATAAAATCGCTAGATGATCGAGCCCCGTCCAGACTGGCACGCCGCGACTCAAGGGAATCTCCCCGCTCCTTCGACCGATGAGGTCGCCAAGTTCGGGTCTGCCATCGCCAGCCTCAAGGCCTATGCTCAGTCCCTTCTCAACCAGGACACGGCAGCATACGGCGCCGCGACGTCCTCCTCCTCGTCACACAAGTTTATGACGACCATCATGACGTCGGGAACACTGTCCGACAAGATCTCGGCATTGACTCTGGCTGTTCAGGAGTCGCCCGTGCACAACGTCAAGGCACTCGACAGTCTGCTTGCTATGGCCGGCAAGAAGAGCCGGAGCCAGGCTATTGCGGCTCTTGGTGCGCTCGTCGATCTTCTGGGCAACGGCGTAGTCCTCCCGAGCGACAGGCGCCTGCGCCCCTTCAGTAGCCAACCCGGCCTGTTAGGCTCTCTGCAGCAATGTTCGGTTGGTTCATGGAAGGAGGGCCAGGCCCTTCCTGGAGGCCTGACCAAAGCGCATCTGATCATGTGGATCTACGAGGACTGGCTAAAGTCCGCATTCTTCAAGTTACTTCAACTACTTGAGGTCTGGTCGGGTGACGAGATCGACTACTCGCGCTCAAGGACCCTCGACTTCATCTTTGGGCTTCTCAGGGATAAGCCAGAACAGGAGGCAAACCTGATGCGACTGCTCGTCAGCAAGCTCAGTGACCGTGAAGGCAAGATTGCATCGAGAGCCTCCTACTTGCTACAGCAACTAGTCAACACCCATCCGGGCATGAAACCTATTGTCATTCGGTCAATTGAGCATGAGGTCTTGCTTCGGCCGGGCCAGAACCTGCGGACCAAATACCACGCCATCAACACGTTAAACCAGACCATCCTCAGTAGCAAGGAGCCTGAAATCGCGGACAATCTTGTCCGAATCTACTTTGAGATGTTTCTCTCCCTCCTCAGGTCCGGCAGCCTCGGCATATTCGACCACCTGAACAACAACGCGGGGGACGACGGCAAGCCGCCGCAGAAGAAGCCACGCGGGAAGAAGGACAGGAAGGCCAGCGAGCAGAGCACAGCTAACGAGCAGGATGTTGCTCAGAAGCTGGTGTCAGCGGTTCTTGTCGGTGTGAATCGAGCAATACCGTTTGCTATGACCAACGAATCGACGTGAGTGTATCTCTCTTCCTCGCCTCCTTTAACCTTGGGCAGGGGTGACTGACAAGCGACGCAAATATGTACACAGCCTCGAGACTCACCTTGACACCCTGTTCCGCATCACGCATTCGTCAAATTTCAATACCAGTGTCCAAGCGCTCATCTTGATCCAGCAAATTGCTGCTTCCAAACACTTGGCGGTCGACCGGTTCTACAGGACACTTTATGAGTCGTTGCTGGACCCACGTCTCATGACGTCCTCGAAGCAGACACTTTATCTCAACTTGCTCTACAGGGCACTCAAGGACGATGTGGATGTGCGCAGGGTCAAGGCGTTCGTAAAACGGATGCTGCAGGTTGTGAACTTGCACCAGCCGTCTTTCGTCTGCGGGATTCTGTATCTTGTTGCTGAGCTTGAAGGGACGTTCCCAGACCTCAAGACCTTGCTTACTGATCCTGAAGACAACGAGGACGATGAGGAAGAGGTATACAAAGACGCCGACGCTGTGGATCAGGACAAGCCGGCGGCAAAAGTCGATGCCAGGAAGAACACGGCGAGATATGATCCCAGGAAACGAAATCCCGAGTTCAGCAACGCACACCGCAGCTGTCTATGGGAATTGGTACGCTTGTCAGCCATGAATGCGGAGTCAGGACAGATATTCAAAGCTAACACGAAAACAACAGGTTCCGTACTTCAGCCACTATCACCCCTCGGTTGTGGTGTTTGCCAACAATCTGCTTGTTCGGCAAAAGTCACTTCCCAAGCCTGAGCTGGCGAATCACACCTTGATCCAATTTCTGGATAAGTTCGTGTACCGCAACGCCAAGGCGACAGAGACAAAACGGGGCGGGTCCATCATGCAGCCAGTCATGGCTTCTGGAGCGGCAGTCGGCGCGGTTACGTCGGGCAAGGGCGCCACGAAGACGCCCTCAACACTCAACTCTGAGGCGTTCTGGAAGCTCAAGCCCCAGGAGGTCTCTCCAGAGGACGTGTTCTTCCACGAGTACTTTACGCAGGTCGGCAAGTCTGGTCAACAGTCAAGAGCGGCCAAGCGCGAGCAAAAGAGGGCCGAGGAGGAGGCAGGAGACGAAGAGGCGGGCGAAGATGAGGCGGAAGACGAGATCTGGCAGGCTCTGGTGGACTCTCGTCCCGACATCCAAGGTGATGACGACGGCGACGCGGACACGGGCTTCAGCGACGGCGACTCGGATTTGGCGTCGTTACTAAACATGAGCGACAGCGGAGATGACGGTGACGACAGCGACGATGAAGGCAGCGCGGGGCTCAAGTTCATGGACGAAGGGTCTGACGGCGGCGTCGAGTTCAACGACTTCAGCGACTCAGAAGAGGAGGCAGGCAAGGAAGAGCCGGCAGAAGACGACGACGTTCCTCTCGACCAGGTTGCTCAAGCCAAGCGGGAGCGCAACAAGAAGAGCAGGATGCGCAAGAAGGAGCTCAAGGCCATGCCGACGTTTGCCTCGGCTGATGATTATGCGGCCATGCTGGCTCAGGAGGAAGATGGCTTCTGAGGTTGATGTCAGCCTTTATGCATTGACAGACAATGTAGCCCCGCATACAAGCCAAAAAGGCAGTAAGACACGAGATGCACATTCCGAGCTTCAGCCCTGAACTACGCGACTACGTATACAAAGGATGGTATCTTTATCCGTCTGGATCGAGCAGCCCAAGCAATGATGTCACCCACGCCTGACCCATCAATACTGTACAACTACACCACCCAGCAGGTTAGTTCGGTGGAACATTTCCTTATTGGGCAAAGAACCCATGTACATTTTCCCAAATAGAAAATAGTACCAAAACCCATGTATCTTAGTGCAGTAGGTACCCACAACGATGGAACTTCCTAGAATCTGTCCCTGGCTAACGCGATCGACTTATAAGTACCACCTGCCGACCTAGGTGGTGCGTGGGTGCCCGCGATAGCCTCAAAAGCGGCCAACTTGTACATGCGACGACACGTTCAAACAACGAACTTCAACGCCGGCGATCCATACCGCGATACCATCAACTCTGATGCCGGCGCCCGTACCAATAATGTATTCTCGCACTATTCAGCAGGCTGCAAGTTCGAACCCCAGCGCGCACACGCGTGCGCGTTGGGCGCCCTACCTTCCCCTCCCTCCGATCGACCCTTTGCCCGGCCCTCTCTCTGCCCCGAAACGAGCCAAGAGACTTGATCACGATACCAAGATCAAAATACGCGCCCTGCGAGAATACGCACGCTGGACCTATATGGATATCGCCAAAGCTTTGGGTGTTACTTGCCGGCAAGTTCAACGAGCCTGTGAGGGTCTAATGACCCCATAAAAGAAATCCAAGGCGGGAGGGCCTGTTAAAAAAAAAAAAAAAAAAAAAAGCGTCTCCCGACCAGATTCGCGCAATAAAAGAGTCCGTTGGAGAAGATCGCCAGCACTGCGAAATTCCTGTACATGTAGCTTTGCATAGTAGCCTGGTGCATACACCTATCAAGTGGCACGCGCCCGAGAACGCGAGGGGAACTAGCCAATAGCCAAGTGGCGGTCACCCCGCATTCATGCGCGCCCGCGTCACTGGATATGTCATTGGGGAACCAAGCCAGCAAGGGGCGTGCTGCATACGTGCATGCCTTGGACAAGTTGACATGATGGATGGCTGGTGGAAGAGGAAGCTTTGCCAGGTTACCTGGAGGCTGGCGGCGACCTACTTATTCTGTTGTACCCTCCGCCTCATTCCCACATTGAACCACTTCATGCATCACTGCACTCGTCCCTGTCGGCCACTGGACTGTCAATAGTGAGTGCATTTACATACAAGAACACAACTGGAATACAACAATCAACTTGAGCCAACGCACTATTTCTCGCTCTGCGCTCGATTTCTCCACCTACCTACAAGAAACTCGCAGCCTTCTCACGCATCATGGTAGGTTGATAGCTAGCACAACGAGCCACCAGACGCCGATGAAGCACTGACCTATCCTACTTGATGTGCAGGCCACTGCCGAAACTGTAGAATTGGGCGAGGCGCATCCTCCCAAGCAGGAGTCGCTCAGGGTCTTTGAGGAGCTCCAAAGTGAGCTGAAGCACGAGCTGATCAAGCTCCGTCACAACCACGACAGTAAGGCCTCTCCCCATACACACCCATAGCCTCCGCCTCATTCGTTCCCAATCGGACCAGGAGGGCACCAACTGAGCATTATCCGCCTTTTACCTACCTCCAGAACACGAGCCCGAGTACTTTGCGGCGGTGCGCGACCTGAGCGACAAGGATCTGGCGGCGGCGTTCGCGGTGGAAAACTTCAAGGAGGTGCGGGTGGCGACGTCGGCGTACGGCATCCACATTTTCGGTAAGGTCAGGATCCCGTCCATGCCCGCCGACGGCCCGGCCTACATCCACTTCCGGCTCTTCTCGACCGGCGCCGACGACCCGGCAAAGTTCCACGCGTTCCACACGGAGGAGAAGGAGGAGGAAGGTGGCGGCAAGACGTTCCGGGCCATCTTCACGGACCGGGATCCTCTGGAGTGGTTTGACAATTGAGGAACCTAAGGGGACGGGCGCGCTTGTATCTGCGGTCGTTCAGCCGTCATGGAAGATGCCGGATTCCTGGTTTCATTAGTTAAGTTAAATTTCGCCTTTCAAAGCGCTAGCCCGTACACTCCCGTTATCTTCAGCGGCCTTGGCACTAGCACAGTAGAACACTCGGGGACTCCGAAGGATGACGAAGCTTGACAGACCCCACAGCCCCCACCTGTCATGGTTGTGCCGAGGCTCATTCTCCCCTGAGCCTCAAGCACCCAACAAGAGTCAATTCACCAAAATCATTGCAGTTATGCGTCCGCTACCACATCCTCAGCCACAGCCTACAGCCCATTGACCTAAGCCTACGTGCAACGGATACCTCGGTTCCCTGCTCACCCTGGTAGCTCGCCTCCAATACGTAAGCTGGTTTTGCGGACAGCGCCGTCCCACCATCGGCATCGCCCTTTTGTGGACCGCCCCCCGAACCCGGGCGCGTCATTTCTCCGGGAAAGTGAAGACGCCGACTCTTACACCGCCGGTCCAGCCCAGAAAGGGCTAAGATTGTCCCCCCTGTCCTCGGGAGTGGGTAACCTGGCATAATATCTGGGAGATATCTGGGAACCCGGAGAAGGGGTAAAAAAAAAGGGTTGAATATACAAAGCGGCTGCTGCCGCCGCTGTGCCCAACAAAATGGCGGGCCGTGTCAGGCTCGGTGCTGCTCCCTACTCATTGTCACATCTTATCAGGCCGCAGCCGCCTTCCCATTGCCACAAACAGCTCGTACAGTCTCTCTGGCGGGCAAGGCACGGTCAGCTCTCTAGAATTTCCACCGGCAGCGCAGGAAGTACAACAGGTAGGCATCATTGTGGTAGCTTCTGCCGCCGCTCCTCCCTCTTCCCTTCCGCTCTCCGGCCAGATACGAACGGACGGACGGACAGACGGACGGACGGGCGGGCTAACACGGAAGCGTCTGCACATAGGTTCGGGTCCAGCACGGCCGCTTCCGTGGCGCATCCTCTCTGTAGTCGGACGCGGGCTCTTCTTCACGTGTGTGGGATACGCAATGGCCGTGGCGACAGCGCACGAGGCGGTGCAGGAGATGGTCAACCCGCCGACCAACGGGCAGACGCTGCGGGCCTACACACCACCCGACGCCGAGGCGCAGGCGGTGGAGGACCACATCAACACGCAC